>WOXC01006454.1:0-16012 GCA_011680675.1 Gymnobelideus leadbeateri
ATATTAAAATTGTTTCTTCCTGGATGCTTGTAATATTTTCTCCTTGATCTGGAAATTATGGAACCTGGCTGCAA
The DNA here is from genome assembly GCA_011680675.1 of Gymnobelideus leadbeateri. Lineage (NCBI taxonomy): Eukaryota > Metazoa > Chordata > Mammalia > Diprotodontia > Petauridae > Gymnobelideus > Gymnobelideus leadbeateri. The sequence goes on from WOXC01006454.1 coordinate 75, forward strand.
TATTCCTAGGAGTTTTCTTTTTGGGATTTTTTTCACGAGGTGATTGGTGGATTCTTTCAACCTTTATTTTGCCCTCTGGTTCTAAAATATCAGGACAATTTTCCTTGAGAATTTATTAAAGGGTGATTTCTAGATTCTTTCTTTGTTCATGGTTTTCAGGTAGTCCAATAATTTTTAGATTGTCTCTCCTGGATCTCTTTTCTAGGTCAGTGGCATTTCCAATGAGATCTTTCACATTGTCTTCTATTCTTTCATTTGTTTGTATCTGCTTAATAGCATCTTGATTTCTCATAAAGTCACTAGCTTCCTTTTGTTCTAGTCTAATTCTGAAGGAATGAATATCCTCAGTGAGCTTTGAGATTCTTTTTACATCTGGCAAACTCAGCTTTTTAAGGCATTCTTCTCCTCATTGCCGTTTTGAGCCTCTTTTGCCATTTGACTTAGTCTATTTTTAAGGTGTATTTTCCTCATTCATGCTGTTGACCCTCATTTCATACTTTTCTTGAATCTTTCTCATTTCTCTTCCCAATTTTTCTCCCACTTCTCTTATCTGCTTCTTAAGGTCCTCTATTGCCTGTAACCAGCTTGTATTTTCATTTGGGCTTTTGGTGCAGGATTTCTTTCCTCCCAGTCCTCCTCCTATTCCATGCTTTGATCCCCTTTGCCCCCAAAATAGGAGGCTAATGTTGAATTTTTCTGTTTATTTTGTTTACTTTGCTTAGGCATGTTGCCACTCAGTTACTTCACTTTTGGGCTTGTTGCCACATTAGGACTCTGCCACCAGCAAGGGGATTTTCTGTCCCAAATGCTGGGGTTTTCTCAACTTCTGTAGGTATTAGTTGGGTGGCCTCTGTGAAGCCTCCACACACTCTGGCAACCTGGTCACACACCTAAGACCTCCACCCCAGACCGAAATCCAGATCCAAGAAGGGTAAAGCAAGAGCGATTTCCCCCCAGACTGATCAACTGATCCCCCTACAGTTTGGAGTCCAGGAGCTCAAGCTGCAACATGGCAATGTGGCACAAGCTGGGCCAGATTCTCAGTGGCTTCTTGCCCCCAGGGGAAAGAGGACACAAAGTCCATAGGGCACTGACCTCTCACTTTTTCCTAGGCATCTAAGTGTTGATAATTCTTCAAGAGCCACAGCTGATGGTGTTCTGGTGTCCTTCCAGCCACCTGCTGGTCTAGCCACCCAGGGGCTAAAACCTCTGACTCACAGGGACCTGGGCTTGGCTCCCAGAGCACCATGCAGGCTGCTCCCTGCTGGTCTGTCCTCACTGGGAGGTTAGCTTTTCTGTGTCATTTTGTGGGTTCTGGAGCTTTAGAGGTCATTCAGAGGCCCCCTTTTACATAATTTTGAAGTGGTGTGGGCTGGAGCTCCAAGGAAGTGCGGTTTCTACTCTGCCATCTTGACTCTGCCCCTCACTTTCAAGCATTCTTTTTTTTTTTAAAACAAATGCTTTATTAACTTCTGTTTTACATCATTCATTTCCACCAGATTTTGAGTTACAATCATTTTCCCCCCGTTATTCCCCTACCCAACCTCCCAGAATAGCAGTCCCACAAGATATCGCTTCCTCCAATCTGCTCTCTTCCATACCTTCTCCCATACCCCCTTCGACTTTTCCATTAGAGGAAGGTGAATCTTTGTGTCCCAATGCCTGCACATCTTATCTCCCTATTACAAGCAAAAGAGTATTAATAATAGTATTTATATATATTTGAAACATTTAATGTTAAGACCTCGAATTTCAGATCCATTTCCTTCCTCCCTTGTCACCCATTCCCTCTGGGGAGATAAGTAATTCAGTATATGTTGTACATGTCTAGCTATGCAAAACATTATCATAGCAGATATTTTGTACAAGGCTGCTTATAATTCCCTCCCACTCATCCCACCCCCCACCTGCTCCATTCCCTACATGATCCTGTCCCTCTTCTATAGTGGGTACTTCCAACCTCCCCTCCCCCCAAGGATGCCCTCCCATCCATCATCCCTCCTCTCTTCCCCTTTCCCTCTATTCTGCTGCAGGTTGAGATATCCCATTTAGTATGTATGTCATTCTCTCCCTGAACCAAATTCAATGAGAATGGGGTTTTGCCTTTTTTGCCTTCCTATTCTCCTCCTCCCTTGCAACCACTTCCCCTTGCTTCTTCTACATGAGAGTTTACCCTACCCTGTCTCTCCCCATCTCCTCTTGCCACTTTCCTCTCTCACCTCATAATTTCATCCCTTGAGTATTCTCCCTTCCCAACAAATTCAACCTATGCCCTCTATCCATATATAACTGTAACCATATACACACACATTCACATATGTATTCATATGACCACACCCCCTTCTTCCATTATTTTCATAGTGAGAAAGATATCATCAGTCACAGTTATTGCTTTTCCATATAGGAATGTAAATAGTTCAACTTTGATAAGTTCCTTTTGATTTCTTTTCCCTGATTACCTTCTCAGGCATCTCTTGCTTCTTGTGTCTGGATGTCAAATTTTCTATTGAATTCTGGTTTTTTCCTCAAGAATGCTTGAAAGTCCTCTATTCCACTGAATGACCATATTTTCCCCTGAAACAAAATACTCAGTTTTGCTGGGTAGGTGACCCTTGGGTTCATTCCCAGTTCTTTTGCCCTCTGGAATATCATATTCCATGCCCTTCGATCCCTCAGTGTAGAAGCTGCCAGGTCCTGGGCTATTCTGATTGTGTTTCCACAATATTGAAATTGTTTCTTCCTGGCTGCTTGTAGTATTTTCTCCTTGATCTGGGGATTCTGGAACCTGGCTATAATATTCCTGGGAGTTTTCTTTTTGGGATCTTTTTCAGGAGGTGATAGGTGGATTCTTTCAACCTCTATTTTGCCCTCTGGATCTAAAACATCAGGGCAGTTTTCCTTGAGAATTTCTTGAAGGGTGATTTCTAGGTTCTTTCCTTGATCATGGCTTTCAGGTAGTCCAATAATTTTTAAATTGTCTCTCCTGGATCTATTCTCCAGGTCAGTGGTTTTTCCCATGAGATATTTCACATTGCCTTCTAATCTTTTGTTTGTTTGGATCTGCTTAACAGCATCTTGATTTCTCATAAAGTCACTAGCTTCCATTTGCTCCAGTCTAACTCTGAAGGAATGAATCTCCTCAGTGAACTTTTGAGATTCTTTTTCCATCTGGCAAATTCGACTTTTTAAGGCATTCCTCTCCTCATTGCCCTTTTGGGCCTCCTTTGCCATTTGAGCTAGTCTATTTTTTAAGGTGTTGTTTTCCTCAGTCAGGCTGTTGACCCTCATTTCATACTTTTCCTGCATCCTTCTCATTTCTCTTTCTAATTTTCCCTCCACTTCTCTTATTTGATTTTTAAAGTCCTTCTTAAGGTCCTCTATGGCCTGCAACCCGCTCATGTTTTCCCCTGGGGCTTTTGGAGCAGGACTTCTGACCTCACAGTCCTTTTCCCGCTCTATGCCCCCAAAATAGGAGTCTAGGGTTGCATTTTTCTGTTTCCTTCGCCTTGGCATGTTGCCACTTAATTGCTTGACTTTTGGGCTTGTTGCCACACTATGGCTTTAAGGCCAGATAGAGGAATTTTCGTCCCGAACGTGTGGGGGGCAACTTCCGTTTCTGGCAAGCTGCAAACCCACCCACAACTTCCACCCTAGATCACAATCCAGATCCAGGGAGGTTAAAGCAAGAGCGATTACCCCCCAAGACTGATCGCTGGATCTCCCCACGATTTGTAGGCTGGGAGCCGGAAATGCCTATGAAAACTACAAAATGGAGTGTCTCCTCAGTGGCTTCTAGCCCCCAGGGGAGGGAGCTGACGCATTCCCCAAATACAGGTCCCAAAGTCCATAGGACACTAACCTCTTACTTTGTCCTAGGCAAGTTTATGTTGATAATTCTGGAGTCTCCACAGCTCCTGGTGTTCTGGGGTTCCTCCAGCCGGCTGCTGGCCCTGCTGCCCTGGGGCTAAAACCTCGGCTCATGTGGACCTAGGCTCGGCTTGGCTCGGCTCCTGTGCTCTGCGCGCTGCCGGCTCCCAGACTGCAGCGCTGGTCCTTCCTGCAGGGCTGCTGGGCTGTCCTCAGCGGGAGGTTAGCTTCTCTGTGTCGTTCTGTGGGTGCTGGGGCTCCAGAAGTTGTTCAGAGTGCTTTTTTACATAGTTTGTGGAGAATCTGGGGGCAGAGAGGGTTGGATGAGCTGTTTCTACTCCGCCATCTTGGCTCCGCCCCCTAATCCTAATTGTTCCTTTTCAAGTCAAGCCAATTTAATTTTTACTATTTGAAGTTAAAATTATGTTTATAATGGATTCTCTCCCTGTTCCAAATTCAATGAAAATAAGGTTTTGCTTTTTTGCCTTCCTGTTCTTCCCCTCCCTTGTAACCACTTTCCCTTGCTTCTTCTATATCAGATAGTTCACCACATTCTATCTCTCTCTATCTCTTCTCATTATATTACTCCCTCACCTCTTAATTTCACCTTTTAAGTATCATCCCTTCCAATTAAATTTGGCCTCTGCCCTCTATCTATGTATACCTGAAAACATATATACACACATTCACATATGTATTCATATGTCCATATACCCTTCTTCAACTATTTTCATACTGAGAAAAGTTTCATGAGTTACAGTTATCATTTTTTCCTGTAGGAATGTAAATAGTTCAACTTTGATAAGTTCCTTATGATTTGTTTTCCCTGTTTACCTTCTCAAGCATCTCTTGCTTTTTCTATCTGAATGTCAAATTTTCTATACAACTCTGGTTTTTTCCTCAAGAATGCTTGAAAGTCCTCTTCCACTGAATGACCATATTTTCCCCTGAAACATGATACTTAGTTTTGCTGGGTAGGTGATTCTTGGTTTTAATCCCAGCTCCTTTGCCCTGCAGAATATCATATACCATGCCCTTCAGTCCGTCAGCCCTGCCAGATCCTGTGCTATCCTGTTTGTGTTTTCACAATATTAAAATTGTTTCTTCCTGGATGCTTGTAATATTTTCTCCTTGATCTGGAAATTATGGAACCTGGCTGCAATATTCCTAGGAGTTTTCTTTTTGGGATTTTTTTCACGAGGTGATTGGTGGATTCTTTCAACCTTTATTTTGCCCTCTGGTTCTAAAATATCAGGACAATTTTCCTTGAGAATTTATTAAAGGGTGATTTCTAGATTCTTTCTTTGTTCATGGTTTTCAGGTAGTCCAATAATTTTTAGATTGTCTCTCCTGGATCTCTTTTCTAGGTCAGTGGCATTTCCAATGAGATCTTTCACATTGTCTTCTATTCTTTCATTTGTTTGTATCTGCTTAATAGCATCTTGATTTCTCATAAAGTCACTAGCTTCCTTTTGTTCTAGTCTAATTCTGAAGGAATGAATATCCTCAGTGAGCTTTGAGATTCTTTTTACATCTGGCAAACTCAGCTTTTTAAGGCATTCTTCTCCTCATTGCCGTTTTGAGCCTCTTTTGCCATTTGACTTAGTCTATTTTTAAGGTGTATTTTCCTCATTCATGCTGTTGACCCTCATTTCATACTTTTCTTGAATCTTTCTCATTTCTCTTCCCAATTTTTCTCCCACTTCTCTTATCTGCTTCTTAAGGTCCTCTATTGCCTGTAACCAGCTTGTATTTTCATTTGGGCTTTTGGTGCAGGATTTCTTTCCTCCCAGTCCTCCTCCTATTCCATGCTTTGATCCCCTTTGCCCCCAAAATAGGAGGCTAATGTTGAATTTTTCTGTTTATTTTGTTTACTTTGCTTAGGCATGTTGCCACTCAGTTACTTCACTTTTGGGCTTGTTGCCACATTAGGACTCTGCCACCAGCAAGGGGATTTTCTGTCCCAAATGCTGGGGTTTTCTCAACTTCTGTAGGTATTAGTTGGGTGGCCTCTGTGAAGCCTCCACACACTCTGGCAACCTGGTCACACACCTAAGACCTCCACCCCAGACCGAAATCCAGATCCAAGAAGGGTAAAGCAAGAGCGATTTCCCCCCAGACTGATCAACTGATCCCCCTACAGTTTGGAGTCCAGGAGCTCAAGCTGCAACATGGCAATGTGGCACAAGCTGGGCCAGATTCTCAGTGGCTTCTTGCCCCCAGGGGAAAGAGGACACAAAGTCCATAGGGCACTGACCTCTCACTTTTTCCTAGGCATCTAAGTGTTGATAATTCTTCAAGAGCCACAGCTGATGGTGTTCTGGTGTCCTTCCAGCCACCTGCTGGTCTAGCCACCCAGGGGCTAAAACCTCTGACTCACAGGGACCTGGGCTTGGCTCCCAGAGCACCATGCAGGCTGCTCCCTGCTGGTCTGTCCTCACTGGGAGGTTAGCTTTTCTGTGTCATTTTGTGGGTTCTGGAGCTTTAGAGGTCATTCAGAGGCCCCCTTTTACATAATTTTGAAGTGGTGTGGGCTGGAGCTCCAAGGAAGTGCGGTTTCTACTCTGCCATCTTGACTCTGCCCCTCACTTTCAAGCATTCTTTTTTTTTTTTTAAACAAATGCTTTATTAACTTCTGTTTTACATCATTCATTTCCACCAGATTTTGAGTTACAATCATTTCCCCCCCGTTATTCCCCTACCCAACCTCCCAGAATAGCAGTCCCACAAGATATCGCTTCCTCCAATCTGCTCTCTTCCATACCTTCTCCCATACCCCCTTCGACTTTTCCATTAGAGGAAGGTGAATCTTTGTGTCCCAATGCCTGCACATCTTATCTCCCAATTATAAGCAAAAGAGTATTAATAATAGTATTTATATATATTTGAAATATTTAATGTTAAGACCTCGAATTTCAGATCCATTTCCTTCCTCCCTTGTCACCCATTCCCTCTGGGGAGATAAGTAATTCAGTATATGTTGTACATGTCTAGCTATGCAAAACATTATCATAGCAGATATTTTGTACAAGGCTGCTTATAATTCCCTCCCACTCATCCCACCCCCCACCTGCTCCATTCCCTACATGATCCTGTCCCTCTTCTATAGTGGGTACTTCCAACCTCCCCTCCCCCCAAGGATGCCCTCCCATCCATCATCCCTCCTCTCTTCCCCTTTCCCTCTATTCTGCTGCAGGTTGAGATATCCCATTTAGTATGTATGTCATTCTCTCCCTGAACCAAATTCAATGAGAATGGGGTTTTGCCTTTTTTGCCTTCCTATTCTCCTCCTCCCTTGCAACCACTTCCCCTTGCTTCTTCTACATGAGATAGTTTACCCTACCCTGTCTCTCCCCATCTCCTCTTGCCACTTTCCTCTCTCACCTCATAATTTCATCCCTTGAGTATTCTCCCTTCCCAACAAATTCAACCTATGCCCTCTATCCATATATAACTGTAACCATATACACACACATTCACATATGTATTCATATGACCACACCCCCTTCTTCCATTATTTTCATAGTGAGAAAGATATCATCAGTCACAGTTATTGCTTTTCCATATAGGAATGTAAATAGTTCAACTTTGATAAGTTCCTTTTGATTTCTTTTCCCTGATTACCTTCTCAGGCATCTCTTGCTTCTTGTGTCTGGATGTCAAATTTTCTATTGAATTCTGGTTTTTTCCTCAAGAATGCTTGAAGGTCCTCTATTCCACTGAATGACCATATTTTCCCCTGAAACAAAATACTCAGTTTTGCTGGGTAGGTGACCCTTGGGTTCATTCCCAGTTCTTTTGCCCTCTGGAATATCATATTCCATGCCCTTCGATCCCTCAGTGTAGAAGCTGCCAGGTCCTGGGCTATTCTGATTGTGTTTCCACAATATTGAAATTGTTTCTTCCTGGCTGCTTGTAGTATTTTCTCCTTGATCTGGGGATTCTGGAACCTGGCTATAATATTCCTGGGAGTTTTCTTTTTGGGATCTTTTTCAGGAGGTGATAGGTGGATTCTTTCAACCTCTATTTTGCCCTCTGGATCTATAACATCAGGGCAGTTTTCCTTGAGAATTTCTTGAAGGGTGATTTCTAGGTTCTTTCCTTGATCATGGCTTTCAGGTAGTCCAATAATTTTTAAATTGTCTCTCCTGGATCTATTTTCCAGGTCAGTGGTTTTTCCCATGAGATATTTCACATTGCCTTCTAATCTTTTGTTTGTTTGGATCTGCTTAACAGCATCTTGATTTCTCATAAAGTCACTAGCTTCCATTTGCTCCAGTCTAACTCTAGAAGGAATGAATCTCCTCAGTGAACTTTTGAGATTCTTTTTCCATCTGGCAAATTCGACTTTTTAAGGCATTCCTCTCCTCATTGCCCTTTTGGGCCTCCTTTGCCATTTGAGCTAGTCTATTTTTTAAGGTGTTGTTTTCCTCAGTCAGGCTGTTGACCCTCATTTAATACTTTTCCTGCATCCTTCTCATTTCTCTTTCTAATTTTCCCTCCACTTCTCTTATTTGATTTTTAAAGTCCTTCTTAAGGTCCTCTATGGCCTGCAACCCGCTCATGTTTTCCCCTGGGGCTTTTGGAGCAGGACTTCTGACCTCACAGTCCTTTTCCCGCTCTATGCCCCCAAAATAGGAGTCTAGGGTTGCATTTTTCTGTTTCCTTTGCCTTGGCATGTTGCCACTTAATTGCTTGACTTTTGGGCTTGTTGCCACACTATGGCTTTAAGGCCAGATAGAGGAATTTTCGTCCCGAACGTGTGGGGGGCAACTTCCGTTTCTGGCAAGCTGCAAACCCACCCACAACTTCCACCCTAGATCACAATCCAGATCCAGGGAGGTTAAAGCAAGAGCGATTACCCCCCAAGACTGATCGCTGGATCTCCCCACGATTTGTAGGCTGGGAGCCGGAAATGCCTATGAAAACTACAAAATGGAGTGTCTCCTCAGTGGCTTCTAGCCCCCAGGGGAGGGAGCTGACGCATTCCCCAAATACAGGTCCCAAAGTCCATAGGACACTAACCTCTTACTTTGTCCTAGGCAAGTTTATGTTGATAATTCTGGAGTCTCCACAGCTCCTGGTGTTCTGGGGTTCCTCCAGCCGGCTGCTGGCCCTGCTGCCCTGGGGCTAAAACCTCGGCTCATGTGGACCTAGGCTCTGCTTGGCTCGGCTCCTGTGCTCTGCGCGCTGCCGGCTCCCAGACTGCAGCGCTGGTCCTTCCTGCAGGGCTGCTGGGCTGTCCTCAGCGGGAGGTTAGCTTCTCTGTGTCGTTCTGTGGGTGCTGGGGCTCCAGAAGTTGTTCAGAGTGCTTTTTTACATAGTTTGTGGAGAATCTGGGGGCAGAGAGGGTTGGATGAGCTGTTTCTACTCCGCCATCTTGGCTCCGCCCCCTAATCCTAATTGTTCCTTTTCAAGTCAAGCCAATTTAATTTTTACTATTTGAAGTTAAAATTATGTTTATAATGGATTCTCTCCCTGTTCCAAATTCAATGAAAATAAGGTTTTGCTTTTTTGCCTTCCTGTTCTTCCCCTCCCTTGTAACCACTTTCCCTTGCTTCTTCTATATCAGATAGTTCACCACATTCTATCTCTCTCTATCTCTTCTCATTATATTACTCCCTCACCTCTTAATTTCACCTTTTAAGTATCATCCCTTCCAATTAAATTTGGCCTCTGCCCTCTATCTATGTATACCTGAAAACATATATACACACATTCACATATGTATTCATATGTCCATATACCCTTCTTCAACTATTTTCATACTGAGAAAAGTTTCATGAGTTACAGTTATCATTTTTTCCTGTAGGAATGTAAATAGTTCAACTTTGATAAGTTCCTTATGATTTGTTTTCCCTGTTTACCTTCTCAAGCATCTCTTGCTTTTTCTATCTGAATGTCAAATTTTCTATACAACTCTGGTTTTTTCCTCAAGAATGCTTGAAAGTCCTCTTCCACTGAATGACCATATTTTCCCCTGAAACATGATACTTAGTTTTGCTGGGTAGGTGATTCTTGGTTTTAATCCCAGCTCCTTTGCCCTGCAGAATATCATATACCATGCCCTTCAGTCCGTCAGCCCTGCCAGATCCTGTGCTATCCTGTTTGTGTTTTCACAATATTAAAATTGTTTCTTCCTGGATGCTTGTAATATTTTCTCCTTGATCTGGAAATTATGGAACCTGGCTGCAATATTCCTAGGAGTTTTCTTTTTGGGATTTTTTTCACGAGGTGATTGGTGGATTCTTTCAACCTTTATTTTGCCCTCTGGTTCTAAAATATCAGGACAATTTTCCTTGAGAATTTATTAAAGGGTGATTTCTAGATTCTTTCTTTGTTCATGGTTTTCAGGTAGTCCAATAATTTTTAGATTGTCTCTCCTGGATCTCTTTTCTAGGTCAGTGGCATTTCCAATGAGATCTTTCACATTGTCTTCTATTCTTTCATTTGTTTGTATCTGCTTAATAGCATCTTGATTTCTCATAAAGTCACTAGCTTCCTTTTGTTCTAGTCTAATTCTGAAGGAATGAATATCCTCAGTGAGCTTTGAGATTCTTTTTACATCTGGCAAACTCAGCTTTTTAAGGCATTCTTCTCCTCATTGCCGTTTTGAGCCTCTTTTGCCATTTGACTTAGTCTATTTTTAAGGTGTATTTTCCTCATTCATGCTGTTGACCCTCATTTCATACTTTTCTTGAATCTTTCTCATTTCTCTTCCCAATTTTTCTCCCACTTCTCTTATCTGCTTCTTAAGGTCCTCTATTGCCTGTAACCAGCTTGTATTTTCATTTGGGCTTTTGGTGCAGGATTTCTTTCCTCCCAGTCCTCCTCCTATTCCATGCTTTGATCCCCTTTGCCCCCAAAATAGGAGGCTAATGTTGAATTTTTCTGTTTATTTTGTTTACTTTGCTTAGGCATGTTGCCACTCAGTTACTTCACTTTTGGGCTTGTTGCCACATTAGGACTCTGCCACCAGCAAGGGGATTTTCTGTCCCAAATGCTGGGGTTTTCTCAACTTCTGTAGGTATTAGTTGGGTGGCCTCTGTGAAGCCTCCACACACTCTGGCAACCTGGTCACACACCTAAGACCTCCACCCCAGACCGAAATCCAGATCCAAGAAGGGTAAAGCAAGAGCGATTTCCCCCCAGACTGATCAACTGATCCCCCTACAGTTTGGAGTCCAGGAGCTCAAGCTGCAACATGGCAATGTGGCACAAGCTGGGCCAGATTCTCAGTGGCTTCTTGCCCCCAGGGGAAAGAGGACACAAAGTCCATAGGGCACTGACCTCTCACTTTTTCCTAGGCATCTAAGTGTTGATAATTCTTCAAGAGCCACAGCTGATGGTGTTCTGGTGTCCTTCCAGCCACCTGCTGGTCTAGCCACCCAGGGGCTAAAACCTCTGACTCACAGGGACCTGGGCTTGGCTCCCAGAGCACCATGCAGGCTGCTCCCTGCTGGTCTGTCCTCACTGGGAGGTTAGCTTTTCTGTGTCATTTTGTGGGTTCTGGAGCTTTAGAGGTCATTCAGAGGCCCCCTTTTACATAATTTTGAAGTGGTGTGGGCTGGAGCTCCAAGGAAGTGCGGTTTCTACTCTGCCATCTTGACTCTGCCCCTCACTTTCAAGCATTCTTTTTTTTTTTAAAACAAATGCTTTATTAACTTCTGTTTTACATCATTCATTTCCACCATATTTTGAGTTACAATCATTTCCCCCCCGTTATTCCCCTACCCAACCTCCCAGAATAGCAGTCCCACAAGATATCACTTCCTCCAATCTGCTCTCTTCCATACCTTCTCCCATACCCCCTTTGACTTTTCCATTAGAGGAAGGTGAATCTTTGTGTCCCAATGCCTGCACATCTTATCTCCCAATTATAAGCAAAAGAGTATTAATAATAGTATTTATATATATTTGAAATATTTAATGTTAAGACCTCGAATTTCAGATCCATTTCCTTCCTCCCTTGTCACCCATTCCCTCTGGGGAGATAAGTAATTCAGTATATGTTGTACATGTCTAGCTATGCAAAACATTATCATAGCAGATATTTTGTACAAGGCTGCTTATAATTCCCTCCCACTCATCCCACCCCCCACCTGCTCCATTCCCTACATGATCCTGTCCCTCTTCTATAGTGGGTACTTCCAACCTCCTCTCCCCCCAAGGATGCCCTCCCATCCATCATCCCTCCTCTCATCCCCCTTCCCCTATTCTGCTGCAGGTTGAGATATCCCATTTAGTATGTATGTCATTCTCTCCCTGAACCAAATTCAATGAGAATGGGGTTTTGCCTTTTTTGCCTTCCTATTCTCCTCCTCCCTTGCAACCACTTCCCCTTGCTTCTTCTACATGAGAGTTTACCCTACCCTGTCTCTCCCCATCTCCTCTTGCCACTTTCCTCTCTCACCTCATAATTTCATCCTTGGAGTATTCCTTCCCAAATAAATTCAACCTATGCCTCTATCCATATATAACTGTAACCATATACAAACATTCACATATGTATTCATATGCCCATATACCCTTCTTCAACTATTTTCATACTGAGAAAAGTTTCATCAGTTACAGTTATTGTTTTTCCCTGTGGGAATGTAAATAGTTCAACTTGATAAGTTCATAGTGATTTCTTTCCCTGTTTACCTTCTCAAGCATCTCTTGCTTCTTGTATCTGAATGTCAAATTTTCTATTCAACTCTGGTTTTTTCCTCAAGAATGCTTCAAAGTCCTCTATTCCACTGAATGACCATATTTCCCCGAAACAAGATACTCACTTTTGCTTGGCAGGTGACCCTTGGGTTCATTCCCAGCTCTTTTGCCCTCTGGAATATCATATTCCATGGCCCTTCGATCCCTCAGTGTAGTTTTTCAGGTCCTGGGCTATTCTGATTGTGTTTCCACAATATTGAAATTGTTTCTTCCTGGCTGCTCTTGTAGTATTTTCTCTTTGATCTGGGAATTCCTGAACCTGGCTATAATATTCTGGGAGTTTTCTTTTTGGGATCTTTTTCAGGAGGTGATAGGTGGATTCTTTTCAACCTCTATTTTGCTCCTCTGGATCTATAATATCAGGGCAGTTTCTCTCTTGAGAATTTCTTGAAGGGTGATTTCTAGGTTCTTTCCTTGATCATGGCTTTCAGGTAGTCCAATAATTTTTAAATTGTCTCTCCTGGATCTATTCTCCAGGTCAGTGGTTTTTCCCATGAGATATTTCACATTGCCTTCTAATCTTTTGTTTGTTTGGATCTGCTTAACAGCATCTTGATTTCTCCTAAAGTCATTAGCTTCCATTTGCTCCAGTCTAACTCTGAAGGAATGAATCTCCTCAGTGAACTTTTGAGATTCTTTTTCAATCTGGCAAATTCGACTTTTTAAGGCATTTTTCTCCTCATTGCCCTTTTGGGCCTCCTTTACCATTTGAGTTAGTCTGTTTTTCAAGGTGTTGTTTTCCTCAGTCAGGCTGTTGACCCTCATTTAATACTTTTCCTGCATCCATCTCATTTCTCTTTCCAATTTTTCCTCCACTTCTCTTATTTGATTTTTAAAGTCCTTCTTAAGGTCCTCTATGGCCTGCAACCCGCTCATGTTTTCCCCTGGGGCTTTGGAGCAGGACTTCTGACCTCACAGTCCTTTTCCTGCTCTATGCCCCCAAAATAGGAGTCTAGGGTTGCATTTTTCTGTTTCCTTTGCCCTGGCATGTTGCCACTTAATTGCTTGACTTTTGGGCTTGTTGCCACACTATGGCTTTAAGGCCAGATAGAGGAATTTTCGTCCCGAACGTGTGGGGGGCAACTTCCTTTTTCTGGAAAGCTGCAAACCCACCCACAACTTCCACCCTAGATCACAATCCAGATCCAGGGAGGTTAATGCAAGAGCGGGCCGGCTTCCCCAAGACTGATCACTGGATCCCCCCACGATTTGTAGGCTGGGAGCGGGAAATGCCTATGAAAACTACACAATGGCGTGTCTCCTCAGCGGCTTCTAGCCCCCAGGGGAGGGAGCTGACGCATTCCCCAAATACAGGTCCCAAAGTCCATAGGACACTAACCTCTTACTTTGTCCTAGGCAAGTTTATGTTGATAATTCTGGAGTCTCCACAGCTCCTGGTGTTCTGGGGTTCCTCCAGCCGGCTGCTGGCCCTGCTGCCCTGGGGCTAAAACCTCGGCTCATGTGGACCTAGGCTCGGCTTGGCTCGGCTCCTGTGCTCTGCGCGCTGCCGGCTCCCAGACTGCAGCGCTGGTCCTTCCTGCAGGGCTGCTGGGCTGTCCTCAGCGGGAGGTTAGCTTCTCTGTGTCGTTCTGTGGGTGCTGGGGCTCCAGAAGTTGTTCAGAGTGCTTTTTTACATAGTTTGTGGAGAATCTGGGGGCAGAGAGGGTTGGATGAGCTGTTTCTTACCCGCCATCTTGGCTCCGCCCCTAATCCTAATTGTTCCTTTTTCAAGTCAAGCCACTTAATTTTTACTATTTGAAGTTAAAATTATGTTTAGTAATGGATTCTCTCCCCTGTTCCAAATTCAATGAAAATAAGGTTTTGGTTTTTTTGCCTTCCTGTTCTTCCTCCTGTAACCACTTTCCCTTGCTTCTTCTATACAGATAGTTCACCATCTTCTATCTTCATCTCTTCTCATTATATTACCCCTCACCTCTTAATTTCACCTTTGCTATCATCCCTTCCACAAATTCTGCCTCTGCCCTCTATCTATGTATACCTGAAAACATATATACACACATTCACATATGTATTCATATGTCCATATACCCTTCTTCAACTATTTTCATACTGAGAAAAGTTTCATGAGTTACAGTTATCATTTTTTCCTGTAGGAATGTAAATAGTTCAACTTTGATAAGTTCCTTATGATTTGTTTTCCCTGTTTACCTTCTCAAGCATCTCTTGCTTTTTCTATCTGAATGTCAAATTTTCTATACAACTCTGGTTTTTTCCTCAAGAATGCTTGAAAGTCCTCTTCCACTGAATGACCATATTTTCCCCTGAAACATGATACTTAGTTTTGCTGGGTAGGTGATTCTTGGTTTTAATCCCAGCTCCTTTGCCCTGCAGAATATCATATACCATGCCCTTCAGTCCGTCAGCCCTGCCAGATCCTGTGCTATCCTGTTTGTGTTTTCACAATATTAAAATTGTTTCTTCCTGGATGCTTGTAATATTTTCTCCTTGATCTGGAAATTATGGAACCTGGCTGCAATATTCCTAGGAGTTTTCTTTTTGGGATTTTTTTCACGAGGTGATTGGTGGATTCTTTCAACCTTTATTTTGCCCTCTGGTTCTAAAATATCAGGACAATTTTCCTTGAGAATTTATTAAAGGGTGATTTCTAGATTCTTTCTTTGTTCATGGTTTTCAGGTAGTCCAATAATTTTTAGATTATCTCTCCTGGATCTATTTCCAGGTCAGTGGTTTTTCCCATGAGATATTTCACATTGCCTTCTATTCTTTTCATTTGTTTGGATCTGTTTAATAGTATCTTGATTTCTCATAAAGTCACTAGCTTCCATTTGCTCCAGTCTAACTCTGAAGGAATGAATCTCCTCAGTGAGCTTTGAGATTCTTTTTCCATCTGGCAAATTCGACTTTTTAAGGCATTCTTCTCCTCATTGCCTTTCTGAGCCTCTTTTGCCATTTGAGTTAGTCCATTTTTTAAGGTGTTATTTTCCTCAGTCAGGCTGTTGACTGTCATTTCATACTTTTCTTGAATCTTTTTCATTTCTCTTCCCAAATTTTCCCCCACTTCTCTTATCTGCTTGTTAAGGTCCTCTATGGCCTGTAACCAGCTTGTATTTTCATTTGGGGCTTTTGGTGCAGGAGTTCTGACCTCACTGTCCTCCTCCTGTTCCATGTTTTGATCATCTTTGGCCCCCAAATAGTAGTCTAATGTTGAATTTTCTGTTTATTTTATTTCCTTTGCCTAGGCATGTTGCCACTCAATAACTTGACTTTTGGGCTTGTTGCCACAGTAGGACTCTGCCACCAGCCAAGGGAGCTCCTGTCCCAAATGCTGGGGTTTTCTCAGCTGCCAGAGGTATTGGTTGGGTGCCCTCCCTGAAGCC
>WOXC01006455.1:600000-905173 GCA_011680675.1 Gymnobelideus leadbeateri
ATATATGGATAGAGGGCATAGGTTGAATTTGTTGGGGAGGGAGGATACTCAAGGGGTGAAATTATGAGGTGAGAGAGGAAAGTGGCAAGAGGAGATGGGGAGAAATAGGGTAGGGTAAACTATCTCATGTGGAAGAAGCAAGGGGACGAGACTGCAAGGGAGGGGAAGAATAGGAAGGCAAAATGGCAAAACCACATTCTCATTGAATTTGGTTCAGTGAGATAATGACATACATACTAAATGGGATATCTCAGCCTGCAGCAGAATAGGGGGAAGGGGGATGAGAGGAGGGATGATGGATGGGAGGGCATCCTTGGGGGGAGGGGAGGTTGGAAGTACCCACTATAGAAGAGGGACAGGATCATGTAGGGAATGGACCAGGTGGGGGGTAGGATGAGTGGGAGGGAATTATAAGCAGCCTTGTACAATATATCTACTATGATAATGTTTTGCATAGCTAGACATGTACAACATATACTGAATTACTTATATCCCAAGAAGGAATGGGTGACAAGGGAGGAAGGAAATGGATCTGAAATTTGAGGTCTTAAAAGTAAATGTTTCAAATATATATAATTACTATTATTAATACTCTTTTGCTTGTAATTGGGAGATAAGATGTACAGCCATTGGAACACAGAGATTCCTCCTCCTCTAATGGAAAAGTCAAAGGAGTTATGGGCGAAGATATGGGAGAGAGCAGATTGGAGGAAGCAATATGTTGTGGGACTGCTATTCTGGGCGAGTGAGTGGGGATAAACAGGGGTGGGGGAAATAACTGTAACTCAAAATCTGGCAGAAATGAATGATGTAAAACAGAAGTTAATAAAGCATATGTTTAAAAAATATCCTATGGAATGATTTCTGACTCTTCATATCTGTTCATGATCTTTTATGTTTTCTTTGACCTTGACGATCCAAATTTGTCAATTTTTTTCTCCCTTTGTGTTATATCTGACATTTACTTAAAGTTGTGACCTCTGTAACTAATCAATCTATACTTTCTTCTCAGGTTTCAATAATACCAGACTTTATTTTTATATGATTTCTTACAATATGACATTTGTAATTTTAAAAGATTTTGCTTTTGTCAGGCTCTTTGTGGTACCTAATGAGTCATTTAAAATACTTATTTAATTTTAACATTCATTTTTAAAAAATGAGTTCCATATGCTGTTCCTTACTTCAATTCCTATTTTATTTTTTAAAAATTTCATTAATTTTGTTAAATATTTCCCAAAACATTTTAAAATTAAATTTTATCTTTCTTTTTAGTTTACATTATTCATTTCCACAAGACTTTGTGTTACAAATTTTCTCCCCATCTTTCCCCTACACACCAACCCAAAATAGTAATCCTGCTGTATAAACCCATGCCCAATCTGCTCTCGCCTAATATCCTCCTCCATGGCCCCTCCAATTTTCCAGTAAGGCAAGATGTATCTCTATACCCAAGTGCCTGTATGTCTCATTTCCCAGTTGCATGTAAAAAAATAATAATATTTTTTAAACATTTGATTTTAAAACTTTTAATTTCAGAGTCTTTCCCTACCTCCTTTGTCACCCACTCTTACCAGGAAGATAAACAATTAAATATAGGTTGCACATGTTTAGCTATGCAAAGCATTTCCTTAGTGGACATATTGTATAAGATTGATTATATTTCCCTCCATCCTATCCCACCCCTGACTTAGTCTATTCTCTACTTTGATCCTGTCCTTTTCAAAACTGTGTGCTTCCAACTATCCTCCCCCACCCAATATGCCCTCCCCTCCATCATCACCCCCTCAACCTCTTTCCCCCTGTAGAGTGAGATACCCTATTTCGTGTAAGTGCTAAGCCAAGTGAGATACCCTATTTAGTGTAGTGATAAGCCAAATTCAATGAGACTAAGGTTGACTGATTCTGTTTTGCCTTCCTGTTCTTCCCCTCCATTGTAACAGTTTCCCCTTGCCTCTTCTATATGGGATAATCTACCCCATTCAGTCTCTCCCCATCTCCTCTCATTATATTCCTCGATCATCTATCAATTTCACCTTTTAAGTATCATCCCTTCATATTCAACTTGTCATGTGCCCTCTGTATATCTATAACTCTACATATGTATACAAACACTCACATATGTATTTATATGCCCATATACACTCCTATATAGACATATTCTGAAGGAATGAATCTCCTCAGTGAGCTTTTGAGATTCTTTTTCCATCTGAGAAAGTCAGCTTTTTAAGGCATTCTTCTCCTAATTGCCTTTTTGAGCCTCTTTTGCCACTTGAGTTAGTCTAATTTTTAAGATGTTATTTTCCTCAGTCAGGCTGTTGTATTTAATTTCATACTTTTCCTGTATCCTTCTCATTTCTCTTCCCAATTTTTCCTCCATTTCTTTTATGTGGTTTTTAAAGTGCTTCTTAAGGTCCTCTATGGCCTGTAACCTGCGCATATTTTCATTTGGTGCTTTTGGAGCAGGATTTCTGACCTCATAGTGCTCCTCGTGTTCCATGCTTCGATACTCTTTGCCCCGAAATAGGAGTCTAATGTTGAACACTTCTGTTTATATTGTTTCCTATGCCTAGGCATGTTGCTAATTAATTACTTGCCTTTTGGGCTTGTTGCCCCAGTAGGACTGTGCCACCAGACAAGGGAACTTCTGTCTCAAATGTGGGGGTCTTCCCAACTGCCGGAGGTATTAGTTTGGTGCCCTCCCTGAAGCCCCCACACACTCTGGCAAGCTGAACACACACCCCAAGACCTCCACACCAGACTGAAATCCAGATCCAGGGAGGTCAAAGCAAGAGCAATACCGCCCCCCCCCCCCCCCCGCCCATACTGATCGCCAGATCCCTCTACAGTTTGTAGGCCAGGAGCTGAAGCTGCAACTGAAGCTGCAAAATGTTGCCTGTGCCTTGTCTCCTCAGCCACTTCTATCCCCCAGGGGAAGAAGCTGACACACTCCCAAATACCGGTCCCAAAGTCCATAGGGCACTAACCACTCATTTTATAAAAGCCACAGCTGCTGGAGTTCTTGGGTCCCTCCAGCCTGCTGCTGGGTTGCCACCTTGGGGTTAAAACCTCTGACTCACGTGGTCCTGTACTCATCTCCCAGAGCATTGCACTGTTGGCTCCCAGAGCACTGTGCTGGCTGCTCTCTGCTGGGCTGCCAGGCCCTCCTCAGTGGGAGGTTAGCCTTTCGATGTCCTTCTGTGGGGGCTGGTGCTCCAGAGATTGTTCCGAGTTCCCCTTTTACATAATTTTCAAGTTGTGTGGGCTGGAGCGCTGTGGAAGTGCTGCTTTTACTCTGCTGTCTTGGTCCTGCCCCTATTATTTCATTTTCAATGGTGCTTTTTAGCAAGTTATAGTTTCCTTCTTTATCCCTTTTAATTACATGTATTTTTGCTTTTGAGATAGGGATTGGTACCCCTGCTTTTTCTTTCCCTTTAGCTGAAGAATAATACGTTTTCCTCTAGCCTTTTACCTTTACCCTGTGTGTTTCACTTTGTTTCAAATCTTTTTCCTGTAAATAGCATATTGGAGGGCTATAGCTTTCAAAGAATTCTGCTGTCCTCCTCCATTTTATGGGACAGTCCATCCCATTCACATTCACAGTTATGATTACTATCTGTGTCTATCTCTCCATCATATTCCCTTCCCTGCTTTTATTTCTCCCTTTTACATTCCCCTCCTTAAGAGTTTTCTTTTTTACCACTGCTTCCCTCAGTATTCCCTCCCTGTCACCTGCCCTCCATTATTTTACTCTTTCCTCTTACTACTTTTTTCCTTCCCTTCTCTCCCCTTCCCTTTTCTTACCCCTTTCCCCTACTACTGCCTCTAGGGTACAATAGATTTTTATACTCAATGTGATTGCTGACTTCAACCAAAACTGATGAGAATCAATCTTTCTCTTTATGATGATAAGTTTTATGTCTCTTCACAATAGTATCTTATACTTAACTGATTATGTCATTCCCTCCTTGTACCAAAACTTAGGAAAGTGAAGCTCATGTAATGTTCATCTCCATCTATTATTTCCCTCTACTATAATCCATTATTATACCTCTTCGTGTGGAATAATTTACCTCTTCTCCCATTATAGTCACTTTGTACCCCTTAATAAGTTTTTTTTTATCATCACTTTAGTTAATTTATACTCACACCCTCTATCTGTGTATATCTCTTTTAAATTTCGTGATAATTATACAGTTCTCATTATTGACCGATATCTGCCTCCCATATAGGTATATAAGCAGTTATTTCTTATGAAATAACAAGGTGTGTGTGTATGTGTTTTCCCTGTTCACCTTTCTATGTTCCTCTTGAGTCTTGTACTTGGATATCAAATTTTCCTTTGAGATCTTGCTTTTTCATCAGGAATGTCTGGAACGCCTTTATTTTATTGAATGTCCATGTCCTTGCCTGAAAGACTATGCTCAGTTTTGCTGGATAGCTGAACTTTGGTTGCAGCCCAAGCTCTTTTGCTTTACAAAATACCATATTCCAGGGGCGGAGCCAAGATGGCGGAGTAGAAACAGCTCCTCCAAGCCTCTCTGCCCCCAGATTCTCCACAAACTATGTAAAAAAGGACTCTGAAAATCTTCTGGAGCCCCAGCACCCACAGAACGACACAGAGAAGCTAACCTCCCGCTGAGGACAGCCCAGCACCCTGCAGGAAGGACCAGCGCAGTGGTCTGGGAGCCGGCAGCACGCAGAGCACAGGAGCCAAGCCGAGCCCAGGTCCACGTGAGCCGAGGTTTTAGCCCCAGGGCGGCAGGGCCAGCAGCCGGCTGGAGGAACCCCAGAACACCAGGAACTGTGGAGACGCCAGAATTATCAACACAGACCTGCCTAGGACAAAGTAAGAGGTTAGTGTCCTATGGACTTTGGGACCTGTATTTGGGGAATGCGTCAGCTCCCTCCCCTGGGGGCTAGAAGCCTCTGAGGAGACACGCCATTTTGTAGTTTTCAGAGGCATTTCCGGCTCCCAGCCTACAAATCGTGGGGAGATCCAGCGATCAGTCTTGGGGGGTAATCGCTCTTGCTTTAACCTCCCTGGATCTGGATTGTGATCTAGGGTGGAAGTTGTGGGTGGGTTTACAACTTGCCAGAAACGGAAGTTGCCCCCCACACGTTCGGGACGAAAATTCCTCTATCTGGCCTTAAAGCCATAGTTTGGCAACAAGCCCAAAAGTCAAGCAATTAAGTGGCAACATGCCAAGGCAAAGGAAACAGAAAAATGCAACCCTAGACTCCTATTTTGGGGGCATAGAGCGGGAAAAGGACTGTGAGGTCAGAAGTCCTGCTCCAAAAGCCCCAGGGGAAAACATGAGCGGGTTGCAGGCCATAGAGGACCTTAAGAAGGACTTTAAAAATCAAATAAGAGAAGTGGAGGAAAAATTGGAAAGAGAAATGAGAAGGATGCAGGAAAAGTATGAAATGAGGGTCAACAGCCTGACTGAGGAAAACAACACCTTAAAAAATAGACTAACTCAAATGGCAAAGGAGGCCCAAAAGGGCAATGAGGAGAAGAATGCCTTAAAAAGTCGAATTTGCCAGATGGAAAAAGAATCTCAAAAGTTCACTGAGGAGATTCATTCCTTCAGAGTTAGACTGGAGCAAATGGAAGCTAATGACTTTATGAGAAATCAAGATGCTGTTAAGCAGATCCAAACAAACGAAAGATTAGAAGGCAATGTGAAATATCTCATGGGAAAAACCACTGACCTGGAGAATAGATCCAGGAGAGACAATTTAAAAATTATTGGACTACCTGAAAGCCATGATCAAGGAAAGAACCTAGAAATCACCCTTCAGGAAATTCTCAAGGAAAACTGCCCTGATGTTTTAGATCCAGAGGGCAAAATAGAGGTTGAAAGAATCCACTGATCACCTCCTGAAAAAGATCCCAAAAGAAAACTCCCAGGAATATTATAGCCAGGTTCCAGAATCCCCAGATCAAGGAGAAAATACTACAAGCGGCCAGGAAGAAACAATTTCAATATTGTGGAAACACAATCAGAATAGCCCAGGACCTGGCAGCTTCTACACTGAGGGATCGAAGGGCATGGAATATGATATTCCAGAGGTCAAAAGAACTGGGAATGAACCCAAGGGTCACCTACCCAGCAAAACTGAGTATTTTGTTTCAGGGGAAAATATGGTCATTCAGTGGAATAGAGGACTTTCAAGCATTCTTGAGGAAAAAACCAGAGTTGAATAGAAAATTTGACATCCAGACGCAAGAAGTAAGAGATGCCTGAGAAGGTAATCAGGGAAAAGAAATCAAAAGGAACTCATCAAAGTTGAACTATTTACATTCCTATATGGAAAAGCAATATCTGTGACTGATGATATCTTTCCCACTATGAAAATAATGGAAGAAGGGGGTGTGGTCATACGAATACATACGTGAATGTGTGTGTATATGGCTACAGTTATATATGGATAGAGGGCATAGGTTGATTTTGTTGGGAAGGGAGAGTACTCAAGGGATGAAATTATGAGGTGAGAGAGGAAAGTGGCAAGAGGAGATGGGGAGAGACATGGTAGGGTAAACTATCTCATGTAGGGGAAGTGGGTGCAAAGGAGGGGGAGAATAAGGAAGGCTAAAAAGGCAAAACCACATTCACATTGAATTTGGTTCAGGGAGAAAATGACATACATACTAAATGGGATATCTCAACCTGCAGCAGGATAGGGGGAAGGGGGATGAGAGGAGGGATGATGGATGGGAGGGCATCCTTGGGGTGAGGGGAGGTTGGAAGTACCCACTATAGAAGAGGGACAGGATCATGTAGGGAATGGACCAGGTGGGGGGTGGGATGAGTGGGAGGAATTATAAGCAGCCTTGTACAATATATCTACTATGATAATGTTTTGCATAGCTAGACATGTACAACATATACTGAATTACTTATCTCCCAAGAGGGAATGGGTGACAAGGGAGGAAGGAAATGGATCTGAAATTCGAGGTCTTAACATTAAATGTTTCAAATATATATAAATACTATTATTAATACTCTTTTGCTTATAATTGGGAGATAAGATGTGCAGGCATTGGGACACAAAGATTCACCTTCCTCTAATGGAAAAGCCGATGGGGGTATGGGAGAAGGTATGGGAGAGAGCAGATTGGAGGAAGCGATATCTTGTGGGACTGCTATTCTGGGAGGTTGGGTAGGGGAATAATGGGGGGAAAATGATTGTAACTCAAAATCTGGCGGAAATGAATGATGTAAAACAGAAGTTAATAAAGTATTTGTTTAATAAAAAAAATAAATAAATAAAATTGGTGTCCTGAGAAATCAAAAAAAAAAAAAAATACCATATTCCAATCTCTCTGGTCATTCAATGTAGAAGTTCCTATGTCCATGTGCAATCCTGACTGTTGTTATGTGATATTTGAATTGTTCTTTCTGGGTGTTTGCAGTATTTTCTCCTTGACCTGATTATTTTGGAATTTGGCTATAATATTTCTTGGAGTTTTCAATTTGGGATCTCTTTTAGGAGGTGTCTGGTGGATTCTTTCAGTAACTATTTTACCCCCTGGTTCTTGCACATCAGAGCAGTATTCCTTGATGATTTCTGGGAAGATGTTGTTCAGGTTCTTTTTTACATAATGACTTTCTGGTAGACAAATAATTCTTACATTATCTCTCCTGTATCTGTTTTCCAGGTCAGTTATTTTTCCAATGAGATATTTTACATTTTCTTCTAATTTTTCATTCTTTAGGTTTTGTTTGACTGAATCTTGATGCCTCATAGTCATTTGCTTCAATTTCTCTGATTCTAATATTTAGAGAATAATTTTTTTAGTTTATATTTGAAGCTCCTCTTCTATGTGTTCAGATTTCATATTCAGAGGCTTATTTTCTTCAGTTAGAATTTGAACCTGTTTTTCCTCTTCACACATTTTCCTTTTTAAGGAGCTATTTTCTTCAGTGAATATTTTTTTCTATTTTGACAACTCTAATTTTAAAATAATTTTTCAATATATCTTCAACCTCTCTTTGCTTTTAAAGTCCTTCTTGAGCTCTTCCAAGAATACTTTTTGGATTGGAGACCAGTTCTTATTCCCTTTTGAGGCTTCCAGTTTGGGTACAGCATCAATGATATCCCTTCTGAATTTCGTTCTTATTACTGCACATAGTAGAATTCTAAAATCTTTGCTTTTCCAAAGTTTTTTCCCATTGTGAGGTACAGCATCACTCACACCCTTCCTCTAGGCCCCCCAAGTCTTACCAGTTGGTTTCACTATTTTAGGGTTTTACCCTGGGGCATTATTCTCTGGGTCAAAGGGGGGGAGGGGGATTACAGCAGCTAGGGTTTAATCTGCCTCCTTAGTTCCTTGAAGTTTAGGCAGGTGATTTTTAAACATCCAAGCTGTTGGTTGATATCCCGAGGAGTAGCTGCTGTCACTGCCAAGATCCCCACATAGTGTCTCTTACCGAACTCCAACAGATCCCCTGTCCTGTGATGAGAGGTTTGGGAATCACCTCTCCTGTGGGTGAATCAGCTTTCCTAGGCTCACTTCAACTCCACGCTGGAGAAGCCATCTGACTCCATGTTCTGCATCTTCCTCCACACACTGCATCTGGCTCCCCCCATTCTAATTGTTAAGAAATTATTTTCTTTACTGAAATTTTGTACCTTCCCCAATGTGGTATATCCTGCTTTTATAAGAGTTCTTTTTTCAGTGAATTTCTGTGCCTTTTTTACCATTAGGTCCATTTTTTATTTTAAAGTCTCATTTCCTTGAGAATTTTGTCTCTTTTGACAAAGTGTTCATTTTATTTTCTTTATTTTTATGTCATTTTCATTCCTTTCCCCATTTTTTTCCTTTAGCATTCTTATTTCTTTCTTTAATTCTTCTAGGAAATCTTCTTGATCTTGGGTATGATTAAAAATTTTAATTTAGTCTTTTCTTTATGCCGTTTTTATGTTGTTGTCTTGTTCTAACTTTATGTCTTGGTCTTCTTTGCCACCATTGTAACATTGTAAGGTCAAGGCCTTTTTTTTTTTTCGTTCTTTGCTCACTGTCCCACCCTATTCCTTTGCTTTGTTTTGTTAAAGTTAGGCTCTGCCCATCTGGTGGTGGGGGATGCACTGTGCAAAGCTTCATATTTTCTTGTGCTGGCATTTTCAGAACTAATTCCAGGGGTATGCAAGATCTTTTTGCTTCCAAATTGGTATTATCCTGGGAAAGGTATAGTCATTTCTCTACTTGTTTGTGTCTATAGCTCCCATGCAATCGCAAAATTAATGTACTTCATGGCCCTGGAACACTGACCAGAGCCCCTGCTCTCTTTTGACTGATCATAAACTGTCTTCTCCATTTTGAAATTGAAACCTAGAGTTGCTTATGAGCAATAGAGTTGTTAACCAGCACTAGCCACACACAGTTCCAGGAAAGGGTTCCTTATAATCTCTCTCTGCTCAGTTGCCTGACCATCTGGTAGTCTCTGGACTGTGAGTTACAGAAGCTGCTTTTGTTGTTGTCTTGGTGACCTCCAAGGCCCACCACAGGTGCTTCTGACTTGCTCTGGATCAGTGTGACAACCCCAGTGATACAGACTTTTCCAATTGTATTTCTAAGTTTCTTAGAATGGAAAATGTCTACCTCTGAACTTTTGTTGGCCATACCACTCCAAAATCTGATTTGAGGTGTTTTAAAGTTGTTTAGAGATGAATGCTTGGAAAACTCAGCTGACTCCCAACCTTTACTCCACCATTTTGTCTCCACTGCTCTGACATTTACTGATTGTAGATTTCATGTGTTCTTCCAATTTTTCTGTTCCTAGACATTTCATTATCTATGTCTATATCACTGAAATTTTTACTTCTCTTTCCATTTTTTTCAGGTAATTGATGAATTTATAATGTTTCCAATTTGTAATGTTTTCAAAACTTCTGATCTTCAACTAGACTTTTTGATAACAATTACAGTCTTACATGATTTGTCATCATCATCATCATCATTAGCTATTGGAAAACATCATTTCTTCTGGAATTTTATTCACAATTTTGTTAAGCTTTTTCATTTTAAATTTTTTTCATTTTAATAATTACCTCAGTTCCTCAGTTTTTCTATGCTCCTACTTCTTGTGCCTCCACTATGGTATCATACTTCTTTTTTGATGGGTAGAGGACTCAGATCTTATTTTGGTGTATAGAAATTACATTATAGCTGATCATCATCATTATGAAGGTCTTTGGTAATTGTCCCACACTCAACTCCGTAATTAATTTAAAACTTTCTTTATCTTTTCAGCCACTCTTTTGAGGGAAGAGACTTAATATTGAAATCTATGATGGGAATGGGACTGGGAACTCAATAATGTCAATGTATTCTGTAATAATCACTCAGGATCAAGGAACATGTTACATCCAGTTAGTTTAAACTACCATTGACCTAGTATCTGTTATAGTCATCAACCAAAATTTAAAAAAATGTAGAGGGCAGAGAATGAGATTCATAATTGAGCATTGTTTTTATTTTCAGATTTTTATGGGCATTATTTTTCTGGGACTTCCATTCTTTTCTCTAATTTGATTGCTTGCTTTTTCTACTAACTTTCGTATGCTTCTTCTTGATATTGAGATAAAGAAGAGAGCTGACAATCTATAATTTTTCACATGCTTATTTTTATGTAAGGACATTGGGTGTGGTTTTAATTTAATTGCTCATACAGATTTCAGATGGGCACTCTATTGTGGACTCCAGAATTTTCTTCTTATGATGGGAATATAAGAACTGGACACCCTCATTGTAGATGTCAATCATCTTAGGGCAAATGGAAGTATAAGGTTCAATTTAAGAACAACTAGTTTATCAGGATTTAGCTTAAGCTACATGAAGAAAGAGGAGAAGACGTCACAAAGTACTTGTTATATAATCATTCTATTTTTCCTCTGCAGTGGATTAAATCTGTCAGTCCACATGCTAGGGCACAATCATTTTTGTCTCTGTCTACAGGAATTCTTCTTTATCTTTCATGGCCAACTCAGGTCCAAATGAGTCTTTCTCTGTGTTCAAAGTTAGCTAGTGTTTATTTCTACAATATTTGAATAAGAGTGCTTTGATTATGAAAAGGTGTTGTTTATTTGTGAACTGATCAGTAGGACATATGTAAATAGATTTTTCCAGTAGTAATTATGATTTATGCTGAGAAAGCCTATTATCTCTTATGAAGCTTTTTAGATCATATAATAGCATGTGTGGGGCATTGCAAAAGAGATAAAATCATAGAATTTTACAATTCTCACAAAATTTAGGAATTATCTTGTACATATAACTCCCTCATTTTCTAGATGAAGAAAGAGAAATTCAGAAAAACTAACTGGTTTCCTCTAGGTAACAAAGACCAAGACCAAACTCTAATCTTCTGATTTCTGTGTAAGTGATTTTCTTCCTCTATAATGTTGACTTTACTGTGAACAACATGCCTTTGATTTCCCTCTGTCCACTATAATAACATAGATGAAAGCAAAAAGCTACCTAATATTTGAAGAAATCAAGGGTTTACAACAATAAAGCATTTTAGGTGACTTGTGACTGAGACAGACATACATCAACTTCATCTCCCATCTGTTATGTTCCTATGTGACCTGAAAAATATATTTTAAATATAATCTGGACTGGATTTGTCTCTAATCTATGGATGGCTAGAGCTGAACAAAGAGGCCAGAGGCAAATGAGTGAGGAATCAAATAGTGGTTTAATTTCAGAGTAAGGAAAGCACTTGTAAGCCAAGTTCACCTTCTGGAGAAGGAGAATTTGAGGGCTTATGATAGAGGCAGGGTTTTAAGCACAATTTCCACAAAATACTGAATGACAACATAGACATTCTTAGGTCTTCAGTAGACAGTTTTCATGGTTGACAATTTTTTAGACAATACAGGTATTCTTGGGTACTCCAGGAACAGACTCTCAGGTTTTAGAATTGTTGAGTCTTGTGATTTTCTCAAATATCTGGGGTTGTTGAGATTTTGATCATTAAGCAGGTAACAGAACCAGAGTTAGTGTAGAAATAACAGTAGTGCAGTGCCTGGTGTAGTTCACTTAGCAGTTACAAGTCCAGGGATTGTTAGCATGCCAAGAGATTTGATTAACAACTTTCTGCAACAGCATGTTGTTTATGGCCCACGCTCTCAGGTCAGTATCCAATGGGAAAGAGAGAATCTCCAAGAAATCTAACTATTTAGTATAATCTTTACAAATAATATGAAAATTTTAAATACCAATTCTTGGATTTTGCTGTGGCTAAGATCTTCCAGAGGGTGAGTACAAATGATTGTTATTATGCCAAGCCCAGGGTATAGCTTACTTGCTGGGGCTTAGCTCTGGAAAACAGGATGACTCCTAATACCTTGACAGACCTATAATTATTTCTGAGACACAATTACTATAATTTATTAAACATCACTCTGCTTAAATTGCTTTAAATATAAAAGAAAGAAAAGTTTATTTCTTATGTGTATTTCTACTTCAAGATTTTTTTCTTTCATGGATTTTTCAGTCATGTCTGACTCTTTATGACTTCATTTGGGGGATTCTTGGCAAGGATACTGAAGTGGTATGCCATTTTCTTGTCCAGTTCATTATATAGATGAGATAACTGATGCAAACAGCCTTAAAGGACTTGCCTGGTTTCACGAGTATGACGCTAGATTTGAGCTCAGATCTTCCTGACACTAGGCATAGTACTCTATCCACTGCTCCACCTAACTGATATTTCTATGACATCATCACTATATATACTCCTTCCAGCGATGTAGAATTCATTCATACCCTCTCCTGGGTAATGTTTGCCCATGTCCTCCCATAAATCCTCTCTGGTTGGGGAGAGTGCAATCAAAGAACTTTTTAACTTCCTGTAGAGTTTTGTATTTTATGTTACTCTTCCTGATAATTCATTTTTCATCATTAACTCTGTACTTGACTTTCACTCCATGGAAAAGAGGTCCTCTCCCCACCTCTTGAGTCCCATAGGATTAATTGAACTACAGAAATCTCATCATTAGGGAGAAATATTTTGATACTATATACCTTCTCAACTAACTCTTAAGTAATAAGGGGGGAGATAAGCTTTGTTTGAAACTAAATCTCATCATATGTGGCTCAAAGGGGAAATAACATACACACTCAGGTAGCTAAATCGATCTTACCATATTGGAAAGTACAAGGAGAAAGGAGAAAGGAGAAAGGAAAGGAGTTGATAGAAAAGAGGGCAGATTGGAGGAGGCAGTGGTCAGAAGTAAAACACTGGTAAGGAAGGATGGTGTGAAAGGAGAAAAGAATATCATAAAAAGGGGAGAAATAGTATGGAAATAAATACACAGTTAATAATCATAAAAGTGAATGTAAATGATAATGTTATTGAAGAAATGGGAAAATTGGAATGTTAATGCATATTGGTGCAGTTGTGAACCAATCCAACCATTCTGGAAAGCAATATAGAACTATGCAGAAAGGTCTTTTAAAAATATGCATATCCTTTTACCCAGTGATACTATTTCTAGGTTTGTATCCCAAAGAGATCATAACAATGGGAAAAGGACCCATATGTACACAAATATTTTAGCAGATATTTTAGTGGCAATGAAATAGAAATTGAGGGGATGCCTATCAATTGGGAAATGACTGGAAATGTTTTGGTATATGAATGTAATGGCATACTATTTTTCTATACTATTCTTCTTTTAACAAGATGTTATTTCTCTTATCACAATTTTCTCTCATCATTATCATTTTTCCAGAATTTTCCTTTCACTTTCATATTATTTTTAAAATAAAAAAAAATTACTCATTCTTTAGCTTTTCTGTAAATTCTTGTTGGTTTGCATACAATTTTTATTTTTCTTTGAGATTCTGCTTTATAATTTTTAACATTCTTGTCTTTATTTCAGGTGTCTTGATCTTCCTTGTCCCCATGGTTGATTTTAATGGTCAAGGTCTTTTTTATTATTTGCTAATTTTTCTTGTCTATTTCTTGACTTTGAACTTTATATTAAAGTTGGACTTTGCTCTTGTGCTGTGTGTGTGTAACTTCCCAAACTCCAGACTTTTTGATATTACTTGTCTTCAATCTGGTCCTTGCCTAGGAGGGCCCTTGATCCCTTGGAATCAAAAGCATTATTACTCCTTAGGTGTTGTGCTCCTTTGTGACAGCAAGTCCATGCATTCCACTCCACATTGGAACTGCCTGTGATCTGGGAGTCCTTATAGGCAATTAATTGTCAGATAATGACTGGTCCTGTGCCAATTGTTAGATCAAGGGTCCTTTATAATCTCACTCTGACAATATCTCTGAGTTCAGAGCTCTCAAAACTGTTGGTGCTGTTATTATTAATATCTGTGCTCCAAGGCAGCCCCAAACCTTGACACAAACCTCTCCTTCCAACCTCATAAATTTTCTTGTGCTGGAAAAAACAGTGTTTCAACATGGCCTTTTTTAAACTGTGCCAATCTGGAAATCAATTTAAGGTGTGATTTTAAAATTGTTTTGAGAGCTAGGTAATAGACTTTCCTCTATCCCCCATCTTCTAAATGATATCTTAATATCTTCTATTTGTAGTTCTAAGATATATTTTAAAGGATTAATTACAATATTAAAGATATTATTCAACTCCAACAAAATATTACATGTGTGAATGTAAATTTTCACACATACACACATACAAATACACACGCACCCATACAGAACATAAAATAAAAATCATTCATTTAACTGTTTAGGTTTTAAATATCAATAAAATTTCACAGTGGACATACAGGATAAGAAAATCAAAGTAACTCATGTAATGATTCTTTGTCATAATCATTGTGCTATTATGCTTATTTTTAATTTACTGGTTATATAGAGGAATATGTATTACCAAGGGTTTTAATACATAATCTATGTCCAAAGACAGTTTAAATAATTTAAAATCATTGCAAACTTACTCTCAAAATATGTGACGGGGAAGACTATCATTACACCACAAGTTTAGAACTTAGACTAAAAAATATTTTATTCAGAGTGGAGTATCAATTGTATTAAAATACAAGGAGATTGCAATATTTTTTAAAAGATTAAATGTTAGTTGACTTTATTATCATTTAAAAAAAATCCCTATAAATGGTGAGACCCCTTTATTTTCTGTACTCAGGCTGGTCCCTAACAACACCCTGCCCTTGGAACACCAGAGAATGACAATTCACATTTCATCTTTATTTAATTTCATGTACTTTCTTTGATTCCTGCAATGCTTTCATTCTTCATTGGAATGCTTTGAATTCCTATAAGTTACATTAAAAACCTGCCTTTCCTGTTCCCCCTTACTCCAAGTTGTTTTCCACTGATATCATCTCTAAATTTTTCCATGCATATCTTTATCATCTTCCCAATTACATTGTTAATTCTATGTTGGAAGAAATAACATTTCCCACCTCAAAAGATTATGAAAATCTAATATTATATATATATATAATTATTTTGCAAATCTTAAAGATCTATGTAAAATTTTATCGTTATTACTATGAATCCCTTTTTTATGAACTTTTCTCCAACTATTAACCATTGCTCCTCATTGTACTTTCTCATGTCAAGCTAAACAGATAAAACAAGTATGGATCTTATTAATATGCCAACCAATCAAATTTCTGAAGATAAACAGCATGTTTGTTTATGTTTGTTTTTCTCCAAATTAAACATATTCAGTTTTTATAGAAACATATTTTTTATAGCATAGTTTCAAATATCCCTGAAAAAATACGTGCAATTCTTGGAGTATGCTCCAACTTAGTTATGTCCCTTTTAAAATGTGGCATTAAGAAGTGAATATGATATTCTACATGTGGCATTGACATTATAAACATGTGTTTTTCAAGCACTGTGTTTCTACTATATAACTTAAGATATTATAGGCTTTTTAGTAGTTATTACATTTTTTCCATATGAATGAAAAGGTCTAGTAAAGAAGTCATATGTATTTCTCCTAAACTCTCTTCTTGTCATTTCTTCAATCATGTAGAACAGTAGTTTCAGGGTTTACAATGGTGGTTCAGTGGTTTCTTGGGGAAAAAAAGCAATTATGATCTCAGAATTATGGCTAAAATAGATTTAATTAAATGAGACAAACAGAGTAAGTACATTTTAATGAAAGGTACCTCAGATAATGAAGCAATATAAATGCAGAACCTATATGTATCATATACTAAAGCATTTGAATTTTTAAAGGAAAAGTTAACAAAAGTAAAGATGAATGTACACAATAATACTATAATAATAGGGAACTTTAATCTTCACCTCTCAGAACTAAATAAATCTAATCAAAAATTAAATAACAAAAAAGTTAAAGAAATGAATAGAATTTTAGACAAACTAGATATAATAGATATCTAAAGAGACCTAAATGGAAATAGAAAGTCATGCACCTTTTTCTCAGAGGCCAATGGCACATTTACAAAAATTTACCAAAAAATTTTACATAAAGCATTTATAATTAAAATCAGAAGAGCAGAAATAATAAAATTATCTTTTTCAGATCATAATGAAATAAAAATAATGTTTAAAAAGGAAACAAGTCAGAGAGCTACATGGCACAGTGAATAGAGCATCGGCCCTAGAGTCAGGAGGACCTAAGTTCAAATACAGCCTCAGACACTTGACACAATTTGGGCAAGTCACTTAACCCCAATTGCTGTCCAAAAACCAAAAAATAAATAAATAAATAAATAAATAAATAAATAAATAAATAAATGAATGAATGAATGAATGAATGAATGAATGAATAAATAAATAAATAAATAAATAAGTGGATAAGTGAATAAATAAATAAATAAATAAAACAGAACAAAAAAAACAGAACAAGCAAACAGATCAACTAACTGAATATCAGATTAATATTTATTTTTATCAATACTTATTGATATATGATACATAATGATATATAATATAATTAATTGAAGATCAAGCAATTTAATTATTTTTTGGATAAGTGAAAGGTAGCTGTTTATTACAGTATAAAGAGGAGGACAGTGTATACAGTGAGGCAGTCTGGAACTCTTCTATTCGTAAAAAAGGCTTGACTGTTAACATTGAAGTTATTTACAGAGCTAAACTTTTATTTTTACATACATCCATTTATCATGTGGTACATGTTATTCCTTAGCAAGCATGTCCTATAACCTAAATATATTCTTATAGTTTACAATAAGCTTGTAGCAAATTATGCATCACCAAATAAGGTGTTAGTTTTTTAATGCATAATACTTTAAAAATGTCACAATTCTGTAGCTTCTGAATATTTAATTACTTGATTCTAACAAGGGAATGGAACCAAAAAGATCATCAAGAGGCCTGTTTTAGGATTTTTTATATTCAATTAGTTCTACTTTCACATCATCTCCAATTAGCTGATACACATAAGTAACAACTGTAGATGCCTAGATATCCATCAATACAAATGAAGGAATGATTTTTGTTTCCAGAGCAAAAATATGGAACGATTCACGAATTTGTGTATCATCCTTGCGCAGGGGCCATGCTAATCTTCTCTGTATTGTTCCAGTTTTAGTATATGTGCTGCTGAAGCAAGCACTCAAGCAATTTAATTTTAAAGAATGGGTATATTTGAGAAGAAATCATAAAAACAATAAGTAATTCAATTAAAAAGAATGACAATAATAAGACATCATTTCAAAACCTATGGGATACAGCAAAATCAGTGATTATAGGAACATTTATATCTTTGAATAGTTACATCAATAAAATAAACAATAGACTAATGAATTTGGCATAAAACTTTTAAAAAGTGAAGAGATAACAAATTAAAAATTCCCATTATACACTAAATTAAAAAGCTAAAAATTTAAGGTGAAAATAACATGAATTTTTAACAATATTAAATTGATAAATAAAACTAGTATTTGGTTTAATGAAAAAATAAATTAAATGGAAGAATTATTGGTTGATTTGATTTTAAAAAAGAGAAGAAAATCATTAGGATCAAATGGAAAAGTATGAACATATCACTAACAAAGATGAAATTAAAGAAATTATAAAGAATTTTCCCAATTACAAGGTAATAATTTCAATAATTTAAGTAAAATGAAAGAATATTTTAAAAATTAAATTACTTATACTGGCAGAAGAAGAAATAGAATATCTAAATAGGCCTATTTTAGAGAAAAGAATTTGAGCAGACAACAAATGAGATTCCTAAAAGAAGATCAACAGGACCAGAAGGATTTACAAGTGAATTCTATAATACATTTAAAGATCAACTAAATACAATGTTAAAAAATTTATTTGGGAAAATAGGCAAAGTAAGTATTCCACCAAACTCGTTTTATGAACATATATGTATATATAAATATGTGTATATACACATACATATTTATATATATATATACATTAATAATTATAAATTATGATCAATTGAGATTTATATGAGGGATATAAGGATGGTTTATAATAAGAAAAACTATTAACAGAATTGATTAAATCAATGATAACAGTAAAAATCATGTGATTTTATTAATATATGCAGAAAAAAGCTTTTGATAAAGTTCAATACTCCTTTCTGTATAAAACAATCTGAAAGTATTGGCATAAATGTTTTTTTTTTTTATTTTCTTAAATGGATCATAGGCAATTATTTTAAACCATGATCAAATTATCTCTAATGAGTATATAGTAAATGTCTTTTGAGTAAGATCAGGTGGGAAACAAGGGTGACCAAAGTCAACAGTACTATTCAATATTGTATTGGAAATCCTTGAATTAACAATTAGGGAAGAAAAATAAGTAGAAAGCAGAAATTAAATGTCATCCCAATTAAATTACCAATTATAATTTATTGAATTAGAAAAAAACAATAATGAATTTCATTTGGAAAAACAAAAAGCCAAGAATATAAAAGGGACTGCAACTCTCCTCGTGGTAGCAAAGAGGTGAAAATTGTAAGAATGTTCATCAATGGTTGAACAAGTTGTGGTATATGACTGTGATGGAATACTACTATGTTAGAAGAAGTAATAAGCTCCACAATCTTAGAAAAACATGGAAAAACTTGCATGAAATACTGACATGAAAAATGAACAGTACCAGGAGAATACTGTATACTATAATAGCAATATTGTTTTAACAAGAATTTTGAGTGAATAAATTATTTTGAGTATCATGACTACCGAAATTAACTGAAAATGGCATATAAAGAATGATATCATATGCTTCCAGAGGGGGAAGAACTGATGAATATATTTTGTATAGAGTGCTTTTACACATATACATATATAGATATTTACCTATTTGTGTTCAATGATAACCATCCTTAGGGTGGGGTGGGAGGATGATAGAAAACAGGAGAAAAGAAAAAAAAGGAACTTGATAATTTTGTTGCATATTTGAAATACATTGTATGCTGAACATAATAGATTCACACTTTCATGTCCCATCATCTTTGTATTTTACTACTTTATGAAAATACTTGCTTTATTCCATAAAATGTATTCATTAATAAAAATAAAAGGAATAAACATATTTAGTATTTGAATACAAATCAATCAGTTGTGCTTTGAATACTGCACCAGAATATCTCATTGTCCTCCATTATCCTATAATCCATTTCATCAACTTCGTAATCATGTACTTAATATGTAATGCATGTATACTCCACTCATATAATTTTTCATCTTTCTGACAGATTTTCAAATAAAGTGGTTGGCAACACTGTTGTTATTTGTCCTTAATTTTCAAAGAGGACCAATGACATCATGGTTGATGCCTTGACTTGTGTGTGAATTGGATTTAAGTGAGGCAGAGTTGTACAAAGTTGTCACCCTTATTCTCTCTTCCTGAATCATTGAAGTTCTGTGATAGGTCAAGATGATTGGCAATGGCCCAGAATGCAGTGAATGACATTCACATGGCATCTTCAATGCCTAACCAAGCTCTAAGTGCTCCAGAATGCCTGCTTCAGTCACCTTCATGACCTTGGAACAATTTATCCTCATCCACTTATTACATCAAGGAAGTCTTCTTGTCCGTGGGGTAGACATCTTTTGTAACTAATAAACAAGTTTGAGACCTGTCACTTACCCTCAACCTTGTTTAGCCTGTCTGCTGGGACAGTTTATTAGAATGCTGTTTCTGTATATTCCACAGTTTCTTGGAACCACAGGTGAGAGTTGCTTGAACCACGTGGGCACTAAAGCTGGATAAGGAGCCATCAAATGGGTTTGGTACACCTTCACATCAGAGGTTGACTATACCACAGAAGACTCTAAAAGTAACTCATACCTGAGCAAAGAGAAACCTTCCCTTATCCATACTCCCTTTCCTTTTACAAAGAATTTATTATTTCTTCCTTCCTTTTCTTCAACAAGAAAAAATATGCAAATTTTATTCATGGAGGGGGACAAATAGAAATAAAACACTTATAGAAGACACTGATTGAGGTAAATTGTAGCAATGCCACATGGAATATTATCTGAAAATAATTATGGTGGTTCTTTGTTCAGAAATAGAACTACATATACATATATGAAGTTGAATAATGCAGAGTTAAATATGGTAACATTATTAACATCTGCAGAGCACCCGGCAAAAATAAGCTCACATCAAAGCTATTTCAGAGTTCAATAATATGACTAGTGACTGCAGATAATGTTCTTACTAATTTAGCCATTACTAATAATCATTTGCGGGGCGGCTAGGTGGCGCAGTGAATAGAGCGCCGGCCCTGGAATCAGAAGGACCTGAGTTCGGAGCCCGGCCTCTGACACTTAATACACACAAACAAAAACCTAGCCGTGTAACCCTGGGCAAGTTACATAACCCCAATTGCCCTAAAGGGGCGGCTAGGTGGCACAGTGAGTAAGAGCACCGGCCTCGGAGTCTGGATGACCCGAGATCAGATCCGGCCTCAGAAAATGAGCACCCACGCAAAAATAATGACTAGCCATGTAACCTTGAGCAAGTTACTTAACCCCAATTGCTTTAAAAAAAAATAAAAATAATCATTTGCTATTTACAATTCAGTTATTTCTTCCTCCAAAATAAAAATTGTTCATTTATATAACTCTTGCTGAGTGGTAAAGTTAATAGTTGCTTATTGTTAATATTATAATCAGTATAGTGATTTTTGAATGACTTTTCAATTACCCTGTGGTCAAAGTATTTGGGAACCTAAGGCAGTCAGAAGATTAAAAAAAATGTTAGCTTTAAGGAACGTGAAAGAGGCAAAGGAGATATTCTTTTCATTTTAAATGAAAGTTCCCAATAAATCAAATTTATTGGGAGCATACAAAGATTACACATTTGTTTCATCAAATTCTAAAATAGCCCATCTAAGGGATGGCTAGGTGGCACAGTGAATAGAGCACTGGCCCTGAAGTCAGGAGGACCTGAGTTCAAATCTGACCTCAGACACTTAACACTTACTAGCTGTGTGACCTTGGGCAAGTTGCTTCACCCCAATTGCCCTCCAAAACACACACACATACATTCAACAAATAAATAAAATAGCCCATCTGGTAAAATACTTAACTCTTTCTTTCTTTCTCTCTTCCTTTCTTCCTTCCTTTTTTTCTCTTCCTTCCTTTCTTTTTCCTTTCTTCTTTCTTTCCTTCTCTCTTTTCTCCCTTCCTTTTCTTTCTTTCTTTGTTTTTCTCTCTTTCTCCCTTTCTTCTCCCCTTCCTTCTGCCCTCCTTTCCTCTCTTCTTCCTTTTGTCCCCTCCCCTCTCCTCTCCTCTCCTTCTCTTCCCTGCCCTCCTATTCCTTTCTTTTCCCTTCCTTTTCCTGCCCTTCTTTGTCCTTTCCTATGCTCTATCCACATAGGGTATCATGCATCTACCCACTGGTGTTGTGCCCAAAAGAATGTAAATTTTGATTATTGAAATTTCCCAGTGTATCATGGGATTAAGCAGATAGATTTTTTAAAATTAAAGACCATGGCTTAAACTCAAATACCTCTGGCTCTCATTGATTGATCAACAATGGTCCCATAAAAAGCCATATTTAGTCATCATTTGAGCCCTAGTTGGTTCAGAGAGAATATAAATAACAATTCTTTCTATTTCAGTGAGAAACCCTGAAGGTCTTCCTCTCTCAGACTAATTTTTTTTTGACTGGGTGAAAGACACCATCCCCTGCCTCACTTCTTACCTAGCCTTAATCACTGAATGGATGTTGCCTCAATCAACATGAGATTTGTTAAAGAACTTAACTTCAAAAGACCATGGTCACACTGTGCATTTGGTGTAATCTGCAGTTGTTCTGACCTATCTCTTTCTGCTGAACTTAGTTTTGGAGGAGAAAGTGAGACTGCAGGATTTGCACAACCCTCTCTCACTTAAATCCAATTCATTTGCATGTCATGGCATCACCTACCTAATGGTATTGTCCTTTTAGAGAACAAAGAACAAACAACAACAGTATAAACAAAAATCTAATTTCAAAACATGAAGGGGAAGTCAGCCATAAAAAAGATAGGACAGGACTACCTTTTGTCCTAATGTTTCTATTACTAATGAATTAACCTTGGCAGAAGATTTATTAATCATATCTCAGCAGTAGATTTTGACTTGTACCTTATTCCAAACAGATAGAGTCTACCTTTTTGAGCTGGGGCCCCAGTCGTAGAAGGGGAAAAGTACTACAGTCTTCTATCAATTTTGCATGCTTCCTCATTCTCAGTAACAAGAAGAGGAATGGCAAATTTCCCTGGGGGCAATTGCCATGATGCCTTTGTATTTATTCCCAGAACTTAGTATAACATATGGTAGCAGTAGTAACTTAGTAGTAACTTAATAAATATTTTCCAGTATTGATTGATCATTTATAAGATTTTAGGGTCAGATAGTTGGAAATCCTTCAAGTTGGAAGCCCCACCTTAACAAAAGTGATTCATTTCCTACAAAGAAGGAAGGAGCCATAGGATATGGTGATTTCTATAGGTGTATGGCAATATGAATATGTTAACACAAGATTGGGCTACAATCTCATAGACAACATGCACTACTCCCACTGATGGGAAGAGACAAATGGATAATTCATGAAGTTAAATGACAAGTCTACTATTCAAACTATAGTACCAGAATAAATAACAAATAAGGTGACTTGTGCTGTAGTCTCTGAAATATCCAGTCATTCAGGGGTGGAGTGAACAGAGTACAGGATCTGGAATCGGGAGAACCTGAGTTCAAATCCAGATTCAGAATGTTAACACTTAGTAGCCTTGTGACCTTAGGCAAATCACTTAAACACACTTGTCCTGCCCTCCAAAAAGCAATCAATGAATAAATCAATAAGTAAATGAATGAATGAAGAATAAATGAAAGAACAAAGGAATGAATGAATAAATAAATAAATATAGAAATACATAAACACATAAATAAATAGATAAATAAATAGATAAACAAACAAACAAATAAATAAATAGATAAATAAATAAATAAATTCCCGGTCCCTCAGTAACAAGCCAGGTTGTTTCTACTGTGTATATATGGGATGTGGGAACACTTTGTGCTGTGAGGTCAAATTATAGGGAAGGGAAAGAATAAGCAGTTTTTAAGAATCTACTATGTGTTCAGTGATGTGCTAAACACTACAAATGTTTGATCATAACAAAAAAAAAACACTGTGAGTTATATAATTTTAACAACTCCATATTACAGTTGAAGATACTGAAGCAAACAGGGATTGCATGATTTTCCAGAGTCACATTCTAAGTGTGTGAGACTTGATTAGAACATAGTTATTACTGACTCCAGGCCCAGTGCATTATCCACTGTGTCACCTAGCTGCCAAGTTACTGTTCTGTCCTTTGTCAGGCTCACTTAATTCTGCTGAATTTGTGGCAAATTTACATTATTAAATATTATAAATTAAACATAGTTTTACTTCTTTTAAATTTGTGCACAAATGCAAATGTTACTAAAGTATTGAAAAAAACATTTTCCAAATAGTGTACCTTAGATTTGTATTATTTTTTTAAGATTTCAAATGCTTTATTAACTTCTGGTTTATATCATTCATTTCCATCAGATTTTGAGTTAGAATTTTTCTCAATTTTTCCCCTACCCACCACCCCAGAATAGCAGTCCCAGAGGATATACCCCCATCCAATGTGCTCCATCTCTTCTCCCATACCCCCTTTGACTTTTCCAGTAGGGGAAGGGGAATCCTCATTCCCAAATGCCTGAACATCTTATCTCCCAATTATACGCACAATAGTATTAATCATAGTATTTATATATTTTTTG
This sequence comes from Gymnobelideus leadbeateri, assembly GCA_011680675.1. Taxonomy (NCBI): domain Eukaryota; kingdom Metazoa; phylum Chordata; class Mammalia; order Diprotodontia; family Petauridae; genus Gymnobelideus; species Gymnobelideus leadbeateri. The sequence continues at coordinate 624,242 of WOXC01006455.1, forward strand.
AAATTTGGTTTTAAAAGGAAGATAAGCAACTCAGTATATACTCTACATGTATAGCTATGCAAAACATTACCATAAGGGGCAGCTAGGTGGCACAGTGAGTAGAGCGCTGGCCCTGGAGTCAGAAGGACCTGAGTTCAGATCTGGCCTCAGACATTTAACCCACCCAAACAAAAACCTAGCCCTGTGACCTTGGGCAAGTTACTTAACCCCAATTGCCCTCCAAAAAGCAAAAAAAAAAAAAAAAAAAACAAAAAACAAAAAACAAACCATTACCAAAGTAGATACATTGTAAAAGACTGACTATATTTCCCTCCTTCCTATCCCACCTCCCACCTGGTCCGCTCCCCACTTTGCTCCTGTCCCTTTTCAAAAGTGGGTGCTTCCAAATCCCCTCCCCCATCCTGCCCTCCTTTCCATTGACTCCCTTCTCACCCCCTTCTCCCTTGCTCTCCTGTAGGATGAGAAACCATATTTTATATGTATGTCACTCTCCCTGATCCAAATTTAATGAGCATAAGGTTTTGCCTTTTTGCTTTCCTGTTCTTCCCCTCCCTTATAACCATTTTACCTTGCTTCTTCTGTCTCTCCCCATCTCCTCTTATTATATTCCTCTCTCACCTCTTAATTTCAAATTATAAGTATCATATGTTCCTATTAAATTTGACCTGTGCCCTCTATCTATGTATACATGAAAACATATATACACACATTGACATATGTATTCACATGCCCATATAACCGTTTCTTCAACTATTTTAATACTGAGAAAAGTTTCATCAGTTACAATATCATTTTCCCTGTAGGAATGTAATTAGTTCAACTTTGATAAGTACATAATGATCACTTTTCCCAGTTTACCTTCTCAAGGATCTCTTCCTTTTTGTTTCCGAATGTCAAGTTTTCTATTCAACTCTGGTTTTTTCCTCAAGAATGCTTGAAAGTCATCTATTCCACCAAATGACCATATTTTCCCCTGAAACAAGATACTCAGTTTTGCTGGGTAAATGATTCTTTGTTTTAATCCCAGGTCCATTGCCCTAAGGAATATCATGTTCCATGCCCTTTGATCCCTCAGTGTAGAAGATGCCAGATCCTGTGCTATCCTGATTGTGTCTCCACAATATTGAAATTGTTTCTTCCTGGCTGCTTGTAATATTCTCTCATTTAACTGGGAATTATATAACCTGACTACAATATTCCTAGGACTTTTCTTTTTGGGATCTTTTTCAGGTGGTCATCTCTAGATTCTTTCAACCTCTATTTCGCCCTCTGGTTCTAAAATATCAGGGCAATTTTTCTTGAGAATTTCATGAAGGATGATTTCTAGATTCTTTCTTGTTTCATGGTTTTCAGGTAGTCCAATGATTTTTAGATTATCTTTCCTTGATCTATTTTCCAGGTCAGCGGTTTTTCCCATGAGATGTTTCACATTGCCTCCTAATCTTTCATTTGTTTGGATCTGCTTAATAGCATCTCGATTTCTCATAAAGCCATTAGCTTCCATCTGCTCCATTCTAATTCTGAAGAAAAGATTCTCCTCAGAGAACTGATGAGATTCTTTTTTCCATCTTGCAAAGTTGGGCTTTTAAGGCATTCTTCTCCTTTGGGCTTTTTTGAGCCTCTTTTGCCATTTGAGTTAGTCTATTTTTCAAGGTGTTACTTTCCTCAGTCATGGTGTTGACTCTAATTTCATACTTTTCTTACATCTTTCTCATTTCTCATCTCAATTTTTACCCCACTTCTCTTATCTGCTTCTTCAGGTACTCTATGGCCTGTAACAAGCTCGTATTTTCACTTTGGGCTTTTGGTGCAGGATTTTTGACATCACAGACCTCCTCCTGTTCTATGTTGTGATCCTCTTTGCACCAAAATAGGAGTCTAATGTTAAATTTTTCTTTTTATTTTGTTTCCTTTGCCTAGGCATGTTGCCACTCAAATACTTGACTTTTGGGCTTGTTGACACAGTAAAACTCTGCCACCAGCCAGGGGAGCTTCTGTCCCAAATGCTGGGAAGGTCTCAGCTGCTGGAGATATTAGTTGTGTGGCCACTCTGAAGTCTCCACACAATCTTGCCAGCTGGTCACACACCCCAAGACCTTCACCCCAGACCACAATCCAGATCAAAGTATGTTAAAGCAAGAGTGATTACCATCCAGACTGATAGCTGGATCCCCCTGCAGTCCACAGCCTAGGAGCTGAAGCTGCAACTTGGCAATGTGGCACAAGTTGTGCAGGCTCCTCAGAGGCTTCTCGTACCCAGGGGAAAGAGGCCAACTCACTCTTCCAACAAGTCCCAAAGTCCATAGGCCACTGACCTCCCACTTTGTACTAGGCATCTATGTGATGATAATTCTGGAAACTCCACAGATGCTGGTGTTCTAGGGTACCTCTGGCTTGATGCTGGGCTGGATGCCCTGGGGCTAAAACCTCTGACTCACATAGACCTGGGCTAGGCTCTTGGAGCCCTGTGCTGGCTGCTCCCTGCCAGGCTGTTGGGCTGTCCTCAGTGGGAGGTTAGCTTCTTTGTGTCATTTTGTGGGTTCTGGCACTCCAGAGGTTGTTCAGAGTCCCCCTTTTACTTAATTTTGAAGTGATGTGAGTGAGAGCTCCACGGAAATGCGATTTCTAATCCACCATTTTGGCTCTGCTCCCCCATATTAATAATTTTGAGATAAAATGGTGTTAAATTACCATTTTAATTTTATGAATGCTGTTTCAATATTTAAAAGTGCCTTAATCCCTTAGGGAGGTAAACAATTACTGAATTATACAGTTTGTGTAGTAGCATAAAAATAATTTCAGTTTAAAATTTTTATTTTGGTTAATTGAAAACTGAGTCCATCAAAGTAAAATGATTGCAGAAATTCATATGCATAATTTCAAATGTTTTCACAAGGGCTCAAAATCTCTGAAATTTAATTGACTGACTTGGGGATCTAGATCTCCTGTCTCAGGTCTCAGTGTTCTTACAATTCACCTAAATGACCAATTTATTTTATTCATCCTTTTTTCCTATTTCATATGAAGGTAAAATTTAAAGATTGGTTCAAATATTAAAACTTCATAGCTGAAATTTCATAATCTTCAATTAAATCTAATTCAGTCCAAAAAGAAAGGAAAAAAAACTATCCAAAATTTAGGAGGTTTTTAGATAAAAATATATATTTTATAATATTTATATTAAAAGATAAAGATTTTAATCTGATAATGTCATTTTAAAGTAATTTATAACAAAGTTTTAAGTTATATAATGTGGGCAAAAAAGGAGAGAGTGATGTAGGGAAGATTTGTTGAAGTATTATGTTCAATCTTACTCAGTTCTGCTTCTAGGCTTCCCATTCCATTTATCTCTTTAGAATATAGTGGTCATCTCTAGAAAATCAGCTATTAAGAAAAGTGAGTTTGAAAAAGCTTTGGAGACAATTTTGTTTATATTTTGTTTTTTACCCAGAAAGAGAATGTAGCAGGAAGGAGCTAGACATATGATGTAGAGAAAAAAAAATGGAATGGAAATATTAAATATATAAGGAGGGGACAATAGAATTTAAAGTGTGGAATATTCATTTATGTAAGTTTTGTTTACTTCAATTTACTTCAACTTAAATGAACTGAATTTGGGGGGGGGCTTTTTTTGGAAAGGGGGTGCTTGGGGTTAAGTTATTTTCCCAAGGTCACATGGCTAGTAAGTGTTAAGTGTCTGAGGCTTGATTTTACTCAAGTCCTCCTGACTCCAGGCCTGCTGCTCTATTCATTGTGCCAACTAGCTGCCTCAAACGAACTGAATTTACTTATTATTTAGTGTCTTATCTATTCTCTGTATTGCGCTAGGAGTTCAAGATACAAAAATTTATATATATGTATGTATGTGTGTGTGCTTATCTTTCATTCTCCTGAATAATGCCATATGCAATGAACAATAACACTATAAGTAATAATTAATAAATATAAAACATGTACAAGAAGTACAAAAAGCATTTGTAGAGAAAAGGAAGCAGAAACAAGTAGAAAGTGGGGAGAGGGGGGGTAAGGGATCAGCAAAGTCATCTTATAGAGTGAGGTAGGTTCCAAGAGGCAGAAAAGAAAAGAGAGATCACTACAGAAAATAGTAACATGGACACACATAAAGATGAATGAGGGTTTGTCATATACCAAGAAAAGAAATTATATCCATTTGTTAGGGAAACGTAATGTATAGGAGCAACTAATGTGAAATCTCTACAAAGGAAAAAAAAATGTAATCTGAAAATGTCATGAGACAGGCAATAATTTTTATTTGTTGTCATTTGGTAAAAGCAATTATCATATGTGCATGGCTCTATTGATAACAATTAATTCAAAATTCTAACCTAGAAAAAGTCAAAGGGAATTGAGCTGCTTTGCCTACCTTTTTGTTAGTTTTTGTGAATTAAATGCTTAGCTTTATACCATATATAAACACCTGGCTCTTCATAATTTTGCTTTTAATCTTTGTTTTTGAAGCATGGATTATTATACAAGGAAATTGCAAAAAATGTAGCTCTTAAGGATTATACCCATTTCATATAATGTTAGAGATAATGCAATCAGCTATAAGGATGTCAAGCTTTTCTATGATCATTCTGGTGCAAAATAAAAGAGGATTAATATCAAGATGGCAGAGTAGAAACAGTGTGTCCAACCCATTCTTCCCCCAGACTACCTCCAAACTATGGAAAAAGGGACTCTGAACAACTTCTGGAGCCCCAGCACCCACAGAACCATACAAAGAAGTGAACCTCCTGCTGAGGACAGCCCAGCAGCCCTGCAGGAAGGACCATTGCAGAGCTCTGGGAGAGGGCAGCACAGCTCACAGCACTTGGAGAGCTCTCTGGGAGCCAGCAGCACTGGGCACAGAGGGCTGAGCCCAGGTCTTCGTGAGAGGTTTTAGCCACAAGGTGGCTGGACCAGCAGCTGGCTGAAGGGACCCCAGAACAACAGCAGCTCTGGCAATTCCAGAATTATCATCAACATAGACATGCCTAGGACAAAGTGAGAGGTTAGTTCCCTATGGACTTGGGGACCTGTATTTGGGGAACTCGTCGGCTTCCTCCCCTGGGGGCTAGAATCCAGTGAGGAGACACACCATTTTGTAGTTTTCAGAGGCAGCTCCAGCTCCTGGCCTGTGAACTGTAGGGAGATCCAGCGATCAGTCTTGGGGGGGTAATCACTCTTGCTTTAACCTCCCTGGATCTGGATTGTGATCTGGGGTGGAGGTCGTGGGTGGGTTTCCAGCTTGCCAGAAAAGGAAGTTGTGCCCCACACATCCGGGTCGAAAATTCCCCTGTCTGGCAGCATAGCCGTAGTGTGGCAACAAGCCCAAAAGTCAAGTAATTAAATGGCAACATGCCAAGGCAAAGGAAACACATTAAACACAAAAATGCAACATTACACTCCTACTTTGGGGGCAAAAAGATCAAAGCATGGAACAGTCAGAGGACTGTGAGGTCAGAAATCCTGCTTCAAAAGCCCCAGGGGAAAACACGAGCGGGTTCCAGGCCATAGAGGACCTTAAGAAGGACTTTTAAAATCAAAGAAGAGAAGTGGAGGAAAAATTGGAATGAGAAATGAGAAGGATGCAGGAAAAGTATGAAATGAGGGTCAATAGCCTGACTGAGGAAAACAACACCTTAAAAATAGACTAACTAGGGGGCAGCTAGGTGGCACAGTGAATAGAGCACTGGCTCTGGAGTCAGGAGGACCTGAGTTCAAATCTGACCCCAGACACTTAATACTTACTAGCTTTGTGACCTTGGCCAAGTTACTGAACCCCAATTGCCCTCCCTTCCCCCTTCCACAAAGACAATCCCACCCCCCAAAAAAAGAATGGAGGAATTCTGAAGGCCATAATGAAGTCCCATCTTGGGAGGGATGCTAAAGATTTAAGGGAGGTTAGGTGGCACAGTGAGTAAGAGTGCCGGCCTGGAGGTTGGGATGACCCCGGATCGAATCCGGCCTCAGAAAATGTGCACCCATACATAAATAATGACTATCCATGTAACCTTGAGCAAGTTACTTAACCCTAATTGCTTTAAAATAAATAGACTAACTCTAATGGCAAAGGAGGCCCAAAAAGCAAATGAGGAGAAGAATGCCTAAAAAGTAGAATTGGACAGATGGAAAAGAAATTCCAAAAACTGACTGAAGAGAATAATTCCTTTAAATTTATATTGGAGCAAATAGAAGCTAGTGACTTTATGAGAAATCAAGATACTATAAAACATTTCCAAACAAATGAAAAAAAAATAGAAGGCAATGTGAAATATCTCATTGGAAAAAACACTGACCTGGAAAATAGTTACAAGAGAGATAATTAAAAAATTATTGGACTACCTAAATGCCATGATCAAAAAAAGTGCCTAGACATCTTTCAAGAAATTATCAAGGAAAACTGCCCCGGTATTCAGAGGGTAGAATAGAAATTGAAAGAATTCACCGCTTGCCTCTTGACGAAATATCATGGGCAAATTCAAGAGTTAACAGGTGTAGGAGAAAATAATACATAGAAAAACAATAATTGTAACTCATGAAACTTTTCTCATTATGAGGATAGTTGAAGGGAACATGTGTGTGAGTGTGTGTGTGTGCCTTTCTGTCTGTGTTATATTTGTATATACACACAATTACATATATATGTACATATAAACATATATGGGTTGTATATGTATTTATATGTGTGTATGTGTATACATGTATAAATAGAGGGCACAGAATGAGTTGAATATGAAGGGATCATATCTAAATAATAAAATTAAGAGGTGAGAGAGGAATATATTGGGAGACAGAGAAAGGGAGAGTGAGAATAGGGCAAATTATTTCACATCAAAGAAGCAATAGGAAATTGTTACAATGGAGGGGAAGAGCAAGAAGGTGAAAGGTAATAAGCTGACCTTAATCTTATTGGATTTGGCTTGAGGAGGAAATAACATACACACTTGATTGGGTATCTTATCCTACAGGAATGTAGGGGGAAAAGGGAATAAAAGAGGGAATGATAGAGGAGAGTAAATATTGGGGGAGAGGGTTGGTAGAAGCACATAGTTTTGAAAAGGGACATGGTCAGAGTAGAAAATAGAGTAAGTGAATTTTGGGAAAGGATGGAGGGGAAATATAGTTAGTCTTTTATGCTATAACTACTATGGAATGCTTTGCATGACTACACATGTAAAACCTATATTGAATTGCTTGTCTTCCCAGTAGTGGTGGGTGAAGAGGGAAGAAGGGAAAGAATATGGAAATCAAAGTTTAAAAAACAAATGTTAAAAATTGTTTTTTACATGCAATGGGGAAATAAGATATGCAGGCACTGGGGCATAGAAATCCATCTTGCCCTGCAAGAAAGTAAGGGGGGGGGGAGCTGGGGAAGGATATAAGAGAGAAGAGATTGGGGGGGTGTATTTAGGATGCTTGCTATCTTGGGATGGGATATGGGAAGAGATGGGGTGCAAATTTGTATTTCACAGTTTTGTGAAAATAAATTTTTAAAAGAAAAAAATAAATTTTAAAAATACACATATATATGTTTCTTAATTTTCATATAAATAGAAATGCTATTACTCCATCATTGTCAATATTCAAAAAATTTTGATCATTATTTTATTTCCAATTCATTGAAGAAAAAGCAAACCTTTTCTTTCTCTCTACTGCTTTGTGCACTTTAGTTTTTAAGTGGTAAAATAAAATAACAAATTTTTTAACTCTGAATGAGAAAACTGTATAATTAAAGTTGTTATATTTTTGTGACTTTTGAATTAATGAAATTACTGGGGCAGATAAACTTATAAATATTCTAGTTCATAGGCATTCCAGAATATCTATCAACATACTCCCTTGTTTCATTTTTATTAATATACTTCAAATTGGGATTGCTCATTGGGCCATCTGAAGTTTCATGGACTTATGTCTTCTCCATAATAGCCACAATGTATTACCTGGAAAGGAAGCATGTAGAGAAACTTGGAGGGAGAAACCGAGGAAGAGTCACAGAGATATTGTGCTTTTAATGATTAGTATTCTCCAATCAATCCTTTTCATTTCTTCAGTCATGTCATATTCTCTGTGACTGCATTTGGAGTTTTCTTTGCAAAAATACTGTAGTGGTTCCTACTCTAACTCATTTTACAAATGAGGAAATGGATTTGAAAAAGTGACTTGCCCAGGGTCATAGAGATAATAAGTGTCTGAGGCTGAGTTGAACTCATGAAGATAACTATTCCTGACTCCCAAGCCCAGTGCTCTATTCACTGCACCACACAATGTTCCTACTACTCCAATAAATCCTACCTACCAGCAATAGGCAGCTAAATAATATAGTGCTTAGAGTGTTAGAGTTGGACTCAAAGAAATGGTTTATTATTCTGCATAGAATCTTATTAGATTTGTGACCTTTGGAATGTCATTTAATCTATTTGGCCATCCATTTCTTGTTGTGTCGAATGGTTCTAATGGCAGTCTGCCTCAGAGGTTGTTGTGAGGTTCAAATGAGATAACATAAAAAAAAGTGTTCTATAAATATTAAAGCATAACATGGATGTTAGCTGTAATCATCTTCCTTTTCATTATCATCATCTTTTAAAGCATTCAACCAGCAGTCATTTTTGCACTTATTTTTCTATTTTTTTTCTTTTTTTTTAAACAAATGCTTTATTAACTTCTGTTTTACATCATTCATTTCCGCCAGATTTTGAGTTACAATCATTTCCCCCCCATTATTCCCCTACCCAACCTCCCAGAATAGCAGTCCCACAAGATATCACTTCCTCCAATCTGCTCTCTCCCATACCTTCTCCCATACCCCCATCGACTTTTCCATTAGAGGAAGGTGAAACTTTGTGTCCCAATGCCTGCACATCTTATCTCCCAATTATAAGCAAAAGAGTATTAATAATAGTATTTACATATATTTGAAACATTTAATCTTAAGACCTCGAATTTCAGATCCATTTCCTTCCTCCCTTGTCACCCATTCCTTCTTGGGAGATAAGTAATTCAGTATATGTTGTACATGTCTAGCTATGCAAAACATTACCATAGTAGATATATTGTACAAGGCTGCTTATAATTCCCTCCCACTCATCCCACCCCCCACCTGGTCCATTCCCTACATAATCCTGTCCCTCTTCTATAGTAGGTACTTCCAACCTCCCCTCCCCCCAAGGATGCCCTCCCATCCATCATCCCTCCTCTCATCCCCCTTCCCCTTATCCTGCTGCAGGTTGAGATATCCCATTTAGTATGTATGTCATTTTCTCCCTGAACCAAATTCAATGTGAATGTGGTTTTGCCTTTTTAGCCTTCCTTATTCTCCCCCTCCTTTGCAACCACTTCCCCTTGCTTCTTCTACATGGGATAGTTTACCCTACCCTGTCTCTCCCCATCTCCTCTTGCCACTTTCCTCTCTCACCTCATAATTTCATCCCTTGAGTATTCTCCCTTCCCAACAAATTCAACCTATGCCCTCTATCCATATATAACTGTAACCATATACACACACATTCACATATGTATTCATATGACCACACTCCCTTCTTCCATTATTTTCATAGTGAGAAAGATATCATCAGTCACAGTTATTGCTTTTCCATATAGGAATGTAAATAGTTCAACTTTGATAAGTTCCTTTTGATTTCTTTTCCCTGATTACCTTCTAAGGCATCTCTTCCTTCTTGTGTCTGGATGTCAAATTTTCTATTCAATTCTGGTTTTTTCCTCAAGAATGCTTGAAAGTCCTCTATTCCACTGAATGACCATATTTTCCCCTGAAACAAAATACTCAGTTTTGCTGGGTAGGTGACCCTTGGGTTCATTCCCAGTTCTTTTGCCCTCTGAAATATCATATTCCATGCCCTTCGATCCCTCAGTGTAGAAGCTGCCAGGTCCTGTGCTATTCTGATTGTGTTTCCACAATATTGAAATTGTTTCTTCCTGGCTGCTTGTAGTATTTTCTCCTTGATCTGGGGATTCTGGAACCTGGCTATAATATTTCTGGGAGTTTTCTTTTGGGGATCTTTTTCAGGAGGTGATGGGTGGATTCTTTCAAGCTCTATTTTGCCCTCTGGATCTAAAACATCAGGGCAGTTTTCCTGGAGAGTTTCTTGAAGGGTGATTTCTAGGTTCCTTCCTTGATCATGGCTTTCAGGTAGTCCAATAATTTTTAAATTGTCTCTCCTGGATCTATTCTCCAGGTCAGTGGTTTTTCCCATGAGGTATTTCACATTGCCTCCTAATCTTTCATTTGTTTGGATCTGCTTAACAGCATCTTGATTTCTCATAAAGTCACTAGCTTCCATTTGCTCCAGTCTAACTCTGAAGGAATGAATCTCCTCAGTGAACTTTTGAGATTCTTTTTCCATCTGGCAAATTCGACTTTTTAAGGCATTCTTCTCCTCATTGCCCTTTTGGGCCTCCTTTGCCATTTGAGTTAGTCTATTTTTTAAGGTGTTGTTTTCCTCAGTCAGGCTGTTGACCCTCATTTCATACTTTTCCTGCATCCTTCTCATTTCTCTTTCTAATTTTTCCTCCACTTCTCTTATTTGATTGTTAAAGTCCTTCTTAAGGTCCTCTATGGCCTGCAACCCGCTCATGTTTTCCCCTGGGGCTTTTGGAGCAGGACTTCTGACCTCACAGTCCTTTTCCCGCTCTATGCCCCCAAAATAGGAGTCTAGGGTTGCATTTTTCTGTTTCCTTTGCCTTGGCATGTTGCCACTTAATTGCTTGACTTTTGGGCTTGTTGCCACACTATGGCTTTAAGGCCAGATAGAGGAATTTTCATCCCGAACGTGTGGGGGGCAACTTCCGTTTCTGGCAAGCTGTAAACCCACCCACAACTTCCACCCTAGATCACAATCCAGATCCAGGGAGGTTAAAGCAAGAGTGATTACCCCCCAAGACTGATCGCTGGATGTCCCCACGATTTGTAGGCTGGGAGCCAGAGCTGCCTCTGAAAAGTACAAAATGGCGGGTCTCCTCAGTGGCTTCTAGCCCCCAGGGGAGGGAGCTGACGCATTCCCCAAATACAGGTCCCAAAGTCCATAGGACACTAACCTCTTACTTTGTCCTAGGCAAGTCTATGTTGATAATTCTGGAATCTCCACAGTTCCTGGTGTTCTGTGGTTCTTCCAGCTGGCTGCTGGCCCTGCCGCCCTGGGGCTAAAACCTCGGCTCAAGTGGACCTGGGCTCGGCTCGGCTCCTGCGCTCTGCGCGCTGCCGGCTCCCAGACCACTGCGCTGGTCCTTCCTGCAGGGTGCTGGGCTGTCCTCAGCGGGATGTTAGCTTCTCTGTGTCGTTCTGTGGGTGCTGGGGCTCCAGAAGTTTTTCAGAGTCCTTTTATACATAGTTTGTGGAGAATCTGGGGGCAGAGAGGCTTGGAAGAGGTGTTTCTACTCCTCCATCTTGGCTCCGCCCCCTACTTATATTCTTAATCAGTATAAATTATGGGAATGTGTGATATGAGGTTTTTTTCCTTTATGCTTTAAAAAATACATTAAAAATCAGAAAATCAAAACAAAACAAAACAAAAAAAAACAAAAATCAAACTTCCATTAGTGTAAGAGAGACAAGCATGCTATCTTTTTTTCCCAAAAATTTTGAAATTTTGACGGATGAGTGGCTCATACAGATTGTCCCCAAAAACTTTTCTATATTTAAGCTCTAGTAGCTTTTAACTTTACTGAGTCCAAACTTTATAAAATATTTTGGGACACACTGCACATAAATACAGAGTAGTATGATGAGTGGTAATCAAGAGTGACCGTTTTTCCAAAATGAAAAATAAGTGCAGGGGGGAGGAGCCAAGATGGCGGAGTAGAAACACCTCTTCCAAGCCTCTCTGCCCCCAGATTCCCCACAAACTATGTAAAAAAGGACTGTGAACAACTTCTGGAGCCCCAGCACCCACAGAACGACACAGAGAAGCTAACATCCCGCTGAGGACAGCCCAGCAGCCCTGCAGGAAGGACCAGCGCAGAGTTCTGGGAGCCGGCAGCTTGCAGAGCGCAGAGCGCAGGAGCCGAGCCGAGCCGAGCCCAGGTCCGCATGAGCCGAGGTTTTAGCCCCAGGGCGGCAGGGCCAGCAGCCAGCTGGAGGAACCACAGAACACCAGGAACTGTGGAGATTCCAGAATTATCAACATAGACTTGCCTAGGACAAAGTAAGAGGTTAGTGTCCTATGGACTTTGGGACCTGTATTTGGGGAATGCGTCAGTTCCCTCCCCTGGGGGCTAGAAGCCACTGAGGAGACACGCCATTTTTAGTTTTCAGAGGCTTTTCCGGCTCCCAGCCTACAAAGTGGGGAGATCCAGCGATCAGTCTTGGGGGGTAATCACTCTTGCTTTAACCTCCCTGGATCTGGATTGTGATCTAGGGTGGAAGTTGTGGGTGGGTTTACAGCTTGCCAGAAACGGAAGTTGCCCCCCACACATTTCGGATGAAAATTCCTCTAGCTGGCCTTAAAGCCATAGTGTGGCAACAAGCCCAAAAGTCAAGCAATTAAGTGGCAACATGCCAAGGCAAAGGAAACAGAAAAATGTAACCCTAGACTCCTATTTTGGGGGCATAGAGCGGGAAAAGGACTGTGAGGTCAGAAGTCCTGCTCCAAAAGCCCCAGGGGAAAACATGAGTGGATTGCAGGCCATAGAGGACCTTAAGAAGGACTTTAAAAAATCAAATAAGAGAAGTGGAGGAAAAATTGGAAAGAGAAATGAGAAGGATGCAGGAAAAGTATGAAATGAGGGTCAACAGCCTGACTGAGAAAACAACACCTTAAAAAATAGACTAACTCAAATGGCAAAGGAGGCCCAAAAGGGCAATGAGGAGAAGAATGCCTTAAAAAGTTGAATTTGCCAGATGGAAAAAGAATCTCAAAAGTTCACTAAGGAGATTCATTCCTTCAGAGTTAGACTGGAGCAAATGGAAGCTAATGACTTTATGAGAAATCAAGATGCTGTTAAGCAGATCCAAACAAACGAAAGATTAGGAGGCAATGTGAAATATCTCATGGGAAAAACCACTGACCTGGAGAATAGATCCAGGAGAGACAATTTAAAAATTATTGGACTACCTGAAAGCCATGATCAAAGAAAGAACCTAGAAATCACCCTTCAAGAAATTCTCAAGGAAAACTGCCCTGATGTTTTAGATCAGAGGGCAAAATAGAGGTTGAAAGAATCCACAGATCACCTCCTGAAAAGATCCCCAAAAGAAAACTCCCAGGAATATTATAGCCAGGTTCCAGAATCCCCAGATCAAGGAGAAAATACTACAAGCAGCCAGGAAGAAACAATTTCAATATTGTGGAAACACAATCAGAATAGCACAGGACCTGGCAGCTTCTACACTGAGGGATTGAAGGGTATGGAATATGATATTCCAGAGGGCAAAAGAACTGGGAATGAACCCAAGGGTCACCTACCCAGCAAAACTGAGTATTTTGTTTCAGGGGAAAATATGATCATTCAGTGGAATAGAGGACTTTCAAGCATTCTTGAGGAAAAAACCAGAATTGAATAGAAAATTTGACATCCAGACGAAAGAAGTAAGAGATGCCTGAGAAGGTAATCAGGAAAAAGAAATCAAAAGGAACTTATCAAAGTTGAACTATTTACATTCCTATATGGAAAAGCAATATCTGTGACTGATGATATCTTTCTCTCTATGAAAATAATGGAAGAAGGGGGTGTGGTCATATGAATACATATGTGAATGTGTGTGTATATGGCTACAGTTATATATGGAAAGAGGGCATAGGTTGATTTTGTTGGGAAGGAGAGTACTCAAGGGATGAAATTATGAGGTGAGAGAGGAAAGTGGCAAGAGGAGATGGGGAGAGACATGGTAGGGTAAACTATCTCATGTAGGGGAAGTGGTTGCAAAGGAGGGGGAGAATAGGGAAGGCTAAAAAGGCAAAACCACATTCACATTGAATTTGGTTCAGGGAGAAAATGACATACATACTAAATGGGATATCTCAACCTGCAGCAGGATAGGGGGAAGGGGGATGAGAGGAGGGATGATGGATGGGATGGCATCCTTGGGGGGAGGGGAGGTTGGAAGTACCCACTATAGAAGAAGGACAGGATCATGTAGGGAATGGACCAGGTGGGGGGCTGGGATGAGTGGGAGGGAATTATAAGCAGCCTTGTACAATATATCTACTATGATAATGTTTTGCATAGCTAGACACGTACAACATATACTGAATTACTTATATCCCAAGAGGGAATCGATGACAAGGGAGGAAGGAAATGGATCTGAAATTCAAGGTCGTAACATTAAATGTTTCAAATATATATATATAAATACTATTATTAATACTCTTTTGCCTATAATTGGGAGATAAGATGTGCAGGCATTGGGGCACAAAGATTCATCTTCCTCTAATGGAAAAGTCGATGGGGGTATGGGAGAAGGTATGGGAGAGAGCACATTGGAGGAAGCGATATCTTGTGGGACTGCTATTCTGGGAGGGTGGGTAGGGGAATAATGGGGGGAAAATGATTGTAACTCAAAATCTGGCAGAAATGAATGATGTAAAACAGAAGTTAAAAAAGTAGTTGTTTAAAAAAAAAAGAATATAAGTAAGTCTATATGTCTATAATTCTACATAACCTGAACTGTCAATTTGGTTATAATAGTGACTCATATTTATATAACACTGAATGATTTATAAGGCATTATGTTGAAAGTAATCATATAGGGTAGTTAGTAAGAAAAATGTGCCTAAAATATGTGAGTTCTTGAAAACAAAATGTCAATCTGAATCTAAGATGTTGAAGAGAAGCCAGAAATTTGCCCAAATTCTTCCCAGTTTCCCTAAGAAACAAAATAAAACCAATATCTAAATGGATTCTGAAGCAACAGAACCCACAAAAAGATGGAGTGAACAATATTACAGTTTAAGATAATTTGGAATGACTTTGGAAAAGGTCTATGTCAAGTGGCTAAAAGGTCATTCAGCATGTGATCACAGCTACAAAACACTTCTCACGCTAATAAAGTCAGATATAATTAATTGGAAAAATATCAATTGCTTGTGGCTGGTTTGAGCTAATGTAATAAAAAAATGATAATTTTACCCAAAAATATAATTCAATAACTTGTAAAGGTGAATTTTGAAAATTATCTTTGCATGTAATTAAAATAAAAATAAAATTTAGGTTCATCCTAAATATTTCTGATCAATTTTCATCCATTGTTTCTATTTCTGCTATCTGGGGCAAAGATCATCCAACTTATTCTTTCTTATGATGGTTTTGAAATTTGTTGTTGTTCTGTTATTTCATTCATGTTCTACTTTTTGTGGCCCCAAATGGCATTTTCTTAGCAAAGATACTAGGGTGATTTGCCATTTCCTTCAACAGCTCATTTCACAGAGGAGGAAATTGAGTAAAACAGGGCTAAGTGACTTGTCCAGTATCACATACCTAGTACTTGTCTAAGTATGGATTTGAACTCAGGAAGGTAATTCTTCCTAACTCTAGTCCAGGCACTCTCTCCTCTGGATCACCCAGCTTTCAAACCTTGAAATAAGGTATATTTGAATGAGATCTTTGTAGAGCCAGGCATGTATAGCTTTCCAGAGCACTGCTGCTGTGGACCCCTTTTAAGTTTCTGATTACACAATATAGTGAACTCTCTATTAAGAAACAAACTAAGACAAAATTTTTACAGAAATCAAAGTACAGCTCTAACAATGTTATGGCATGACAACTTATCACTTAAAATGGTCCCATAGTTTTCACCAAAGTGGTTACATAGTTTTAAACAAAGTACTTTCATTTAGTAACTCAATCATTAGTAAGTCCTTAACTCAATCAAAAAGTTCTTCACTCCCTAGGTCATAATGTCTTAATCATTTCTATTAAAAAGCATTCTTTCTTCTTAATTGGAGGAGGCCTTAACTCAGTCTTTCAAATATAGAGATCAAAGGTCTCCAGCCCTAGGCCACAGTAAATCATTATCTTCTCAGTTTCCATTAAATACCCAAGAAGAGGTCTTTTCATCTTGACTCAATGCAGGCTCTCAACTTCCATGGTTCCACTTCCATGGGCCCAGCTCCTGCCTGAATCTACCCAACTGTCACCTGAGTTCAAAGGCTGACAGCTCTCAGTTCCTTGTCCAGCTCTTTATGCAGTTCCTGTTCCATATTGAAGCTCACAGTGTCTAATCCACCTCAAGTCCTTCATAGTTTCTCTTACTGGGAAGACAAAGCTTAACACAGCCACATTAACATCCATTCACATTGCTGGCATCCTCTTCAATTTACTATCTACCTGTGAAGTCAACTCAAACCCATCAACAAGGTATGATAACTCAACACAAATCATCAATATAGTCCCATGACTTCTGAAAGCATCAGTAAGAATCTCCTCCAGTATTTCTCTAAACATACAACAAGAAAATCCTCTTTCAGGGCTTTTGAAGCAGGAGTAAGGTTTCAGGGTTTCTGTAACAACAGAAATTTCGTCTATCAACATACAAATCTGACAAAGTAACATCAAAACAGACAGACAAAGTACAGGCACTACAGTCATGCTTCCTCCCAGTTCTCCTCTCTCTTAATTTCTCAGTTCTTCTTTTCTTCTCAGTTCTTCTCAGTTCTCAGTTTTCATTTCTCCATTCTGCCACCACAAGTTCTGTTCTCCACTCTGCTCTCGATTCATAGCAGTTCTCAGAAGTTCTCTCTCTCTCAGCAATTCTCATTTCTGGCAGTTCTGACTGTCTATCAGAAGTTCTCACTTTCTGTCAGAAGAAGTTCTCTTTCTCCAGCAGGAGCAGCTCAACCTCTACACTGCTCACTCCCAGCAGTTATATCTTCTCTCAGCTTGGGCTTTTCCTTATATGTGGTATTAGCTCCTCCCTGTTCTGTCCCTCCCTGCTATGTCAACAAGTTCATCCCACTGTGGGATTCAAAAGTTTTAGATCTCAATATGTGACCCAATAATGAACTTGAATCAAAGTACTAAGTACCTGTTTGCTTGCCAATACAAGGGGCATGGAAGATATTCAAATTCCATTACTATTACATTCTTTTATAGTACTAAAAGTTCTCTTCTCCAGGCTAAACTTTATGGAGTTTATGTGGTCTGACCTATAATACACTCACTATCCTGCTCAAAATACTCTGGATTTGCTTCAGAACTCTAGCACCATTAGGGATCTGACCAGGAAGGAGTAAAATAAAATGATGATGTTTCTTTGTTTGAATTATATAACTCCCAATACAATTCAAGTCCAAACCTTAGCTTTTATTGGCCAACAATTTATTGCCTAAATTTTTACTCTGGCCACTCATTGTTTTGTATATTTTGTTTTGTTGTTTTTACACAGTGGTCTATTTAAGATGCTTCTTCTTTTTCAATATTTTGATTCCAATAGTGTGATATTACATTTAGACCCATCAAATTAATAAGAATAAAATCAAACTATGAAAACTCATTGGAATGTTAAACTGTCAACTTCTATGGACCTTCTTTTTCTCTAGTCTCCCTGCAATTTGTCTTCCAAATTGTTGTTAGATAATATTCCTTAAAAAGTGGTTTACCTATATCATTCCTTTGTCCCCATGTTATATCTAATATTAAATACAGACTCTTGTTTGACACAGTCTTTCACAAAGCTTCCAACTTACCTTTCTAGGCTTATTAAATATTATTTCCCTTCTGTTACACTACAATCCATCCAAACTGACCTTGTACTTTACATGCAACATTCTTTTCACATTATTTGTATAGAATGTCTAATTCTCAAAAGTTAAATCAAATCCCTTCTCACTTTTATCTTAGAGATTTTGAAGTTTGTATTTAAGGGAATCCCTCATATATCAACCAGAGTTTTGTTGTCTAGGGATTCATCTTCTATATCAATATTTTGATTCCAAGAGTGTGACATTATATTTACACCCATAAAATTAATAAAATCAAATAATAAAATCAAACTACATGTAAAAGAATGGAAAACTATGAGCAATATCAGCTCAAAAACTAATGAGCAATAGTAGATTGAAATACATTTAAAGAATGGTTAGCAAGAGACAAAAGCAATCATAGGAACAAAGGAGCAATCACATATGGAAATGGAGAAAAATATTAGGTTAAAAAGATGGAAAGAACCTATGTAGGTTTTTACTTGTGAAAATAATTTTTAAAATTAATCATTTGCACTCTAGTGTACATTTTTATGATTTTAAAGATAATGTAAATAGCACTGGAGCAAGCAAAGATGAGAAAAGTACATGAACTAAATCAAATACACATTGAAGAATTCCATGTTAAATACTAGTGTAACTTTTCAGGAACTGAGATATGCATTCTTAAGGTATTTGAATGTGTGGAAAATACCAGACTTTCGGATGAAATATCAGACATTATTAATAACAAAATTTCAAGCAATAGAATATTAAAAATACTAAACTATATGTCAACTTTCTCATCTGTATGAATTTATTTCTACTGGGGATTTGTTCAGGTGATATTCACTTGATTGTATTTTAGGATTTAAGTGACAGGTAGCTAAGGCAAAGGGTAATCCATTCAAAGATTCTCAAGGAGTACAAAATATTCTTTATAAGTAACTGAGAAGAGAAATGGAGTGGCAATCACCTGTCAGAGGTGGAATTTAAGCACAGGTTACTATACCTCTGAGATCAGTAATCTATCTACTACCCATTTTATCTCTTTTACCAGAAGAATAATATTATCAAATGTAACACAAATATATATAGCCCTCCTATTCCTTTGTTCTTCATATATGTGCCTCCATGTATATGCACATTATAAATAAACCTCAGTTATATTAGTTGTTTTATTCTCATATTTTGATAGATGTTTTTTTCCTTTTGAATAAATCACATGGTTTAGAGGAATATGGAGTAGGTTACAGGAGAGATAACAGGAAATAAAGCTGTTAAAGGCTGTTTCCCCTCCTCTAAACCTTTAACTACAGCTGCATTTTTTTTCAACAGGTTGTCTTTAAAAGCTGTAAAATTCTCCTTGGAGAATGTGTATAAAAATAAATTAATTTGACTTTTATATGGTGGCTAATAGTCTTGAGGGATAAAACAAAACCTCAGGAGTCCTTGTTTTTCTCCTAAGTTCCAGAAATTTGACCAAGAGTATCAGGGCAAACTCTCTGTCTCATAGGAAAGTGCAGTTTCTTATTATTATGTTTTTTTTTTAATTTTTTTTTGTGTGTGTGTATGGTTCGTTTCCTTTTTCTTCGATTTTTTGGGGGAATAGGCCTAGTTTTTGTTGTTCAGTTGTTTCAGTCAAGTCCAGACTCTTTATGACCCCATTTAGTATTTTTTTTTTTGCCTTTTGGAGGGCAATTGGGGTTTAGTAACTTGCCCAAAGTCACACGGCTAGGATTTTGTTTGTGTGTGCATTAAGTGTCTGAGGCCAGATCCGAACTCAGGTCCTTCTGACTCCAGGGCCTACACTCTACTCACTGTGCCACCTAGCCTCCCCCTAAAGTGCAGTTTCTTAAAGTTATGCAGTGTATGAAGAGCTATAAAAACCTACATTTTTCACCTAAACCTGCATAATAAACTATCTAATGTCAATTTTATCTCCATAAAAATGATAAAGAGCTTAATTGACCTTGGCAGGATTCGAAATCCTGATTTTAGATAAACTTGATAATTAGTCGCTTAATCTAATCCCCTATTCTTGCTTTTGCATGTTTTATTAATATTACAAAGGATTACCTTTAATGATTATGATTACCCATTTTCATGTTCTATATCTAACCAGTTCCTGACCCTCATTTAACTTGGATTTGACATTCTAAAAAGAAAATGAACTTCTTTTCTTTTCATGACTTTTTGTTTTCTTTAGTTTGCAAAGAAAAAAAATATAAAATCAGCATTGGAGTTGGGATCAAAACAACTGAATGTGAATTCTGACTTTTCTACCTGACCAGACTTTTAGAAATAATTTAACCTCTCTGCACTCCCATTTTCTCATGTATAAAATGTTAGTAGCATTTTCACTGGGTACTTCAAAGTATTGCTATAATGATTAATTATGGATATACATGGTAGTATTATTTTTAGCAATAAAACACTAAGCCAAATTACTCTAAGAATATTTGTGGATAGAAATGGAAGGAAACCACCAAACAGATGGGGGCAAATCTACTAGAATATTTATAGTTCTCTGCTCTCATAAGCAATGGAGGCAGACATCCTGCATTTAGACTATATATCACCTATGTATCTGTTGTGAAAGGAT
Source organism: Gymnobelideus leadbeateri (assembly GCA_011680675.1). Taxonomy (NCBI): domain Eukaryota; kingdom Metazoa; phylum Chordata; class Mammalia; order Diprotodontia; family Petauridae; genus Gymnobelideus; species Gymnobelideus leadbeateri. The sequence continues at coordinate 644,483 of WOXC01006455.1, forward strand.
AACAATTTGAAAGGATAAAGTTGGAAAATATGCTTGTACTTGACCAAAATCATCATAGAGTAATAATGTGTGTGAATGAGTGAGAGAGAAAAAGAAAGAGAAAGAGAGAGAGAGAGAGAGAGAGAGAGAGAGAGAGAGAGAGAGAGAGAGAATTCAAGGTAATTTTTCAAGATATCTAACAAAAGATTAAAAAAATACAAAGGACATGAATTGTGCTTTTTAATCTAAAAATCAAAACCAAGATGGCAGAGTAAGTAGTAAATCACTATCTCTCCCATATTCACCTCCAAACAGCTATAAAATGATATCATGAAACAAAACCTGAAACAGCACAACCAGCAAAAAGATGGGATGAAACAATCTTTTAGCCCAAGAAACTGGGAAGATCACTAAGAAAGGTAAAGGGGAATGAAGTCCAGGACAGGAAATATCCCAGAGATTCAGTAGCAAGGCATACCTCCGCAAACCAGTGGGATATCCTGATCCAAGTTCAGTGATATAAGCATATGCCAACACCAGGACCCTGCCATATGCCTCATAATAGACAATAGAACTGGCAGACTCTAGCTCTGAGAAATGGCAGAAGCTTTAGTGTAGCTCAAGACAAAAAGGGAACCTCTAGTGACCAGAAAAACATGTATTTCAGAGTAGTCCAGGGAAAATGAATAAACACCCCATAGACATCAGCACATACCAGACACCAGTATGAGAGTCTGGGCTCTTTAGCAAGAAAGTCTCCAGACCCCTACTGCCTTCATATATGCCAGCTACCACCACCCTAACCCCTCAAAACAGCACCAGATGCAAGGGTCTCCCATGGGCCTCAGGGAAACATCAGTGAAGCACCAGGTAAAAAGCCAGGGATTGCAAGTACAGGCAAAGGATGCCTGAGACAGTGCCCATTGTACTTTAGGAGCAGAGCTCAAGTTTAAAAGAAAGGGAAAAGGCCGAAAAAGAGCAAAAACCTTAACAACAAAAGAATTTGTCAATAGAAAGTTATTATGGTAATAGGGAAGATGAATACACAAACTCAGAAGAGAACATCAAAAGATCTATGTTAAAAACCCCAAAGAAAAGCCAGAATTGGTCTTAAGCCCAGTAAGAATTCATGGAAGAGCCTAAGAAGGAGCTTAAAAATCATATAAAATAGGGAAAAGAAAAAAAAGGGAAAAGAAATGAGAGTGAAGCAAGAGAATTGTGAAAACAGTCAACAATTTAGGAAACAACCAAACATAAACAACAACAAGAAAACTGCTTAAAAATGTAGTATTGACCAAATGGAAAAGAAGATACAAAAGTTCTCTGGAAAAAAAAATAACAGCTCTTTCAAAAGTACAACTTTACTTTTTAAAATTCACAAAAGGAAACATTTAAGTTAAGTGGAGAAAATAACTCCTCAGAAGTTTAAAATTGGGCAAGTGGAAGCCAATAACTATAAGGGATATCAAGAATCAATCAAATAAATTCAAAAGAAAGCAAAAAATAGAAAATGTAATATACTTCATTGGAAAAACTACTAACCTGGAAAATCGTTTTGGGAGAGACAATGTCAAATTAATTTAACTTCCTGAAGGTCCTAATCAAGCATCTTTAAAGAAATTGTCAAAGAAAACTGCACTGATATACAGAAACCAGAAAGCAAAATAGGTATTGAAAGAATCCACTGATCACCTCAGCAAAGAGATAGGAAAATAAAAACTCTAAAGAATATTATAGCGAAATTATAGAATTATAAGGCAATGAAAAAAAAACTTGCAAGAGAGCGAGGTGGAGACAAAATGTCAGAGAGAAGACAGAAAGTTACGAGAACCTTCCCCATGTTCCCTCAGAAACAACATTAAATTTAACCTCTAAACGTATTCTGGGTTGAGAGAGCCCACAAAAGGATGAAGTGAAACAATTTTCTGCCTTAAGAGAACTTGTGAGGACTTCAGGAAAGATCTGCTCACTTGGGTAAAAGGGAGGATGCAGCCCAGCACAGATGGTGTCTGGAAAACTAGCAGGAGGTTCTTAGTCACAGAATAGATCAGGAACTGAGACCCCTCAGGCTTAGCAGGGTAGAGGCACAGTGGGCCAGCAGTGAGATCTCCAACCAGAGGGCAGAAGGCAAACTTCTAGCCCTGGAAGCCTAGAACAGCAGGTGTGGATAGGCCAAAACACAAATCAATGGGCAAGTCAAAAGCACCTGAAGCCCTGATGTGGAAAGTCATTGACCAGGCCCCTAACCCCAGCAGAAGAAACTTGGAGGGGTGATTCTGTGCCCCAGGAGCAGAGCTCAACTTTTAAAAATGAACAATTAAAAACTAAAGATGCCCTGACCATAGAAAGCTAATATGGTGACAGAAGATCAAAACACAAACTCAGAAGAGTACAATGGGAATAAGAAGTAGTCTCAAGCATAAAAAGTCCTTCTGGAAGAACTCAAACAGGATTTTAGAAATCAAATAAGAGAGGTAGAAGAAAAGTTGGAAAACTAAATGAGAGTTATGCAGGAGAATTATGAAATTAAAGGGTCAACAACACAGGAAAGGAAGCAAAAATGATTGAAGAAAACAATTGCATAAAATTAGAATTGATCAAATGAGGGGAAGGGGAATCACAGAATAAATCAATTCCTTTAAAAGTTGAATTAGTCAAATGGAAATGGAGGTACAAAAGCTAACTGAAGAAAATTCCTTAAAAATTAGAATTGAGCAAGTGGAAGCTAATATTTGCGTGAGTAGAAAATTTAGAACTCAAAATATTGTGGAAGTGAATTTTGAAAATTTTGAAAGATAAATAATGTTGTTAAATAATTTCAATAACTATTACAGAAATGAATATTAAAACAAGTAACACATGTTTAGCTGACTAGCTAATGTGACAGAAAAGGAAATGATAAATGTTGTAGCTGATGTGGGAAACACATTCTTGGTGGAACTGTGAAACGATTCAACCAATCTGGAGATCAATTTGGAATTATGCCCAAAGGGCAACAAAACTGCATATCCTTTGATTCTACAATGCAACTTCTTGTTCTATATCCCAAAGAGCTCATAAATAAGAGGAAAGAATCTATATGTGTAAAAATATTTATAGCAGTTCTTTTTGTGGTGATCAAAAGTTTGAATTTGAGAGCGTGCCCTTCAATTGGGGAATGGATGATCAATTTATAGTACATGAATGTATTGGAATACTATTGTGATAAAAGAAATGATGAGCAGGCCAATTTTAGAAAAAAAAAAAAAACCTGGGAAGGTTACATGAATTGATGTTTAGTGAAGTGAGCAGAACCAGAAGAACATTTTACATGGTAATAGTAATGTTGTGTGATTACCAACTATGATAGACTTCGCTCTTAGTAATACTATGATCCAAGACAATTCCAAAACATGTGTGATGAGAAATGATATCCTCATCCAGAGAAGTAACTATGGAGTCTGAATTCTGATCACAGCATAATACGATTTTCGATGTTTTGTTTAGTTTTTTTTTTAATTTTTTGCTTTCTTCTGTTTTTTTTTTTTGTCTGTATGCTGATTCTTCTTTAACAATATGACAAATGTGGAAGTATGTTTTATGTTATTGTACTTGTATAACCTGTTTTCTTTGATATCTTATGGAGAAAGTTGGAAAGGAAGGAAGGGAGAAAAATGTGGAACTCCAAATCTTACCAAAAAAATGTTAAAAATTGTCTTTACCTGCAATTGGAAAATAATATGGTATTTTAAATTTTAAAAAGAAAAAAAATGATGCTTCTGGGAGACAGGAACATGGAAGCATTGGCATTACACGAATTTGTATTTTTATTTATTTTAATGGAAAAATCTATATGTAATATAAATGATTTCAGATGTATATTCATGTTTTTATATATGGAAATGTTCATGTTTGTTGATGATTATCAGGTTCACAATAAAAAGAAGAATATGGAAAAGAAAAAAAAAAGAAAAAAAAAAGAAAAAAATTGTACAGAAAGTCAATTCCAAATTCAGGCATTCACAATCAGGTTTACAAAGTAATTAGCAGCTATAACATGAAATGATCAGAGGTTATGAGTTGCAATATTTCTGAAGACAAAGGTGCTAGCACTGCAATGAAGAATCACCTACCTAGTGAAATTAAACATATTTTTTCAAGGGAAAAATATCATTCAAATAAACAGAAGAATTTCAAATTTTCATTAAAAATGGACAAAATAATTATCTCCAATATTAAATTCTAAGAGAAACATAAAAAAGGAAGAAGAAAACATAAGCAATTCAGTGGATTCAAACTGTTTATACCAACATATAGGAAGAGGATACTTGTAATTTTTAAAAATTGTACCACTCATAGTACAATTAGAAAGGATATATATAGACAGAGAGTATAGGTAAAAGGTGAATTTTGAGGGAATGACATTAAAAAAATAAAAAACTAAGGAATGAGAAAGAGCAATATGCTGATTACAGAAAAGAGAATTAAAACAGAGTAAATTATTTGATATGAAGAGGCACAAAAAAGCTTTTACAGCATTAAGGAAGAAGAGAGGATAGGCAGTGGTTTTTGCTTGAAACTTACTCTCATCAGTATTGTCTCAAAGAGAGAATAATGTACAGAATCAGTTGAATTTGAAAAATCTTTATTTTGTGACAGGTGAAGTAAGAAGAGAGGAGACTAAGTAAAGCATTAGAAGGTGTGACAGAAGTTGGGGGAGCAGGGATTGGCAAAAGTGGCAGACAAAAGCAAAGCACCAGGGGAGAGGGAAAGGATGGAAAGGGAGCAAGGACAAACAGAAGGGAAAAGGAAATAGGGAGTTTGTATTCATAATTTGTGAATGTAAGTGGGATAAACTCTCTCCTAAAATGGAAGTGTAGAGTAGAGAAGATAAAAATCCTGAATCCTAAAATATGTTGCTTACAGGGACCCCTTGAAGAAGAGAAACAAAGAGAAAAGGTAAGTAGGTGGAGCAGGAAAGTAAAACAAAACAAAAAACTACAGGAAATAAAGCAGGGATAACAATAGTGATCTCAGACAAAGCAAAAATAAACCTAATTAAAAGAAACAAGGAAGAAAACTACATTTTGCTAAAAAGTTACCATATATAATGAAATAATATCAACATTAAATATATGTAGGCCAAACATCTTTTGGTAGAGCTATCTAGGCTACCTGGGGCTGGGAGAAAAAGTAACCCCCCAGGAAATACTGAGGGGGAGGAGCTCTCCAACCTCTGAAGTAGAAGGCGGGGGAGTTAGGATTTACCCCCACCTCAGCAAGGAATTAAAGCAATCCCCTTTCCAGAAGACTGAGAGGGAGGGAGGGAATGGAGAGAGAGAGAGAGAGAGAGAGAGAGAGAGAGAGAGAGAGAGAGAGAGAGAGAAAGGATTCAGTCTTTTTAGTATGTAAACTGTTCTAGGAAAGGAGCAGGAGGCATGCAAACCCTTTTAGCTAATCTGGTTAAGTGAGACAGAGCACACCCCACACTTTCCTTCTCTCTTTCCAGGCAGAAGAATGGGCTTGGGCCAGGCACCTTCCCTGAAAGAATGTGGAGCCAAAGAAACACAGCCACATGTCTTCTAAAAGGACCTGGGGAACTGGACTGAAAATATTCATGAAAATATATACAGTGGTTTAGAGTTATAATTTATTTTCTGTGTAAAGTGGTTTGAAGGGGATTTCTAAATAAAACAAGCTTAATAAGAAATTTGGTCTCCAAAACTTAAAGAAAAGTCTCCTTGCTCTGCTTGAGTGAACTTTTTATCCTGTGTTGTTCTTTCCCCTCCTGCATGGTACTTTTCAAAGGTTCAGAGGTGGGCCTCTGCACCTGTTTTTCCTTAGGATCCCTGCACCCTGGTCTCGAGGTCTCTGTACCCTGTATTTTTAACATAAGATATATTCATTTCCTAATCTTTTATTTTTTAAGAGCTAAAAGTACTGGGCCATATAAATTAAAGTGTTACAAAAATAAACAACTCTCTCTCTATGCATTCTAGCTTCTAGCAAAAGTTTTTAATCTTAGAAAGAGACAAGAAAGGGGAGGGAATCTTCTGCCCATAGATCAAAGAGGAAGGCAAACTAGCATTTACCCATTTCCTGAGCTCTCACTTTCAAATAAGTTTCTAAGGAGTGAACACCTGAGTAAAATTTACTTGAGCAGATGGGTAAAAAAATTCACTAAGATTCTCCTGTAGTCCTACCTCTGACAAGGCTAAGGCTATGGTGCTTTCTCACTATGATCCAGCTCTGACCAGACCAGGGCCAGAATGACAAGTTACAACTATTAAGATTCTCTTCCTCATGGTCCCAGTTCTTCCCAGCTAGGACTACAGTGCTGTCCCCTTGTCATGTTGGCTCTGACTAAGCTGAGGATACAGTGAGAGCTTAGAATCATTAGGATCTTTCACCCTGTTGTCCCAGCTCTGACCAAGCTAAGGCTGCAGTGAAAAGTTAGAAGACTAGTAGGGAATCTGAGTTAACCTCCCCCACCTGGTGAAAGGAACAAGTTAGGGAATCACAGAAGCTATACTGGGGCCTCACTAGCAATAGCCCTAGGTCCCTGGGCCCTCTGAAACCCACTCCTCTAGGTTAGCCTCAGAGCCAAGCTTTGCCACAAAAGGAGTGATGCACCCTTTCTCTTTCCTACCAAAATCGACCACCCCCATAACCGGGGTCTGCTACTGTGGGGAGATGAGAGAAGGAGAGGAGAAAATGAGGTCAGAAGTCCACTAGCCTCTACACTTGGTAAACCCTATTTTCTATCAATAATTTTTATATGTGATTTGGAAATGCAATTAATGTCATTTCACTGTTCGTGTTATTATTGTATTTCTACACTGTATATTATATATCGTAAAGTTGAGTGACCATTGTGAGCCAGAGATAGTGGTAGGCAAAGCAGCTTTTGGTTTGATGAATTTAGTTGAAACTAAGACAGTGGAAAACTTTGTTTAAAACCAGGTATATTATTTTGTTAAGTCCTGCTAATCCTGTCTTAAAAGTTAAAACAAGTTGGCTCTTACTTATGAAAATTGTAAGATTGTCAAATAAGTTATTTGGGATTATTGTTATAATGTTAAAACTTAAAACTAATTCCCCAGCAGCTCTAAGGGTAGACACTCCCTACTTGTCTCCCTTAGGAAGAGGACCAAGGTTGCCTCCAATATAGGGCTATAGGGGGTGACCATAGGCCACATGCACCAGCTTCCATATTCTGGGGTACTAAAAACAAAATATAGGAACCCTAAATGACATCCTGGCAAGGAAAAAGAAAAATCAGTATTGAAAATAGGGGACTTGTCACACATAAAGAATGTAATTTTCATCAGTCTAGAAGAAGAATGTCAAAAATGTCATAGGGTGGACAAGCAGATGAGCCCCCCTTTTTTGGAGGGGGCCCCTATTGATTTTTCCTTATTTGTAAAGTTGCCAGATCCCCTAGAAACCATCTGGTGGGCAAGGTCATCAGACCCAGGAGAAAACTAAAAGCATGTTTGGGTTATGGAGTTCCTAAGCAACAAACTTGGTTTATTGAGAAATGACATCTCTTATGTATATAAGTCATGGTAAACTTTTATTGCTTATTACAACTCCATACAGATAAGCATTTGTATTAAGCTCTAAGTTGTGATTGATGAGACTTGCCATTTGAGGTAAAATCCATTGGGACTGCAAATAGTTTTATTTTGAATTTGTTTTTATATAAATCTGTCTTCATTAAACCAGGTTCTGAGGGAAATGCCACAAGCTACTCAGAGGGAATGTAATACTTTTAAAGGTGAAGGACTGCTTTTGGGAAGAGCTGAGAGGTCAATTTTAGCCTCCGTCTAAAATGAAACCTGGCTCAATTTCCCCATTGTCTTTCTTTGAAAAGGAATATTCTTCAACTGATTATTCCTGAGTCTGGCTATGAGACAGATTTGAAGTGACTCTTATCTGAATTCAAAAAGAGCTAAGGATATTTTATCCTGTCATATCGAGCATGTCCCTGCTGTTTCCTTTTATGACAAGTTTCTCTAATTAGAACTAGTGGTTAGTAAAAGAGTAAAATTACAATGCAGGTACGTGAAAATTTACTCTTCTCAATCTGAATGTGTAGTCATCCCATATCCCAAACAACTGGGTAAATAAATGCAATGGCTTGCCATCTGCCTACCTGCATGGTCAAGTGAAAGTTTAAATCCCTGGAATAGAATATTTTTCTGGTTGATATGGGAACAATTAAACAAAGGGAAAAGAAGCCTACAAATCAAAGGTATGAACACAAGTTAATCATTATCCCATATAATAAGGCTGGAATAAATCTGAGCTACTAAGGTGTGTGTTAGATCTGAGCTAAAATTATATTCCTTTTTACAGCCTAAATAGTTCAGTGAAAATGTACTCTGCCTACTCAAGTGCCTGTTACTAGATATATCTGTCTCTTTCCTTATATCTTGGGCCCTACATATTAAACTTTCATGTCAGATTAGTGTCTCTCAGATTACAGGCAAGCAATGGATACCTATCATCCCCTGAATGTGATCTGTACTAGGTTTCAGTCAACTTCTTCCTCAGGACCCTCTGAGACAGGGATAGTTCCACTCCCATTTTCAGCCTGAAGAAATTACAGCAGTTGAAACCTTTGTTCCTTCTCCCAAATGATTTTGGGTCCCAACTCCTTGAAGGAGGTATAATAGAATCCTAAAGGAGCTGCCCCCAGCCCCAAAATTCAAACCTCCCTCTCCTGTCTGACCCTTTTCCCAGCACCTCCTCCCACCCAGCCCATTCCACACTTGGATGATTCCTTTGCTAAACAAAAGAAAAAAAGGGGGGGGGGAGTAGGAGAGGACCAGTTAGGCTAGTGGATCTTCCCAGATGGGAGAATTTCCAGAAGCAGTGGGGAGGGAGTGGGTGAAGCATCTAGAAAAATGAACTTACTCCTGAGGAAGAATAAGGTAGAATTTTTTTCTTTAGAAATGTTTACAGTTACAGATGATTTTGTAATTGGAAATAATTTTAACAAAGATTCAATTATAAGAGTCATAACTGATCATTTGAAATGCCTGGATACAGTTACAGAAATGTCAAATTTTGATTCTAAAAAACTATATTGGTTTCATAAACCATACTCAGCTGAAATAAGAAAGTCAGTCATCTGCCACTAAAAGTTTGAGAAAAATTTATCAAGTTAACAAGAAACTCAAGTTTAAAACTTGAGTTTCCTTAAAAATTGTAAAGTGATTTTTGGCTTCTGTTTAACATGGAATTTACAACTTCTGAAATGGCAATAAGCATACTTCTGCCATTTTGTACTATATATTTATGCAAAGCAACATTCCCAAAGTTTATTATTATAAAATCAAAATATCAATCAACTCTGAAAAATGTTGAAGATGTTCTATATCCTGCAATGTCAAATATTCCACTATGATTGAATTCTTTTTTTTTTTTTTAATTTCAAGACATGCTTTATTAATTCCTGGTTTCCATCATTCATTTCAGCCAGATTTTGAGTTACAATTTGTCCCCATTTTTCCCCTACCCACCACCCTGGAATAGCAGTCCCACAACATATCCCCTCCTCCAATCTGCTCTCTGTCATATCCCATATCTCCTTCGACTTTGCCATTAGGACAAGGTGAATCTCTGTGCCCCAATGTCTGCACATCTTATCTCCTAATTACATGCAAAATGGTATTAATAATAGTATTTATGTACATTTGAAACATTTAAATTTGAAACTTCAAATTTCAGATCCATTCCCTTCCTCCCATGTGAACCACTCCCTCTGGGAAGATAAGCAATTCAGTATGTGTTGTACATGTATAGCTATGCAAAACATTAGAATAGCAGATATATTGTAAAAGACTGCTTATATTTCCCTCTCAACCATCCCAGCCCCCAACTGGTCCATTCCCTACTTTGATCCTGTCACTCTTCCAAAGTAGGTACTTCCAACCTCCCCTCCCCCCAGAATGCACTCCCCATCCATCATCCCCCCTCCCATCCCCCTTCTCCTTACTCTCCTGCAGGGTGAGATATCCCATTTAGTATGTATGACATTCTCTCCCTGAGCCAAATTAAATGAGAATATGGTTTTGCCTTTTTGCCTTCCTGTTCTTCCCCTCCCCTGCAACTACTTCCCCTTGCCTCTTCTACATGAGAGTTTACCCCACCCTGTCTATCCCCATCTCCTCTTGCCACATTCCTCTCTCACCTCTTAACTTCACCCCTTAAGTATAATCCCTTCCACCAAATTCAACCTGTGCCCTCAATCCATGTATACCTGCAAACATATATACACACATTCACATATGTATTCATATGCCCATATACCCTTCTTCAATTATTTTCATAATGAGGAAGATTTCATCAGTCACAGTTATTGTTTTTCCATGTAGGAATGTAAATAGTTCAACTTTGATAAATTCCTTTTGATTTCTTTTCCCTGATTACCTTCTCAAGCATCTCTTGCTTCTTGTGTCTGAATGTCAAATTTTCTATTATCTCTGATTTTTTCCTCAAGAATGCTTCAAAGTCCTCTATTCCACTGAAGGACCATATTTTCTCCTGAAAGAAGATACTCAGTTTTGCTGGGTAGGTGATTCTTGGTTTCAATCTCAGCTCTTTTGACCTCAGTAAGAGCGTATTCCATTCCCTTCAGTCCCTCAGTGTAGAAGCTGCCAGGTCCAATGCTATTCTGATTGTGTTTCCACAATATTGAACTTGTTTATTCCTGCCTGCTTGTAGTATTTTCTCCTTGATCTCGGAATTCTGGACCCTGGCTATAATATTCCTAGGAGTTTTCTTAATGGAGCTTTTTCAGGAGGTGATTGGTGGATTTGTTTTTTTTTCATCTCCACATCCTTACTCTAAGCCTTTCAACTCACAGTTTTTCTTTTTTTTCCCTTTTTTTTGTTGTTTTGTTTTGGTCATCTGTATATTTTATTTTATTTTTTTATTTTTAAAAATGCTTTATTAACAGGGGCGGCTAGGTGGCGCAGTGAATAGAGTGCCGGCCCTGGAGTCAGAAGGACCTGAGTTCAGATCTGGCCTCAGACACTTAACCCACACAAACAAACAAACAAACAAACAAAAAACCTAGCTGTGTGACCTGGGGCAAGTTACTTAACCCCAATTGCCCTAAAGGGGAGGCTAGGAGGCACAGTGAGTAAGAGCGCCGGCCTCAGAGTTTGGATGACTGAGATCAAATCTGGCCTCAGAAAATGAGCACCCACACATAAATAATGACTAGCCCTGTAACCTTGAGCAAGTTACTTAACCCCAATTGCTTTTTAAAAAAATGCTTTATTACCTTCTGGTTTACATAATTCATTTCCACCAAATTTTGAGTTACAATTTTCCCCCCATTTTTCCCTATCCACCACCCCAGAATAGCAGTCCCACTAAATATCCCCTCATTCAATCTGCTCTCTCCAATATCTTCTCCCATACCCCCTTCGACATTGCCATTACGGCAAGATGAATTTCTGAGCCCCAATGCCTGGAAATCTTATGAAACATTTAATTTCAAAACTTCGATTTTCACATCCATTCCATTCCTTCCTTGTCACCCACTCCATCTGAGAAGATAAGGAAGTCAGAATGTTTTGTAAATGTATAGCTATGCAAAATATTACCATAGTGGATATATTGTAAATGACTGCTTCTATTTCCCTCCCACCCATCTCACCTTCCAACTGGTCCATTCCTTATTTTGATCCTGTCCCTCTTGGATAGTGGGTACTTCCAACTTCCCCTCCCCCCAGAATGCCCTTCTTTCCATCATCCCCACTCCCATCCCCCTTTCCACTACTCTCTTGCAGGGTGAGATATCCCATTTAGTATGTATGTGATTCTCTCCTTGAGCCAACTTCATTGAGTATATGGTTTTGCCTTTTTGCCTTCCTGTTCTACCACTCCCCTGCAGCTACATTCCCTTGACTCTTCTACATAATATAGTTTACCTTGCCCTGTCTCTCCCCATCTCCTCTTGCCACTTTCCTCTCTCACCTCTTAACTTCACCCCTTAAGAATCATCCCTTCCCATCAAATTCAACCTGTGCGCTATATCCATGTATATCTGTAAACATATACCCATATATCCTTCTTCAGTTATTTTCATCAGACTCAGTTATTGTTTTTCCATGTAGGAATGTAAATAGTTCAACTTGATAAGTTCCTTTTGATTTCTTTTCCCTGATTACCTTCTCAAGCATCTCTTGCTTCTTGTGTCTGAATGTCAAATTTTCGGTTTTTTTTTTTAAAGAAATGCTTCATTAACTTCTTTTTTACATCATTCATTTCCACCAGATTTTGAATTAAATTTCCCACCTTTTTTCCACTTTCTGCCCTCCCAGAATATCAGTACCACAAGATATCGCTTCCTCCAATCTGCTCTCTCCCATATCTTCTCCCATACCCCCTTCTACTTTTCCATTAGAGGAAGGTGAATCTCTGTGCTGCAATGCCTGCAAATCTTATTTTCCTACTGGAAGCAAAAGAGTATTAATAATAGTATTTATATATATTAGAAAAATTTACATGTAAGACCTCTAATTTCAGATCCATTCCCTTCCTCCCTTGTCACCCATTCCCTCTGGGAAGATAAGCTATTCAGTATATGTTGTACATGTCTCGCTATGCAAAACATTACCATAATAGATATATTGTACAAGGCTGCTTATAATTCCCTCCCACTCATCCCACCCCCACCTGGTCCATTCCCTACTTGATCCTGTCCCTTTTCTATAGGGGGTACTTCCAACTTCCCCTCCCCCCAAGAATGCCCTCCCATCAATCATCCTTCCTCTCATCCCCCTTCCCCCTATTCTACTGAAGGTTGAGATATCCCATTTATTACTTATGTCATTCTATCCCTGAACCAAATTCAATGAGAATGTGGTTTTGCCTTTTTGTCTTCCTATTCTTGCCATCCCATGCAGCCACATCCCTTTGGTTCTTCTATATGAGATAGTTTACCCTACCAGTCTCTTCCCATCTCGTCTTGCCACTTTCCTCTCTCACCTCATAATATCACCCCTGGAGGACCCTCCCTTCACAACAAATTCAACCTATGCCCTCTAACCATATATAACTGTAAACATATATAGAGACATTCGCATATGTATTCATATGACCATACACCCTTGTTCCATTATTTTCATACTGAGAAAGGTTTCATCAGCCCCAGTTATTGTTTTTCCATGTAGGAATGTAAATAGGTCAACTTTGATAAGTTCCTTTTTGATTTATTTTACCTGATTACTTTCTCAGGCATCTCTTGCTTCTTGTGTTTGGATGTCAAATTTTCTATTCAACTCTGGTTTTTTCCTCAAGAATGCTTGAAAGTCCTCTATTCCACTGAATAACCATATTTTCCCCTGAAACAAAATACTCAGTTTTGCTGAGTAGGTGACCCTTGGATTCATTCCCAGCACTTTTGCCCTCTGGAATATCTTATTCCATGCCCTTCCATCCCTCAGTGAAGAAGCTGCCAGGCCCTATGCTACTCTGATTATGTTCTCACAATATTGAAATTGTTCCTTGGTGGCTGCTTGTAGTATTTTCTCCTTGAATGGGGAATTCTGCAACCTGGCTATAATATTCTTGGGCATTTTCTTTTTGGGATCATTTTCAGGGAGTGATCAGTGGATTCTTTCAACCTCTATTTTGCACTCTAGATCTAAAACATCAGGGCCATTTTCCTTGAGAATTTCTTGAAGGGTGATTTCTAGGTTCTTTCTTTGATCATGGCTTTCAGGTAGTCCAATAATTTTTAAATTGTCTCTCCTGGATCTATTTTCTAGGTCAGTGGTTTTTCCCATGAAATATTTCATATTGCCTTCTAAGCTTTCATTTGTTTGGATCTGCTTAACAGCATCTTGATTTCTCATAAAGTCATTAGCTTCCATTTGCTCCAGTCTAACTCTGAAGGAATGAATCTCTTCAGTGAACTTTTGAGATTCTTTTTCCATCTGGCAAATTCGACATTTTAAGACATTCTTCTCCTTATTGCCCTTTTGGGCGTCCTTTGCTGTTTGAGTTAGTCTATTTTTTAAGGTGATGTTTTCCTCAGTCAGGCTGTTGACACTCATTTCATACTTTGGCTGCATGCTTCTCATTTCTCTTCCCAATTCTTCCTCCACTTCTCTTATTTGATTTTTAAAGTGCTTCTTACATTCCTTTATGGCCTGTAACCCACTCATATTTTACTTTGGGCCTTTTGGAACAGGTTTTATGACCTCACAGCACTCCCTCTGTTCTATGCTTCGATCCTCTTTTCCCCCAAAATAGGAGTCTAATGTTGCATTTTTCTGTTTAATTTGTTTCCTTTGCCTTTGCATGTTGCCACTTAATTAGTTGACTTTTGGTCTTGTTGCCACAGTATGACTATGTCACCATACAGGGGAGCTTCTGTCCTGAACATCTGGGGGGAACAGTTTCCGTTTCTGACTAGCTGAATATCCACCCCAAGACCTCTCCTCCATATCACAATCCAGATCCAGGGAGGTTAAAGCAAGAGAGATTACCCCCCAAATCTGATCACTGGATCTCCCTACAGTTTGCAGGCCAGGAGCTGGAGCTGCCACTGAAAACTACAAAACGTCATGTCTCTTCATCAGCTTTTAGCCCCCAGGGGAGGTACCCGACACATTCCCCAAATACTGGTCCCAAAGTCCATAGGCACTACCCTCTCACTTTGTCCTAGGCATGTATATGTTGATATTTCTAGAATCGACACAGCTGGTTGTGTTCTGGAGTCCCTCCAGCCAGCTGCTGGCCCAGCCACCCTGGGGCTAAAACCGCAGCTCAAGCAGATCTTAGTTCGGCTCCCTGCAGTGCTTCATGCTGCGATGCCAGGTCCCAGAGTGCTTTGCTGGTCCTTCCTGCAGGGTATCAGGGCTGTCCTCAGAGGGAGGTTAGCTTCTCTGTGTTTTTCTGTGTGTGCTGGGGATGCAGAAGTTCTTTAGAGTCCCCTTTTACATAGTTTGGAGGTAATCTGGGGGGAGAGTGCCTTTGGACCTGCTGTTTCTACTCAGCCATCTTGGCTCCGCCCCCCTAAGCAACTCTCCTGAATGTCAAATTTTCTATTCAACACTGGTTTTTTCCTCAAGGTTGCTTGAAAATCCTCTATTCCGCTGAATGCCCATATTTTCCCCTGAAACAAGATACTCAGTTTTTCTGGGTATATCACCCTTGGATTCAATCCCAGATCTTTTGCCCTGTGGAGTATCATATGCCACGCCCTTCAATCCTTCATTGTAGAAGCTGCCAGGTCCTGTGCTATTCTGATTATGTTCCCACAGTATTGAAATTGTTTCTTCCTGGCTGCTTGTAGTATTTTCGCCTTGATCTGGGAGTTCTGTAAGCTGGCTATAATATTCCTAGGAGTTTTCTTTTTGGGATCTTTTCCAGGAGGCAATCAGTGAATTCTTTCAACCTCTATTTACCTCTCTGGGTCTAACACATCAGGGCAATTTTCCTTGAGAATTTCTTGAAGGATGATTTCTAGGTTCTTTCTTTGATCATGACTTTCAGGTAGTCCAATAATTTTTAAATCATCTTTCTTGGATCTATTTTCCAGGTTTTTCCCATGAGATATTTCACATTGCCTTCTAATCTTTCATTTGTTTGTATCTGTTTGAAAGCATCTGGATTTCTCATAAAGTCCCTAGCTTCTATTTGCTCCAGTCTAACTCTGAGGGAATGAATCTCCTCAGTGAGCTTTTGAGATTCTTTTTCCATCTGGCAAATTCGTCTTTTTAAGGCATTCTTCTCCTCATTGCCTTTCTGAGCCTCTTTTGCCATTTCAATTAATCTATTTTTAGGGTGTTATTTTCCTCAGTCAGCCTGTTGACTGTCATTTTATACTTTTCTTGCATATTTATCATTTCTCTTCCCAACTTTCCCCCACTTCTCTTATCTGCTTCTTAAGGTGCTCTGTGGCCTATAGCCAGCTTGTATTTTCATTTGGTGATTTTGCAGCAAGAGTTATGACCTCACAGTCTTCCTCCATGCTTTGATATTCTTTGCCACTAAAATAGGAGTCCAATCTTTATTTTATTTCTTTTACCTAGGCATGTTGCCACTTAATTACTTGATTTTTGGGCTTGTTGCCACAGCAGGACTCTGCCACCAGTCAGGAGAGCTTCCATCCCAAATGTGGGGTCTTCACAACTTCTGCCAGTTGGGTGGCCTCTGTAAAGCCTCCACCCGCTCTTGCAAATTGGATTCACCCCAGATTTCCCCCCAGACCACAATCCAGATCCAGACAATTTAAAGCAAGAGTGATTAAGCCCCAGACTAATTTCGGGATGTCCCTACAGTTCGAAAACCAGGAGCTACAGCCGCCAGTGACACTGCAAAATTGCTTCTGTGCACCTTTCTTCAGCATCTGTTCACCCCCAGGGGTGGAAGCCAACGTGTTCCCCAAATACTGTTGCCAAAGTCCATAGGTCACTAACTTCTCACTTTGTCCTAGGCATATCTTCTCCTCATTGCCCTTTTGAGCCTCCTTTGTGATTTGAGTTAGTCTATTTTTTAAGGTGTTATTTTCTTCAGTCAGGCTGTTGACTCTCATTTCATACTTTTTCTGCATCCTCATTTTTTCCCAATTTTTCCTCCTCTTCACTTATTTGGTTTTTAAAATCCTTCTTAAGGTCCTCTATTGCCTGTAACTCATTCATATTTTCATTTGGGGCTTTTGGTGCAAGAGTTCTGAACTGACGGACCTCCTCCTGTTCCATTCTTTGATCCTAATTGCCCCCAAAATAGAAGCCTAATGTTGCATTTTTCTGTTTAATTCGTTTCTTTTACCTAGGCATTTTGCCACTTAATTACTTGATTTTTGGGCTTGTTGCCCCAGTAGGACTCTACTACCAGACCTAGGGGCTTCCATCCCAAACGTTAGGGTCTTCACAGCTTCTGGAGGTTTTAGTTGGGTGGCCTTTGTAAAGCCTCCACAGTCTCTGGCAAGTTGGATACCCACCCCAGAGCTCCCCCCCAGACTACAATCCAGATCCAAGCATGTTAAAGCAAGAGAGATTAATTCCAGACTGAATGCTGCATCTCCCTACATTGTGAAGACCAGGAGCTGAAGCTGCCACTGATGCTACAAAATGGCCTCTGTGCCACGTTTCCTCAGCAGCTTTTCGCCCCGCCCCCTCCCGGGGAGGAAGCCGAAGTGTTCCCCAAATACTTGTCCCAAAGTCCATAGGGCACTAACTTCTCACTTTGTCCTAAGTATATCTGTGTTGATAATTCGGGAATTGCCACAGCTCCTAGTTTTCTGGGGTCCCTTCTGCCGGCTGCTGGCTCGGCCACCCAGGGCCTAAAATTGCAGCAAAAGTGGGCCTAGGCTCAGCTCCCAGAATGTTAAACTGTGCTGTGGTGGCCACTCCCTGCAGGGCTGCTGGGCTGTCCTCAGTGAGAGATTAGCTTCTCTGTGTTGTTCTATGGGTGCTGGAGCTCCAGAAGTTGTTCAGAGTCCACCTTTTACATTGTTTGGAAGTGGTATGGGGGAGAGCACCTTGAAAGTGCAGTTTCTACTCTGCCATCTTGGCTCCACCCCCAGAATGAATTATTTTGTTTTTTAAACAAATGCTTTATTAACTTCTGTTTTACATCATTCATTTCCACCAGATTTAGAGTTACAATCATCCCCCCCTCTGTTTTTGCCCTAACCATGCTCCCAGAATAGCAGTCCCCCAAGATATCACCTCCTCCAATCTGCTCTCTCCCATACCTTCTCCCATAACCCCTGCGACTTCTCCAATAGAGGAAGATGAATCTATGTGTCCCAATGCCTGCATATCTTATCCCCCAATTACAAGCAAAAGAGTATTAATAATAATATTTATATGTGTATTTGAAACATTTAATGTTAAGACCTCGAGGTTCAAATCCATTTCCTTCCTCCCTTGTCACCCATTCCTTCTGGGAAGATAAGTAATTGAGTATATGTTATATATGTCAAGCTATGCAAAACATTATCGTAGTAGATATATTGTACAAGGCTGCTTATAATTCCCTCCCACTCATCCCACCCCCCACCTGGTCCATTCCCTATATGATCCTTTCCCTCTTCTATAGTTGGTACTTCCAACTTCCACTCCCCCCAAGTATGCCCTCCCATCCATCATCCTTCCTCTCATCCCCCTTCCCCCTATTCTGCTGTAGGTTGTTATATCCCATTTAGTATGTATGTCATTCTCTTGCTGAACCTAATTCGATGAGAATGTGGTTTACCTTTTTGCCTTCCTATTCTCCCCTTCCCTTGCAACCGCTTCCCCTTGCTTCTTCTACATGAGATAATTTACCCTACCCTGTCTCTCTCCATCTCCTCTTGCCACTTTCCTCTCTCACCTCACAATTTCATCCCTTGAGTATTCTCCCTTCGAAACAAATTCAACCTATGCCCTCTATCCATATAACTGTAACCATATACACATACATTCACATATGTATTCATATGACCATACACCATTCTTCCATTATTTTCATAGTGAGAAAGGTTTCATCAGTCCCAGGTATTGTTTTTCCATATAGGAATGTAAATAGTTCAACTTTGATAAGTTCCTTTTGGTTTCTTTTCCCTGATTACATTCTCAGGCACCTCTTCCTTCTTGTGTCTGGATGTCAAATTTTCTATTCAATTCTTGTTTTTTCCTCAAGAATACTTGAAAGTCCTCTATTACACTGAATGACCATATTTTCACCTGAAACAAAAATACTCAGTTTTGCTGGGTAGGTGACCCTTGGGTTCTTTCCCAGCTCTTTTGCCCTCTGGAATATCATATTCCATGCCCTTCCATCCCTCAGTTTAGAAGCTACTAGGTCTCGGGATATTCTGATTGTGCTTCCACAATATTCAAATTGTTTCTTCCTGGCTACTTGTAGTATTTTCTCCCTGATCTGGGTATTCTGGAACCTGACTATAATATTCCTGGGAGTTTTCTTTTTGGGAACTTTTTCAAGAGGTGAACTGTGGATTCTTTCAACCTCTATTTTGCCATCTGGATCTAAAACATCAGGGCCATTTTCCTTGAGAATTTCTTGAAGGGTGATTTCTAGGTTCTTTTTTTGATCATGGCTTTCAGGTGGTCCAATAATTTTTAAATCTTCTCTCCTGGATCTATTTTCCAAGTCAGTGGTTTTTCCCATGAGGTATTTTACATTGCCTTCTACTCTTTCATTTGTTTGGATCTGCTTAACAGCATCTTGATTTCTCATAAAGTCATTAGCTTCCATTTGGTCCAGTCTAACTCTGAAGGAATGAATCTCCTCAGTGAACTTTTGAGATTCTTTTTCCATCTGGCAGATTCAACCTTTTAAGGCATTCTTCTCCTCATTGCCCTTTTGGGCCTCCTTTGCCATTTGAGCTAGTCTATTTTTTAAGGTTTTGTTTTCCTCAATCAGGCTGTTGACCCTCATTTCATACTTTCCCTGCATCCTTCTCATTTTTCTTTCCATTTTTTCCTCCACTTCTCTTATTTGATTTTTAAAGTCCTTCTTAAGGATCTCTATGGCCTGCAATCAGCTCATGTTTTCCCCTGGGGCTTTTGGAGCAGGACTTCTGACCTCACAGTCCTTTTCCCACTCTATGCCCCCAAAATAGGAGTCTAATGTTGCATTTTTCTGTTTCTTTGCCTTGGCATGTTGCCTCTTAATTACTTGACTTTTGGGCTCGTAACCACACTATGGCCTGGTGTCAGACTGGAACTTTTGCCCCAAACATGTGAGAGGGCCAACTTCCATTTCTGGCAAGCTTTAAACCCACCCACAACCTCCACCTCAGATCAGGATCCAGATCCAGGGAGGTTAAAGCAAGACTGATTACCCCCGAAGACTGATCTCTGGATCTCCCTACAGTTCGCAGGCCAGGTGCTAGAGCTGCCTCTGAAAACTACAAAATGGCGTGTCTCCTCAACAGCTTCTAGCCCCCAGGGGAGGAAGCCAACCCATTCCCCAAATACTGGTCCCAAAGTCCATAAGGCACTAACCTCTTATTTTGTCCTAGGCATGTCTATGTTGATAATTCTGGAGTAGACACAGCTGCTGGTTTTCTGAGTTCTCTCCAGCCGGCCACTGGCTCTGCCACCGTGGGGCTAAAATATCAGCTCACGGGGACCTGTGCTCTGCTCGGCTTGGCTCGGCTCACCATGCTCTCCGCGCTGCTCGCTGCTAGCTCCCAGACCATTGTACTGGTGCTTCCTACCGGGCTGCTGGGCTGTCCTCAGTGGGAAGTCAGCTTCTCTGTTTCGTTCTGTGGGTGCTGGGGCTCCAGAAGTTGTTCAGAGTCCCCTTTTTACATAGTTTGGGGGAATCTGGGGGTCTTGGCTCCACTTGAATTCTTTAATTAAAAATAAACATACATGCCATTTCTTTTTTTGCAATTTTACTTTGGCCTTTTATAAAGGGAAAAAATCGAGGTATACTAAATAATTGTTTTAAAATAATTTTCTTTTTGGTTTTTTTGGTTGTTATTAATTAGTTTGTTTACTTTTACTTTACCAGATTCAGTTCCACAATCCCTTGAGTTTCAAATTTTCTTCCCCTCCATCTCCTACCACCCCCTCTTTATAGCAGCATGCAATCAAGTACAGTATCTGCAAATACTTTCTCAATAGATATTTGTCAGGTAATAAAGAAGGATTATAATGGATGGAATGAACAATGGGAAAGAAGAAACAGAAGCAAACAAGAAAAAGAAAGAGAACTGGTAGTTTGCTTCAATCTCCATTCAAAATCTGTTCTTTCTAGTTCTTTCTCTGAATATAGACATTTCTCTCCATCATGAATCTTTTGGAGTTTACTTACAACTCTCCATTGCTGAGAAGAGTCCAGTCCATCAAAGCTGTCCATCACATATATGTTGTGTTTGTAATTATGTACAAATTTCCCTTGGTTCTGCCCTTCTCACTCAGCATCAGTTTGTATAAGCCTCTCCAGGTAAATATGAACTCCATCTGCTCCTCATTTCTTTTAGCATAATAGTATTCCATTGCATTCATGTACCACAACTTGTTTAGCCATTCCCCAATTGATGGGCATCCCCTTAATTTCCAACTCTTTGCCACCACAAAAAGAAATGTTATAAATATTATTGTACCTATGAATCTTCCTCCCTCTTTTATGTTCTCTTCGTGATACAACCCTAGGAGCAGTATTGCTAGGTCAAAGGGTATGAAATTATAAAATACATTTCTTTATGATTTATTATCAATAAATATTTGATTTCTATGCTTGTTTAGTATACCCATATACTTGGGGTCACATAAAGTATCTTAGGTGATATTGAAGAGAAACGATATGTGAATTTTTTCTATCACATGGCCAGGACTGTGTCATCCAACCTACCAGGGAGGAACCAGCACAGTGTATCCTTGGCCTCCCTACAACACCTTGGGCCTTTCAAAAGCCCACTATTACCATTATGATGAGGAGCTTAGCCTATGCCTAGAAAAAAATAAGGTCTCATAAGGCAAAAATAGAAACATATTATAGAATAAACTTATCTGTTGTTTTATCTCAGCCAAAGTTTTCCATTTTTGGAAGGTCCTGTGTAGACATCTGATTTTTGACCCCAGCATGTACAGCTCCTATTGGACCATGAAGTTCTCCCAGATCATATGACCATGGAACAGTGTTGGCTTTCTTGATGATTTGTTCAGCTGTCACCCCTACTTTTGTTTTATAGCAAGTAGGGAAAAAGGAGATAGAAGCTGGCTTCCCTTCTCCAGGCCAGATATTTATGTGAGAGCCACAGTCGCTTTACTTTTTCAAATAAAAACTGAAAAAGCACCTTTGGTTGCTTCTTGAACCCTCCTTTCTTTCTCTTCCCATCCTTCCTCTCCCCTGACTTTGTTTCTCTCTCCTCCTTTTTTTTTCCCTTTCCCACCCTTCGACCTCTCAGCATTCAATAAATCCCAGTGACTTGTGGTGGACCCAAAGTGGAAAGAGTAATTTTTTTTTTCTTGGGTGTAAAGGGGTCATGAGCAGAAAATTTGAAGAAGACTTGGTCTAGAAGAAAGAGACAAATCGAGTAAAAGCCTGATTGAGATAGTTTATGTTTTACTGACCAAGTTTGCTAGAGGCAAACTGGACCTTATAAACCAGCTAACATTCCAGCTAACATTCTGTAGCAGCAAGCACCCCAGCATTCCCAGAGCGGCTGCCAACACAGGTTCATAGATCTGCTTTTGTAAAGGAAAGCAACTCAAAATGGGTTAACAAGCTTACTTTAATCAAACATATATTACCTAGTTCAGGGGGAAAAGTTCAGCACCCTGAACTTCAGAGTATACAGACAGATCAAATAGACAGGCTTCCAAACTGTCCAACCATTATATCAATACCAAATCACAGTTTCCAGAGAGGGATGCATTAACATCTGGGTTTTCAAAGCCAGGGGGCTCTTAACAGCTGCCCAGAGTCTCATCTGGTCAAATCACACAACACTTCTCAAAGTGAGCCCCAAAGCAAAGCCTCTCCTCAGGGTTTATATAGTCTCCTGGCTCAGAGAATGTAACCACCCTCTTGACCCACTGTGCAATCACACAGCATCAAAGTGTGCTCATTCCTGAAAACCAAGCCTCAAACCACAGGCTCCATGTGACCACATTCAGCCTATTAGGAGGCAGAGCATATTTTCAAATCAAGCAAGGTTTTCAGTCTCTTAAAGCCAATCAAAGTCTCTTAAGACAATCAAAGTGCCTAGGGGCAGGGAAGATCATCAAATCTGCATTTCCATTACACATTCCAGTCCATAAGAACTTCATTTAATTACTCCCCAATCAGGATTGCTAGTGGAGGTCCCCATGATGTTTTGTTAGACCAATCAGAATATAGACCAACCTAAATTTAAATGGCATGTTGGGCCCTTGATATGGGTCTTTTGACAAATAAAGGAAGAGAGTCAATAAGACCACTCTCTTACCAGTTTGCATACCCCTGATAATTCAGGATATCTGGCTTAGATAATTGCCTTTTGTTAAATCCTGGTACTTATATATTTAACTATGTGCTATTATTTTAAGGGCTTTTAAAAATCTTATTTAAGGCTTTAAGGCTATGGGAGCCAAAGGTGTCTTACATTTTGATATGGAACCATTCTTTTTCTATCAATACCTCCTGTCAAATATGACTACTTCTTGTAAGACTAACACCCTAAATAGAAAAGATATATATATGCATGTATGTATGTATGTATATGTATATATGCACACACACATATTTACGTATATATGTATATACACATATATGTACATACATATATATACAGATATACATATACATATATATATATATAGCATATTGACACTACCAATGATGAAATAAACATTTTAAGGGGTAGGTTCTGAATTCTTCTGAAGGTCCTATATAATCCAAAACTATATTGCTTTAAAATTATTTTAGAGCACCTCCACTGCTACCTCCTCCTCCTCTTCCCATTCCTTCTTTTCTTCCTCACCATCACCACCATCATCCTTCTCCTCCTGCTTCTGCTGCTGCCACTGCTATTTTTCCCTCTGTTTCCTTGAAGTGGACCATCCTGGTGCCTCTTTTGTGAAAGGTGTCTGAGGAGACCCCTGGACACGCCATGTCAGATGAAAAGCCAAAGGAAGGAGTTAAGATTGAAAACAACTACCTATGTAGCAGCAAGCACCCCAACATCCCCAGGGTGGCTGGCAACACAGGTTCTTAGATTTGCTTTTCAGAGGAAAGCAATTCAAAATCAGTTAACAAGCTTACTCAAACAAACATATATCATTTACCTAGTTCAGGGGAATAAAGGTCAGCACCTCGAACTTCAGAGTATACAGACAGTAGTTTCAAAACAGAGAAACAGACAGATCAAACAAACAGGCTTCCAAACTATCCCAACATTACATCAATATCAAATCAGTTATCAGAGAGGGAAGCCTCAACATCTGGGTTTTCAAATCCAGGGGGCTCTCAACAGCTGTCCAGAGGCTCATCTGGTCAAATCACACAACACTTCTCAAAGTGAGCCCCAAAGCAAAGCCTCCTATCAGGGTTTATATACCCTTCTCCTGGCTCAGAGAATGTAACAAACTTGTTGACCCACTGCCCAATCACAAAGAATCGAAGTGTGGGCTTTCCTGAAAAACAAGCCTCCCACCACAGACTCCAGGTGCACTTAACCTATGGGCAGGGAAGAACTTCAAATCTGAATTTCCATTACACCCCATTAATTTGAAGGTGGCAGGGTAAGATGGCTCCGTGGTGCAATTTAAGATTAAGAGGCACACACAACTTAGTAAACTAATGAAATCCTATTGTTTGTCAACTAGACAGATCAGATTCCAATTTGATAGGCAACCAATCAATAAAGCAGACACATCTAGACAGTAGGAAATGGGGGATGAAGATACAATTGATGTACACCAGCAGCAGACAGGAGGCAATTAAAAAGAGAATCTAGAACTCCACTCCAGAACTGTGCTACCAAGGAAAACAATACTTTCACAATTAGAAAAACAATATTGGTTTCATCCACATCCTAACTACTGCAGTGTAGTTTTCTCTCTTCTTTGATTCCCTTCCCCATTCCTTTATTGTACATAAAGTAACTGGTGTATATGCACAGGCATAATGCCTTTTTTAAAAAATAAATAGTGGAGTGTATGTTTTGATCAACATCTAATGGAGATGGGGAGGGGAAAAAACACATTGGTTCTGTAAAAATATCACTTTTCTCCATTAGTGGCATGCTCATTCAACTGTTATCTTTATGTTCTAGTAAGTTATTTTGCTCTCACTGTTTAACAACAAGCAAAAAAAAAAAAAAACCCACAAAAAATCATCCTTGCTGTACCTTGTTTGATTGGATAATTTCAATGATTTTCTTTTTTCGTTGTAAAACCAGTGACAATTTTGTAACTTTTTTGTACATAGCTGTTACATGTAGGGCAGTCTCTGTCTCTCAATATGGATAAATTATTATAAAGTAATTGGTGCTAGATTGTTTTCCCTTCAAGTCAAATATCTTGTTGTTTAAATAAACTTCTTGTTTAAAAGAAAAAAAAATATTTAGAAGAGAAAAACGTAATGATTCCTTTAGAGGAAAACAGGTTTGCACTAAGTTGGGAATGTTCTAGCTTTGAAAATGTGCATATGTATTATAAAATAATTCACAATCACGTGTAAAATAGCTTTATATTAACTCTAGCTTAGATGGAGAAAAGAAAATGAAAGGGAAACCTCATGAATAATTTATTTTCTTTTCTGAAACTAGAAAATAATTAATGAACCTCTTGAATGATCCACTTTCTGTTCTGACACGGGAAATTAATGAACGGATTAATTTCAACTAAAGAAAAATATTCCTGGGAGCGGCTAGGTGGCACAGTGAGTAGAGCGCCGGCCCTGGAGTAAGAAGGACCTGAGTTTGGATCAGGCCTCAGACACTAAATGCACATACAAACAAAAAACCTAGCCGTGTTACCTTGGGCAAGTTACTTAACCCCAATTGCCCTCCAAAACCAAAATATATATATATATATATATATATATATATATATATATATATATATATATATATATATATATATATATTCCTAAGTCATATATCCTACACTTCATAGGGACTGGGGAAAAACAAAATTTATTAAGATACGTTTTCTGCCCTGAAAATTCAAAGAATAGCTCTTATTTATGCAGAGAGACTACTATGGATGGAAGATCTGAGAACTGTATATCAGTAACAGGAAGCCATATAATAAAAAGGTTCTCAGAACTGGTATCTAATGAAAAGTTTCATTTTTTTTTTTTAATTACCAGGGTCTATATCCAAGGTCCAGGCTTACTTTAACTCTGAAGCACCATAAGTGAAAGTCAATTTGTTTTTAAAGGCATAATCAGGAATTGTAGAACATTTAGAAAAGGTATCTAGATATTTGTATTTTTAAATCTTTTTTTTCCTTCTTCTTTCTGACCTGACCTTATATTGACAAATATGGGAAAATGAGAAAAGCTGGGGTTAGTAAATTTTGGAGAAGTTGTGTAAAGACAAGCACCTGAATGCATTGTTAGAGCTCTGAATGAGTACACTCATTCTGGAAAGCCATTTGGAAAAATGCCCATAAGGTGGGTAAAATAGTCATATTTTAAAATGAGATTATTTGGTCAAAGTGCATATGTCAAGAGTGCCAATGATAAAAGAGCGGCCCTGTATATGCCAAAATAGCATAACAAAAATTTCTGTGACAAAAAAGAACTAAGGAGAAAAGTCATACTCATCAACTGGTCAATGACTCATTAAATTCTGGCATATTATTGTGATGAAATTCTACAACATGTTAAGATATTAAAGATATGATAAATATAGAATAAATTAAAATAAAAAAGACAAATGAATTATTTCAAAAGGAAGAGAAGCAGAATGAAGAAAAAATAATACAACTACAAAAATATAAATGGAAAGAAAAAGACACAAAAGAATCAAAATTTCCTTTTGCAAAGTTGCACATTTTAAGTTTTGCTCCAAAGAAGTAATATTAAATTACATATCTCCTCCTTATTCCTCTACATATGCTTTATTTATTTGCTTTGCTCTTTTTCCCCTTCCTCTTTTTCTTTTTTTTTAAACAAATGCTTTATTAACTTCTGTTTTACATCATTCATTTCCACCAGATTTTGAGTTACAATCATTTCCCCCCCCATTATTCCCCTACCCAACCTCCCAGAATAGCAGTCCCACAAGATATCGATTCCTCCAATCTGCTCTCTCCCATACCTTGTCCCATACCCCCTTCAACTTTTTCAATAGAGGAAGATGAATCTTTGTGTCCCAATGCCTGCACATCTCATCTCCCTATTACAAGCAAAAGATTATTAATAATAGTATTTATATATATTTGAAACATTTAATGTTAAGACTCTATTTTTTGCAATTGGCTTTCATTAAAAATATATAGGGATGTTGAAGAAATATGTAGAAATATGAAGAAATATTTTTATTTTATATCCTGTAACATTGCTAAATTTATTTATTATCTCACATAATTATTTTGTTTTTACTGAATTTTCTAGGATTCTCTAAGGATATCATCATATCATCTGCAAAGGGTAATAGCTTAGATTTTTATTTGCCTAATCTGATTCCTCTGACTTTTTTCTTCTTTTATTGCTACAGCTTACATTTCTAATACCAAATTGTATAACAGGGGTGAGAGTAGACATTCATGTTTCACTTCCATTCTAATTGGAAATTCATTCTAACTTATACCCATTACATATAATCCTTGCTTATGGTTTTAGAGAGTTGTTACTTGTTATTTAAAGTAAGACTCCATTTATTCACATGCTTTCCAGTGTTTTTAATAGGCATGAGAGTTGTATACTTTTCTTTTTTTTTAAACAAATGCTTTATTAACTCCTGTTTTACATTGTTCATTTCCGCCAGATTTTGAGTTACAATCATTTTCCCCCCATTATTCCCCAACCTAACCTCCCAGAATAGTAGTCCCACAAGATATCGCTTCCTCCAATCTGCTCTCTCCCATCCCTTCTCCTGTACCCCCATCGACTTTTCCATTAGAGGAAGGTGAATCTTTGTGTCCCAATGCCTGCACATCTTATCTCCCTATTGCAAGCAAAAGAGTATTAATAATAGTATTTATATATATTTGAAACATTTAATGTTAAGACCTCGAATTTCGGGTCCATTTCCTTCCTCCCTTGTCACCCATTCCCTCTGGGGAGATAAGTAATTTGATATATGTTGTACATGTCTAGCTATGCAAAACATTATCATAGTAGATATATTGTACAAGGCTACTTATAATTCCCTCCCACTCATCCCACGCCCCACCTGGTCCATTCCCTACTTGATCCTGTCCCTCTTCTATAGTGGGTACTTCCAACCTCCCCAACTCCCAAGGATACCCTCCCATTCATCATCCCTCCTCTCATCCCCCTTCCCCCTATTTTGCTGCAGGTTGAGATATCCCATCAAGTATGCATGTCATTCTCTCCCTGAACCAAATTCAATGAGAATGTGGTTTTCCCTTTTTTGCCTTCCTATTCTCCTCTTCCCTTGCAACCACTTCCCCTTGCTTCTTCAACATGAGATAATTTACCCTACCCTGTCTCTCCCCATCTCCTCTTGCCACTTTCTCTCTCACCTCACAACTTCACCCCTTGAGTATTCTCCCTTCCCAAAAAATTCGACCTATGCCCTCTATCCATATACAACATTAACCATATACTCACACATTCACATATGTATTCACATGACCATGCACCCTTCTTCCACTATTTTCATAGTGAGACAGATTTCCTCAGTTACAATTATTATTTGTCCTTATAGTAATGTAAATAGTTCAACTTTGATAAGTTCCTTTTGATTTCTTTTCCCTGATTACCTTCTCAGGCATCTCTTGCTTCTTGTGTCTGGATGTCAAATTTTCTATTCAATTCTGTTTTTTTTCCCTTAAGAGTGCTTGAAAGTCCTGTATTGCACTGAATGACCATAGTTTCCCCTAAAACAAAATACTCAGTTTTGCTGGGTAGGTGACCCTTGGGTTCATTCCCAGCTCTTTTGCCCTCTGGAATATCATATTACATGTCCTTCCATCCCTCAGTGTAGAAGCTGACAGGTCCTGTGCTATTCTGATTGTGTTTCCACAATATTGAAATTGTTTCTTCCTGACTGCTTGTAGTATTTTCTCCTTGATCTGGGGATTCTGGAACCTGGCTATAATATTCCTGGGAGTTTTCTTTTTGGGATCTTTTTCAGGAGGTGATCTGTGGATTCTTTCAACCTCTATTTTGCCCTCTGGATCTAAAACATCAGGGCAGTTTTCCTTGAGAATTTCTTGAAGGGTGATTTCTAGGTTCTTTCTTTGATCATGGCTTTCAGGTAGTCCAATAATTTTTAAATTGTCTCTCCTGGATCTATTTTCCAGGTCAGTGGTTTTTCCCATGAGATATTTCACATTGCCTTCTAGTCTTTCATTTGTTTGGATCTGCTTAACAGCATCTTGATTTCTCATAAAGTCATTAGCTTCCATTTGTTCCAGTCTAACTCTGAAGGAATGAATCTCCTCAGTGAACTTTTGAGATTCTTTTTCCATCTGGAAAATATGACTTTTTAAGGCGTTCTTCTCCTCATTGCCCTTTTGGGCCTCCTTTGCAATTTGAGTTAGTCTATTTTTAAGGTGTTGTTTTCCTCAGTCAGGCTGTTGACCCTCGTTTCATACTTTTCCTGCATTGTTCTCATTTCTCTTCCCAATTTTTCCTACACTTCTCCTATGTGATATTTATAGTCCTTCTTAAGGTCCTCTGTGGCCTGCAACCCACTCATGTTTTCCCCTGGGGCTTTTGGATCAGGACTTCTGACCTCACAGTCCTTTTCCCACTCTATGCCCCCAAAATAGGAGTCTAGGGTTGCATTTTTCTGTTTCCTTTGCCTTGGCATGTTGCCACTTAATTACATGACTTTTGGGCTTGTTGCCACACTATGGCTTTAAGGCCAGATAGAAGAATTTTCACCCCAAATGTGTGGGGGGCAACTTCTGTTTCTGGCAAGCTGTAAACCCACCCATAACTTCCACCCTAGATCACAATCCAAATCCAGGGAGGTTAAAGCAAGTGCGATTACCCCCCCAAGACTGTTCGCTGGATCTCCCTAAGGTTCCGCAGGCCAGGAGCTGGAGCTGCCTCTGAAAACTACAAAATGGCTTGTCTCCTCAGTGGCTTCTAGCCCCCAGGGGAGGGAGCCGACACATTCCCCAAATTCTGGTCCCAAAGTCCATAGGACACTAACCTCTTACTTTATCCTAGGCATGTCTATGTTGATAATTCTGGAGTCGCCACAGCTACTGGTGTTCTGGGGTTCCTCCAGCCGACTGTTGGCCCTGCAGCCCTGGGGCTAAAACCTCGGCTCATGGGGACCTCGGCTCCAGCTCGGCTCGGCTTCCCATGCTCTGCACACTGCGTGCTGCTGGTTCCCAGGCTGCTGTGCTTGTCCTTCCTGCAGGGCTGCTGGGCTGTCCTCAGCGGGAGGTTAGCTTCTCTGTGTCATTCTGTGGGTGCTGGGGCTCCAGAAGTTGTTCAGAGTCCCCTTTTACATAGTTTCGGGCGAATCTAGGGATGGCATATTTAAAGCATAAAGAAGGAAGAAAAGAAGAAGGAAGTAGAACGGCAGGAAGAAAAGAAGCATTTGTTAAGCTTCTGTCTTGTACCAGGCACAGTGCTATGCACTTTACATAAATCTCATGTAATCTTCATAATAACCATGGGAGGTATGGCTATTAAAATCGAAGAAGTTGAGAATGACAAAGGTTAAGAGACTTACATGAAATCACAGGGCCAGTAAATGTCTGAGGCTGAAATTGAACTCACATCTTTATTTTTCTAAGGCAGAAATTGTATTCACTGTGTCACTTAATTCCCTTATTAGGTATGGATTATGCAAATCCTTGGAAGCAAAATATAAAATCTTGAATGCAAAGATCAGTAAAATAAGAAGTGCAGATGTTTGGAATTAAGCATTTTTGAAATGGAATCCCTATGATACGTTTGTGAAAGGGATTTAACTTGTCTCCAATACAAACTGTTTTCATAACAGTGTAGAGGATGGGTTAGAAAGGTTGAAGACAAAGCAGAGATACAATTAGGAGGTTACTATAGTAATTTGCAGTTCGTGTGAAATCAGCTAGAGAAAAAAAATACAAACACAATTGTGGTTTTAGAATTAAAACAGTAACAACAACAAAAACTTTGCAGCCAGCTGGAAGAAGGGGGTTAGGGATTAAGAACAATCAAGTATAGGTTTTTCTTGGCCTTGATGGCAGGCAGGGTACTGAGAAGCTTGCATTTACCATGGAGTGGATCGAAGTTTATAGCCATGCCTCCTTCTTTTCAACTATCGGCTTCCAAGGTGGTCCAGATTCGAAACAAGCTCTTTAATGGAGAGAAGAGGAGGCAGCTGTCACTCAATCCTCGAACTGAGAAGATCGAAGTTAAACACATGGGAAAATATGACCCTGGCACTGTCTTTGTGATGAATAAAAACCTCACAACTCCCTACAATTGTGCCATGCATTTAAGTGAATGGTTTTGTAAGAAATCCATTTTGGCTCTTGTGGATGGGAAGCCCTGGGACATGAATAAGCCTTTGACCAAGTCATGTGAAATCAAGTTTCTTACTTTTAAAGATGAAGATCCTGAGGAAGTGAACAAGGCTTATTGACGTTCTTGTCCCATGATGATGGGGTGTGAGATAAAAAGGGCATTCAAAGATGAATACACAGTTACTTTAGTCAGAGTTCCAGAAATTCCAGTGGTTGCTGGAACCTTCTGCTATGATGTCATTTTGGACAAACGACTTGATGAATGGATTCCAACACCTGAGCACCTGCACTCTTTCACAAAGGATATTCATGTCTTAATTAATAGAGATCTTCCATTTGAAAATTTGGAAGTTGAAGCAAAATTGGCATTAGAAATCTTTCAACACAACAAGTACAAAATGTAGTTTATAGAGAGAAAGCATCAGAAAATCCTGAGAGAATAGTAAAACTATCCAGATTTGGTGACTTCATGGATATTAGTGAGGGTCCCCTCATTTCAAAGACAAGTATTTGCTTCCATTATGAGGTTTCTGCAGTTCATAATCTTCAAGGTGCCCAGCAAGATCATCTATGGAGATTCCAGGGTCTTTCTTTACCAGTTTACTTAAAAGTGCATCATACTATATGGAACAAATGATTGGGAAGATCTCAGAAAATAATGACAGAAGATGAAAATAAAGCAACAGTGGTTTGAGCATTCCTTAATTTGAAAAATATTGACAACAAATTAAAATTTAAAAATATTTTTATGTTTGTTTGTATGTGTTGCAAAAGATGAAAATGCTTAAACTGAATTCTGTAGTGTAGTACAATGGAAAGAATGCTGGATGTGGTGTCAGGCCCTGCTACTTAATATCTATGTAGCCTTGTCTATATGCTTTTTATCTGAACCTGTTTTCTCATTTGTCCAATCAATGGGGTTGCACTTTATTTGATGTTCTTAAACTGGGGCCTATGAACTTGTTTTTGAAAAAAATATTTTAATAAACTGCCTTTCAAACTAAAAAAAAAGAATAATCAAGTATGACTGGCTTAAGAAAGTGATTAATTTTTAATTATTTCTTTACTTTTAGTTTACAACATTCAGTTCCACAAGCTTTTGAGTTCCAGATTTTCTCCTCCTCCTTCTTGTCCCCACTCCCACCCATGGCAACATGCAATCAAATCATGGTTCTACAAATTCCTTAACATTGAACATTAGTCAAGTTGTAAAGAAGGATTATAGACAATGGAAAGAACAACAAGAAAGAAGAAACAAAACAAAACAAAATAGAGAGATAGAGCAAATAGGTTGCTTCAATCTTCATTCAGACACCTTAAATCTTTCTTTGAATGTGTATTGACTTTTCCATCATCATTCTTTTGGAGTTTACTTAAAACCTTGCATTGCTGAGATGAGCCCAGTCTATCAGTTAGTAATCACAGATACAATGTATCTGTAATTGTGTACAATGTTCTCTTGGTACTGATCCTCTCACTGAACATGAGTTTATATAAGCCTCTCCATGTTATTACTAAGTCCATCTGCTCCTCATTTTTTAGAGCACAATAGTATACCATTACATTCAAATACCACAACTCATGTAGTCATTCCACAATTGATGGACATTCCCTTGATTTCCAATTTTGTGCCACCACAAAAAAGAGCTGCTATAAGGATTTTTGGACATACAGGTCTTTGCCGACTTTTTTTTTTTTTTTGCTTTTTGGAGGGCAACTGGAGTTAAGTAACTTGCCCAAGGTCACACAGCTAGGTGTTTTTGTTTTGTGTGGGTCAGAGGCCGCATTGGAACTCAGGTTCTTCTGACTCCAGGGCCGGCGCTCTACTCACTGTGTCACGAAGCCGCCCCATTTTCCTACTTTTATGATCCCTTTGGGATACGGCCCTAGAAGTGATATTGCTAGGTCAAAGGCTATGCACTTTTTGTAGCCCTTTGGGCGTACTTCCAAATTGCTCTCCAGAATAGTTAGATCAGTTCACAATTACACCAAAAATGCATTAGTGTTCCAATTTTCCCATATTTTCTCCAGCATTTCTCATTTTCCTGGTTTGTCATGTTAGCCAATCTGACAGGAGATATGTTGTACCGCAGAGTAGTTTTGATTTGCATTTCTCTAATCAATAGTGATTCAGAGCTTTTTTTCTTATGATTATATATTTATTATTAAGATCTGACTTTATGGGTGGGCAGAGCCAAGATGGCAGAGTAGAAACAGCACATACAAGGTGCTCTCTCCCACACCACTTCAAAATCATATACAAGGGGACTCTGAACAACTTCTGGAGCTCCAGCACCCACAGAATGACACAGAGAAGCTAACCTCCCGCTGAGGACAGCCCAGCAGGCCTGCAGGGAGCAGCCAGAGCAGTGCTGTGAGAGTGGCCAGCACAGCACTATGGGAGCCGACAGTGCAGCGCTCTGGGAGCCGAAGCCAGGCCCGCCTGAGCCTCGGTTTTAACCCCAGGTCAGCCAGGCCTGCAGCCAGCTGGAGGGACCCCCAAACACCAGCAGCTCTGGAGATTCCAGAATTATTAACATAGACATACCTAGGATAAAGTGAGAGGGTAGTGCCCTATGGACTTTGGGAACAGTATTTGGGGAACAAATAGGTTTCTGCCCCTGGGGGCAATAAGCACCTGAGGAGACACAGCATAGACACCAATTCACAGCTTCATTTGCAGCTTC
This sequence comes from Gymnobelideus leadbeateri, assembly GCA_011680675.1. NCBI lineage: Eukaryota > Metazoa > Chordata > Mammalia > Diprotodontia > Petauridae > Gymnobelideus > Gymnobelideus leadbeateri. The sequence goes on from WOXC01006455.1 coordinate 678,216, forward strand.
ACCTCCTGGCCTGCAAACTGTAGGGAGATGCAGTGATCAGTCTTGGGAGGTAATTATTCTTGCTTTACCATCCATGGATCTGGATTGAGGTATGGAGTGGAAGTCTTGGGGTCGGTATCCAGCTTGCCAGAGTGTGTGGATGCTTAACAGAGGCCACTCAATGAATATCTCCAGCAGTTGGGAAAACCCTAGCTTTTGGGACAGAAACACCACTGGCTGGCATCAGAGTTCTACTATGGCAAAAAGGCCAAAAGTCAAGCAATTGAGTGGCAACATGCATAGGCAAAGGAAACTAAATAAAAAGAATAATGCAACATTAGACTCCTATTTTGGGGGCAAAGAGGATCAAAGCATGGAAAAAGAGGAGGACTGTGAGGTCAGAAATCTTGCACCAAAAGCCCCAAATGAAAATGTCAGTGAGTGACTAGCCATAGAGAACTTTAAGAAGGATTTTAAAAACCAAATAAGAGAAGTGGAGGAAAAATTGGGAAGAGAAATGAGAAGGATACGGGAAAAGTATGAAATGAGAGTCAACACCCTGAGTGAGGAAAATAACACCTTAAAAAATAGACTAACTCAAATGGCAAAAGAGACTCTAAAGGGCAATGAGGTGAACAATGCGTTAAAAAACTGAATTTGCCAGATGGAAAAAGAATCTCAAAAGCTCACTGAGGAGATTCATTCCTTCAGAGTTAGAATGCAACAAATGGAAGCTAGTGACTTTATGAGAAATCAAGATGCTGTTAAACAGATCCAAACAAAGGAAAGAATAGAAGGCAATGTGAAATATATCATGGGAAAAATCACGGACCTGGAAAATAGATCCAGGAGAGATATTTTAAAAATTATTGGACTACCTGAAAGCCATGATAAAAGAAAGAACCTAGAAATCATCCTTCAAGAAATTCTTAAGGAAAGTTGCCCCGATGTTTTAGACCCAGAGGGCCTAATAGAGGTTGAAAGAATCTACCAATCACCTCCTGGAAATGATCCCAAAAGAAAAATCCTAGGAATATTATAGCCAGGTTCCAGAATTCCCAGATCAAGGAGAAAATATTACAAGCAGCCAGGAAGAAACCATTTTAATATTGTGGAAACAATCAGAATAGCACAGGACCTGGCAGCTTCTACACTGAGGGACTGAAGGACATGGAATATGATATTCCACAGGGCAAAAGAACTGGGATTAAAACTAAGAATTACCTACTATGAAAAACTGAGTATTTTGTTTCAGGGGAAATATGGTCATCCAGTGGAATAGAGGACTTTCAAGCATTCTTGAGGAAAAAACCAGAGTTGAATAGAAAATTTGACATTCAGACACAAGAAGCAAGAGATGCCTGAGAAGGTAATCACGGAAAAGAAATCAAAAGGAAATTATCAAAGTTAAACTATTTACAGTCCTACATGGAAAAACTATAACTGTGACTGATGAAAACTTTCTCATTATGAAAAAATAATTGAAGAAGGTTATATGGGCATATGTGAATGTGTGTATATATGTTTACAGGTATACATGGATAGAGGGCACAGGTTGAATTTGGTGGGAAGGGATGATATTTAAGGGGTGAAGTTCAGAGGTGAGAAAGAAAAGTGGCAAGGGAGGTAGGGAGAGACAGGGTAAGGTAAATTATCTCATGTAGAAGAAGCAAGGGGAAGTGGTTGCAGGGGAGGGGAAGAACAGGAAGGCAAAAATGCAAAACCATATTCTCATTGAATTTGCCTCAGGGAGAGAATGACATACATACTAAATGTGATATCTCACCCTGCATGAGAGTAGGGGGAAGGGGGATGAGAGGGGGGATGATGGAGGGGAGGGCATTCTGGGTGGAGGGGATTTTGGAAGTACCCACTTTCGAAGAGGGACAGGATCAAAGTAGGGAACGGGCCAGGTTTGGGGTGGGATGGGTGGGAGGGAAATATAAAGCAGTCTTTACAATATATCCATCATGGTGATGTTTTGCATACCTATACATGTACAACACATACTGAATTGCTTATCTTCCAAGAGGGAGTGGGTGGCAAGGGAGGAGGAATGGATCTCAAATTCAAAGTTTTAAAATTAAATATTTCAAATATATATATATATATATATATATATATATATATATATATATATATATATATATATATATATATAATATTAGTACTAGTTTGCATGTAATTGGGAGATAAGATGTGCAGCCATTAGGGCACCATGCCATAATGGTAAAGTAGAAGAGGGTATGGGAGAAGATGTGGGAGAGAGCAGATTGGATGAGTGGATATCTTGTGATACTGCTATCCTGGGGTGGTGGGTTGGGGAAAAATGGGGAATAAATTGTAACTCAAAATCTTGAGGAAATGAATGATGTAAACTAGAAGTTAATAAAGCTTTTGTTAAAAAAAAAAAGATCTAACTTCATTTGAGTGGAAAGGCTTTTGTAATTGTTTTCATACAGTTCCTGGGTTTCTTTTGTCTGGTGAAGTTCCAAGCAGTTTAAAATGCCTAAAATACCTTTGAATCGAATTTCTTTTTTTCTATTTTTTGCAATTGGCTTTCATTAAAAATATTTAGGGATGTTGAAGAAATATGTAGAAATATGAAGAAATATTTTTATTTTATATCCTGTGACATTGCTAAATTTATTTATTATCTCACATAATTATTTTGTTTTTACTGAATTTTCTAGGATTCTCTAAGGATATCATCATATCATCTGCAAAGGGTAATAGCTTAGATTTTTATTTGCCTAATCTGATTCCTCTGACTTTTTTCTTCTTTTATTGCTACAGCTTACATTTCTAATACCAAATTGTATAACAGGGGTGAGAGTAGACATTCACGTTTCACTTCCATTCTTATTGGAAATTCATTCTAACTTATACCCATTACATATAATCCTTGCTTATGGTTTTAGAGAGTTGTTACTTGTTATTTAAAGTAAGACTCCATTTATTCACATGCTTCCTAGTGTTTTTAATAGGCATGAGAGTTGTATACTTTTCTTTTTTTCTTTTTTTTTAAACAAATGCTTTATTAACTCCTGTTTTACATTGTTCATTTCCGCCAGATTTTGAGTTACAATCATTTTCCCCCCATTATTCCCCAACCTAACCTCCCAGAATAGTAGTCCCACAAGATATCGCTTCCTCCAATCTGCTCGCTCCCATCCCTTCTCCCATACCCCCATCGACTTTTCCATTAGAGGAAGGTGAATCTTTGTGTCCCAATGCCTGCACATCTTATCTCCCTATTACAAGCAAAAGAGTATTAATAATAGTATTTATATATATTTGAAACATTTAATGTTAAGACCTCGAATTTCGGGTCCATTTCCTTCCTCCCTTGTCATCGATTCCCTCTTGGGAGATAAGTAATTCAGTATATGTTGTACATGTCTAGCTATGCAAAACATTATCATAGTAGATATGTTGTACAAGGCTGCTTAAAATTCCCTCCCACTTGGTCCATTCCCTACATGATCCTGTCCCTCTTCTATAGTGGGTGCTTCCAACCTCCCCTCACCCCAAGGATGCCCTCTCACCCATCATCCCTCCTCTCATCCCCCTTCCCCCTATCCTGCTGCAGGTTGAGATATCCCATTTAGTATGTATGTCATTTTCTCCCTGAACCAAATTCAATGTGAATGTGGTTTTGCCTTTTTAGCCTTCCTTATTCTCCCCCTCCTTTGCAACCACTTCCCCTTGCTTCATCTACATGGGATAGTTTACCCTACCCTGTCTCTCCCCATCTCCTCTTGCCACTTTCCTCTGTCACCTCATAATTTCATCCCTTGAGTATTCTCCCTTCCCAACAAATTCAACCTATGCCCTCTATCCATATATAACTGTAACCATATACACACACATTCACATATGTATTCATATGACCACACCCCCTTATTCCATTATGTTCATAGTGAGAAAGATATCATCAGTCACAGTTATTGCTTTTCCATATAGGAATGAAAATAGTTCAGCTTTGATAAGTTCCCCTTGATCTCTCTTCCCCGATTACCTTCTCAGGCATCTCTTCCTTCCTGTGTCTGGATGTCAAATTTTCTATTCAATTGTAGTTTTTTCCTCAAGAATGTTTGAAAGTCTTCTATTCCACTGAATTACCATATTTTCCCCTGAAACAAAATACTCAGTTTTGCTGGGTAGGTGACCCTTGGGTTCATTCCCAGTTCTTTTGCCCTCTGGAATATTATATTCCATGTCCTTCGATCCCTCAGTGTAGAAGCCGCCAGGTCCTGGGCTATTCTGATTGTGTTTCCACAATATTGAAATTGTTTCTTCCTGGTCACTTGTAGTATTTTCTCCTTGATCTGGGGATTCTGGAACCTGGCTATAATATTTCTGGGAGTTTTCTTTTTGGGATCTTTTTCAGGAGGTGATCGGTGGATTCTTTCAACCTCTATTTTGCCCTCTGGATCTAAAACATCAGGGCAGTTTTCCTTGAGAATTTCTTGAAGGGTGATTTCTAGGTTCTTTCCTTGATCATGGCTTTCAGGTAGTCCAATAATTTTTAAATTGTCTCTCCTGGATCTATTTTCCAGGTCAGTGGTTTTTCCCATGAGATATTTCACATTGCCTTCTAATCTTTCGTTTGTTTGGATCTGCTTAACAGCATCTTGATTTCTCATAAAGTCACTAGCTTCCATTTGCTCCAGACTAACTCTGAAGGAATGAATCTCCTCAGTGAACTTTTGAGATTCTTTTTCCATCTGGCAAATTCGACTTTTTAAGGCATTCTTCTCCTCATTGCCCTTTTGGGCCTCCTTTGCCATGTGAGCTAGTCTATTTTTTAAGGTGTTGTTTTCCTCAGTCAGGCTGTTGACCCTCATTTCATACTTTTCCTGCATCCTTCTCATTTCTCTTTATAATTTTTCCTCCACTTCTCTTATTTGATTTTTAAAGTCATTCTTAAGGTCCTCTATGGCCTGCAACCAGCTCATGTTTTCCCCTGGGGCTTTTGGAGCAGGACTTCTGACCTCACAGTCCTTTTCCTGCTCTATGCCCCCAAAATAGGAGTCTAGGGTTGCATTTTTCTGTTTCCTTTGCCTTGGCATGTTGCCCCTTAATTGCTTGACTTTTGGGCTTGTTGCCACACTATGGCTTTAAGGCCAGATAGAGGAATTTTCATCCCAAACATGTGGGGGGGAAACTTCTGTTTCTGGCAAGCTGTAAACCCACCCACAACTTCCACCCTAGATCACAATCCAGATCCAGGGAGGTTAAAGCAAGAACGATTACCCCCCAAGACTGATCGCTGGATCTCCCCATGATTTGTAGGCTGGGAACCAGAGCTGCCTCTGACAACTGCAAAATGTCATGTCTCCTCAGCGGCTTTTAGCCCCCAGGGGAGGGAGCTGACGCATTCCCCAAATACAGATCCCAAAGTCCATAGGACACTAACCTCTTACTTTGTCCTAGGCTTGTCTATGTTGATAATTCTGGAGTCGCCACAGCTGCTGGTGTTCTGTGGTTCCTCCAGCTGGCTGCTGGCCCTGCCGCCCTGGGGCTAAAACCTCGGCTCACACAGACCTGGGCTCGGCTCGGCTCCTGCGCTCTGCTTGCTGCCAGGTTCCAGACCTCTGCGCTGGTCCTTCCTGCAGGGCTGCTGGGCTGTCCTCAACGGGAGGTTAGATTCTCTGTGTCGTTCTGTGGGTGCTGGGGTTCCGGAAGTTGTTCAGAGTCCCTTTTTACATAGTTTGGGGGGAATATGGGGGCAGAGAGGCTTGGAGGAGCTGTTTCTACTCTGCCATCTTGGCTCTACCCCTGTATTTTTTTCAAGAGCATTTTCTACATCTACTGAGATAATTATATAGTTCCTATAAGTTTTGTTGTTGATATGACCAATGATACTGATAGCTTTCTTAAAATTGTACCATCCTTGTATTCCTGCAATAAGTCCTACCTGATCAAAGTGTGTTATTCTCCTGATAAATTGTTGTAGTCCTTTTGTTAATATTTTACTTAAAATATTTGTATCTATATTCATGAGGAAATTCATCTATAATTTGCTTTCTCTGTTTTGGCTTTTACAGATTGAGGTATCAATACCATATTTGTATCATAAAAAGAATTTAATAGGACTCCTTCTCCAATTTTCCCAAATAGTCTATAAAGGATTGGAATCATTTATTTTTTTAAATGTTTGATATAATTTGCTTGTAAATCCATCTGACTCGGCAGATTTTTTTTTCCTAGGGGGTTCATTTATGGCTTGCTCAATCTTTTTTTTTTCCTGAGATGGGATTATTTAAGTATTTGAATTCCTCTTCAGTTAATCTGGGTAATTTATATTTTTGTGAATAATCATTCATTTAACCATGATTATCAAAGTTATGGGCCTAAAATTGGGCAAAATAATTCCTAATTACTGTTTTTACTTCCTCTTCATTGGAGGTAAATTCACCCTTTTCATTTTTGATACTGCTAAATTGGTTTTCTTCTTACTTTTTTCATCATATTGACTAAAAGTTTATCAAGTTTATTGTTTTCTTTTCATAAAAGCAAACCTTAGGTTTTTTTGATTAGTTCAATAGTTTTCTTAATTTCAATTTTATTAATGACTCCTTTGGTTTTCAGCATTTCTAATTTAGTACTTAGTTGGGGATTTTCAATTAGTTCCTTTTTTTAGCTTTTTCCACTTGCAAGTCAAATTCATTGATCTTTTTAAAAAAATATTCATCTAAGCATTCAGAGTTATAAAACTTCCCCTAAGAAGTATTCTTTCTGTATCACATAATTTTTGTATGTTGTGACATTACTGTCTTTCATGAAATTTCTGATTGTTTCTATGATTGGTTGTTTGACCCATTGATTTTTTAGAATTAGATTATTTAGTTTCCAATGAGTTTTCAGTCTATCTTTCCATGGCCCTTCATACATACATTTTTTATTGCATCTTGATTTAAAAAAGGATGCATTTTCATTCTGTCTTTCTCCACTAGACTGAGAGGTTTTTATGCCTTAGTGCATGAATAATTTTTTGTATGTGCCATGTACCACTAAGAAGATATGTTCCTTTATATCGGCATTCAATTTTCTTCAAATTTCTGTCAAATCTACCTTCTCTAAAATCCTATTCACCTCCTTAACTTCTTTATTGTTTTTTTTAGGCTAAATTTATCAATTTTAGAGAGGAGAATAGTGAGGTCCCCCACTATTTGTTATCTATTTCTTGTTATCTATTTCTTCCTCTAGCTCCCTTAAATTCTCCTCTAAGAATCTGGATGGTATAACACTTGATGCATATATATTTAGTAATGATATTACTTATTTGCTGTGGTACCTTTTAGTAGGATAAAATTTTCTTCCATATCTCTTTTAATTAGATCTATTTTTGCTTTTGCTTTCTCTGAGATAAGGATTTTTACCCCTGTGTTTTTTTTTTTAATTTAGCTGAATCATATGTTCTACTTCAGACTTTTACCTTTAACCTTTGTGCATCCTCCTGTTTCAAATTTGTTTCTTGTAAACAGCATATTGTAATATTTTGTTTTTTTAATCCAGTCTACTGTCCACATCTGTTTTATTGGGAGTTCATCCCATTCAAATCCACAGTTACGATTACTATCTATGTCTTTCTCTCCATCCTATTCTCTCCCCTTTAATCTTTTATTTCTCCCTTCTTCCTTCCCCTCCTTAAGAGTTTTCCTTTTAATGACAACTTCCCTTTTCCTATCCTTTCTCCTTAATACTTCTTCCATCCCTTCAATCCCCTTTTCTTCCCCCTTTCCCCTTCTACTGCCTGTATGTCATGTTATATTTTTATACTTAACAAAGCATGTTATTCACTTCTTTAACAAATTCCATTGAAAAGGAATCTGAAACAATGTTCCACTCCTTCCCTTCTTTCCCTCTACTATAATAAGTTTTTGGGTTACTTCACATTCCTATATGTAACTGTTATTCAATCCTTGAATTAGAAGAAATAAGAGAAAGCTCTTACAATGTTTATTTCTCTCCCTTCATTTTCTCCAGTGTAAAATTTTTTTTCTGCCACTTCATGTGGCATAATTTACTGTTTTCTGCCTCCTTCTTTCCTCTTCTCCCATTATAATCCCTTTGCACTCCTCAATAATTTTTTTATCATAACATTAGTTAATTTATACCCATACCCTCTATCTATGTATCTATGTGCCTATGTATCTCTGTATCTATCTATGAATCTATCTATCTATCTATCTATCTATCTATCTATCTATCTATCTATCTATTATCTATCCATCTATCTATCCCTTTTAATGTCATGATAATTATATAATTTTCAAAATTGACAGGTATCATCCTAACATATAAAGATTTAAAAAGTTGGGGCGACTAGGTGGCGCAGTGAGTAGAGCATTGGCCCTGGAGTCAGAAGGACTTGAGTTTGGATCTGGCCTCAGACACTTAACGCAAACAAAAACAAAACCCTAGCCGTGTGACCTTGGGCAAGTTACTTAATTCCAATTGCCCTCAAAAATAATAAAAAAAAAGATGTAAAAAGTTTGCTCTTATTGAATAACAAGTTATGTGTGTATGTGTGTTTTCCCTATTTACATTTTTATGTCTCTTTTGAGTCTTTTATTTGGAGATCAAATTTTCCATTAAGCTCTGACCTTTTCATCAGGAAGGTCTGCAACTCCCTTATTTCATTGAATGACCATCTCCTTGCATGAAGTTTATGCTCAATATTGCTGGGAAGACGATCCTTGGCTGTAGTCCAAGCCCTTTTGTTTATGGAATGTCATACTCCAATCCCTCTGATCTTTTAATGAAGAACCTTCCAGGTACTTTGTGGTCCTGACTGTAGTTCCACAATATTTGAATTGGCTCTTTCTGGATACTTGCATTATTTTCTCCTTTATCTGATAATTCTGGAATTTGGCTACAATATTCCCTGGAGTTTTCAATTTGGAATCTCTTTGAGGAAGTGTTTGGTGTATTCTTTTGATTACTATTTTAACCTCTGCCTCTTGGACCTCAGGACAGTTTTCCTTGATCATTTCTAAGCAAATGTTGTCCAAGCTTTCATTTTTTCATCATGTCTTTCTGATAGACCAATAATTCTTAGATTTTCTCTCCTTTTTTCCAGATCAACTGTTTTTCCAATGAGATATTTTACATTTTTTTTTCTATTTTTTCATTCCTTAGATTTAGCTTGACTGATTCCTCATGCCTCATAGAGTCATTACCTTTGTCTTATTCTAATTTTTAGGGAATAGTTTTCTTCTGTAATTTTTTTGAATCTCCTTTTCTATTTGTACAGTTTTCAATTTTAATAGTTATTTTATCCATTAACTTTTGAAATTCCTTTCCATTTGACAGATTTTCATTTTTAAGGAGCTATTTTCTTCACTGATATTTTTCCATTTTGCAAATCATATTTTAATAATAATTTGTCAATTTATCTTCTACCATACTAATCTTGCATTTGAAATCTTTCTTATGATCTTCCAAGAATGCTTTTTGAGCTTGAGACCAGTTCATATTCCTTCTTGAAGTTTCAGATATGGGCATGGGGCCAAGGTTTTCCTCTTCTGAGTGTGGGTTTTTCTCATCACCATAATAGGATTCAAAGGTTTTTATTTTTATCATTTGCTTTTTGCCCTTTGTGATTACCTATTTCTTGACTTGTGAAGTGGATTTCTGCTTGGGGGGTACAGACAGCTCTGACATATGCATATTATGCTGGGCATTATGTTCCTGGCTATTGACCTTTTGTACTGTGGTCTCTGAGTGCCTAGACTGGGGTCAAGGTCATGACTTTCAGTGTTTACCTGTCGTTACACTAAATGTCATAGGCCAAGCTGTGGGGGAGGGGTGGTCTTGCCACTTCAGTATTCTACATCTGTGCTCCTGGGCTAGAGCTCAGGCAAGCTCAGACACTGGTGGCCAGGGCCTTAATTTCTGGTTTTCACACTTGCTGGCTCCACTCCCCTGGATTTCAGCATTGATGCAAAGCCTCCCATCCTGCACTTTAGCCTAAGCACAGTCACAGTCATGCCCTTACCCTAGGATTCCCAAGCCTCCAGCTGGCTCCATTATTTCAGAATTTTACCCTAGGGCAATACTCTCTGGGTTTTTCAGAGTCAGAAAAGGAGATTAGAGCAGTCATTTTTTCTTCCACCATGTTGGCTCCTGTAAATTCAGGTACCTGGTTTTTAAACATTCTGTCTGTGGGCTGATAGCCACAGGAGGAGCTGATGCTGCTGCCCCAGGCCCTATACTTTTCTCTCACCCCACTTTGACATATCCCCATCCTGTGGTGAGAGATTTGGGAATTTCCCTGCAGTGGGTGACTCATTTCACCTAGGCTTGCTCTGGCTCTGCTGTGGTTGGGTCTATGCCAGTGCAGTCCCCAAGCTCACTGCTCTGGACTCATCCACCCAGTACAACAATTACTACTTGTTCCCACTTTCGTAGTCTGGAAATCTGCCACACTTCATCTCCCAATGTATTTTGTCACTCTGAAAACCATACAGATTCATTTTTTAGAGGTTATTGAATAATTCATGGGGGAATTCAGATGGATTCCAGCTTTCACGCCAACATCTTGACTCCACCTGGAAATGAATAATTTGAAGAATATCTTGAGAAAAAAATAGTAATATTTTAACTTACTTCATTTTTTATGTCTGCATCTCCAAAAAACTGGTCAGATTTCTCTTATAAATATAAAATTTGTATAAAAAAAAGCAAAGAAGAATATTTTGTGAATTATGATCAGAGGAATGTCAGACATATTGTTGACATTGATTTAGTTTTCTAATATTCCAAAGATTTCTGAAAAAGGAGATTTTCCTATATTTAATTTTATATTATTTAACCTTCTTATTATACCTCTTCCCTTACCACTTCATGTAATGCCATCTTTTATAACAATTGTTTTTAAAGGTAAAGAAAAAAGTAAAGTAAGTAAAGAACAGCAAAGATGGCCGAATGGTAGAAGCACTCCACTAAACTCTCTCAACAATCCCTCCTATCAATTTTAAAAAATATATTTTTTACTTATTTTTTTGAATACATACCTATTTTATCTAAAAGGTTAACAATCATTAATTATTTGTTTTGAGTTTTAAGTTCCATCCTTTACTCCTGCTCTTGCCCCTTACTTGAGAAGGAAAGCAATTTGATATCAATTATAAGTAATGTCACACAAAATATTTACATTTCAGTCACATTGAAAAAGAAAACACTAATGAAGTAGAACAATAAAAATAAAGTTTTAAAAAGCATGACTTATTCTGCCCTTAGAGTTCATATATTCTCTCTCTGAAGGTGGATAGCATTATTCATTTTGATTCTCTTGAAATTTTCTTGGATTATTATCTTGATCTGCAGGGCTAAGTCTTTTAAAATTGAACATCTTTATAATATTGTTGCTATTTTGTTTCAATTAATTCTTTCCACCTGTTTCTTGAACCATCATATTCATACATTATTTAACAATGGTATTCACTATCATATATCACAACTTGTTTAGCCATTCCCCAATTTGTGGGCATTCCCTCAATTTCCAATTCGTTACTACCCCAAAAAGAACTTCTACAAATATTTGTGCAGAGATAGATCCATTTTCTTTTTCTTTTTTAATCTGTTTGAGGTATGGGCTAGTAGAAGTAATGCTGAAACAAAGGCTGTAAATAGTTTCATAACATTTGGACTAAGTTACAAATTGTTCACAGAATGATTAGACTGGTTCACAATTCATTAACAGAGAATTGATGCCCCCCCAATTTTTCCACATTCCCTCCAGAAGTGGTCATTTTCCATTTCTGTCATCTTAATAAAACTGACATATATGATGTGGTATTGTAGAGTTCTTGTAATGCATTTATCTAATCAGTAGTTGATGGGGTCCTTGGGATGTATATATGTTTGTAACATCAACCCCCCTGCCAGTACTCTGCCCAGCAACAACTCATGAACTGTTTATCTCTGCTTGAAACAATAAGCTACTTATGAATCCTTCACAAAACTATCTATAAATATTTTTAGCTTAGGCAAATTTTAGCTCCCTTAGTTAGAGTGGCCAGGTGCACCATGAATTCTTCAGTACCCTATCTATAGGGTAACTCCTTAGCCAATTATACCCACACTGTGTCTCTGATGGCCTTGGTTCCCATCATCTATCTTGTCAAGCCTGACACTGATGGGTGGCAGACTGGGCACTCCTCAGTAGCCATTACCAAGGATTGACTTTAGTGAAGTGTCAGGCCTAAAACCACACCTCCAGGTAGCCCCCCCTTGGGCTATTTCCCAGTGACTCATGGGCAATACGCCTGCGCAGTTGATATTAAAAATGCATGGTACTTTAAGCACTGACCACTCCTTAACTCCTCCCTGATCCCACCCTTACTCACCTAGTTAGCATAATTGGCACCTGATTTATAGTCTTGACTCCATAAAACTATGCGTGTGACCCTTGGAAGTTTGCAGGTTACATAAGAATCTAGCCTGCTGGGGTTGGAGCCAAGATGGCAGAGTAGAAAGAGCTCATCCAAGCCACACTGACCCCAGATTTCCTCCAAATTATGTAAAAGGGGATTTTGAACAACTTCTGGAGCCCCAGCACCCACAGAACGACACAGAGAAGCTAACCTCCTGCTGAGGACAGCCCAGCAGCTATGCAGGAAGGACCAGCGCAGCAGAGCACAGGTAGATGAGCCGAGCCAAGCCAGGTCCCTGTGAGCTGACGTTTTAGCCCCAGGGTTACAGGGCCAGCAACCTTTCTTTCTTACTATGAAAGTAATGGAAGAAGGGTGTATGGTCATATGAATACATATGTGAATGTGGGTGTATAGGGTTACAGTTATATATGGGTAGGGGTCATAGGTTGAATTTGTTGGGAAGGGAGGATACTCAAGGGGTGAAATTATGAGGTGAGAGAGGAAATTGGCAAGAGGAGATGGGGAGAGACAGGGTAGGGTAAACTATCTCATGTAGAAGAAGCAAGGGGAAGTGGTTGCAAGGGAGGGGGAGAATAGGAAGGCATAAAGGTAAAACCACATTCTCATTGAATTTGGTTCAGGGAGAGAATGACATAAATACTAAATGGGATATTTCAATCTACAGCAGAATAGGAGGTAGGGGAAGGAGAGGAGGGATGATGGATGGGAGGGCATCCTTGGGTGGAGGGGAGATTGTAAATACCCACTATAGAAGAGGGACAGGATCATGTAGGGAATGGGCCAAGTGGGGGGTGGGATGAGTGGGAGGGAATTATAAGCAGCCTTGTACAATATATCTACTATGATAATGTTGTGCATAGCTAGACATGTACAACATATACTGAATTACTTATCTCCCCAGAGGGAATGGGTGACAAGTGAGGAAAGAAATGGATCTGAAATTCGAGGTCTTAAAAGTAAATGTTTCAAATATATATAAATACTATTATTAATACTCTTTTGCTTGTAATTGGGAGATAAGATGTGCAGGCATTGGGACACAAATATTCACCTTCCTCTAATGGAAAAGTCGAAGGGGGTATGGGAGAAGGTATGGGAGAGAGCAGATTGGAGGAAGTGATATGTTGTGGGACTGCTATTCTGGGAGGGTGTGTAGGGGAATAACGGTGGGAAAATGATTGTAACTCAAAATCTGGTGGAAATGAATGATGTAAAACAGAAGTTAATAAAGCATTTGTTTAAATATTTAAAAAAATAATCTTGCCCGCTGTCCTTGCATAGTGTAACAATAAACTTTACAGTTTCAACTCCATGTTTGCTTAAGCCTGGTGAATTCCTTCCAGACTGGATGCCAGGGTGGGTCCCTGGCAGAACCTCTTACCTTTCCCTACACTTATACCCCTTTTCCTCTTCAGTAGTGATTTAAAATATTTTTCTATGACTATTGTTTGCTTTTATTTCTTCTGAATATTGTCGGTTTGTATCCTTTGACTATTTATCAACTGAGGAATGGCTTTTATTTTTATAAATATGGCTCAGTTCCCTGTACATTCGAAAAATGTCATTGGCTGTGATTTTTCCCTAATTTTCTGTTGTTTTTCATTTTAAGTTCATTAGTTTTGTTTGTACAAAAGCTTTAAAATTTTATGTAAACAAAATTATCTACTTCACTTCCTGAAAACTCTATATCTCTTGTTTTGTCATAAAATCTTCCATTATCCATACATCAGATAAGTACATTTTCCTTTAATATATTTGTACTCTTGCTTCTTATGTCAAAATCATTTATCTATTTTGGCCTGATCTTGGTATATTGAGGAAAATATTGGTTAATAGCTAGTTTTAGCCAAACCACTTTCCAATTTTTCCATCAATTTTTACCAAATAATGAGTTCTTACTCTGAAACACTTGACCTTTGGATTTAGCAAACACTAGATTACTATCTTCTTTTTTATTTGTTTGTTTTACTACTGTGTAATGTACTTTCATGATTATCACTTTGTAACAACGTTTGAAATCTGGAACACCTTTCTTACCATTCTGTTTTCATTGATTCTGTGAGATTTTTGACCATTTGTTCTTTGGGTGACTTTTGTTACTTTTTAATTTTTTTAGCTCTAGAAAATAATTCTTTGGTAGTTTGCAATGCCAATGAGATGAAAATTAGCTTATTTTCATTTTTACTATGTTGATTCAGCCTAATGAACAATTAACACTTTTTTTCAAATTATTTATTTGATCTCATTTCTGAGAAGTTTTTGTTTGCAATTACGTTTATTCCTATAATCCCTGGTTTTGTCTTGACAAGAAATTCTGAAGTAGTTCATATACTCTGCAGTTATCAATGAAATTTCTCTTTCTGTCTCTTCTAACTGAGGTTTTTTTTTTTTTTTGGCAGTATATAGAAATGCTGATGATTTATGTGGTTTTATTTTGTATTCTGAAACTTTGCTAAAGTAGTTAATACTTTCAACTAGATTTAAAAAATTATTTCTCTAATGTTCTCTAAGTATACCATAATAATATATACCAAGAGTGATAGTTTTATTTAATCATTGGCTATTTTCATTATTTCTATTTATTTTCCTTTTATTACTTTAGCTTGCATTTCTAGTATAAGTTCTTTTTGTTTTGTTTTTGTTTTATTTTTTATTTTCCCCAGATACATGTGTAAACAAGTTTTAACATTTATTTTAAAACTTTGAGTTTCAAATTCTCTACCTTCCTTCCACCTAACACCAACTCATTGTAATAGGAATGTAAATTTTTAAGATCTTCCCTGCCCCTAGGCTTAAGTGCACCTGCAACCTATGGTTGGAGACTTGTTCTCAGGAGATACTTTGTGATCAGGCAGTCAGTGGGTCAATAGGGTTGTTACATTCTCTTAGTCTGGAGAAAGCTATATAAACTCTGTTGTGGGACTTTATTTTGAGCCTTACTTTGAAAAGTGTTGTGTGACTTGACGAGATGAGACTCTGGGTAGCTGTTGTTGAGCCCCCTGGATTTGAAAACCCAGATGTTGATGCTTCCCTCTCTGGTAACTTCAATTAGGTATGGATGTATGTAATGGTTGGACAGTTTGGAAGCATGTCTCCTGAAATGTTTCTCTGTCTTGTAACTTCTGCTTGTAACCTCTGTATACTCTGAAGTTTGGGGTGTTGAGCTTTTTCCCCTGAACTAGGTAAACGATATATTTTTGATTGATTTAAGCAAGATTGTTAACCCATCTTGAGTTGCTTTCCTTTAGAAAAGCAGATCTAAGAACATGTCTTGGCAGGCACCCTGGGTATGCTAGGGTGCTTGCTGCTACACTCATTGAGTAGGCAAGAAATTTGACATAGGTTATATTTATGTAGTCATGCAAAACTTTTCCACATTTTTGTTTTGTGAAAGAAAACAAAACAAAACAAAACAAAAAGCCCTGAAGAAAAATAAAGGTAAAAATTTAGTTTTCAATCTGTATCTGCATATCACCAGTCATTTCTTTGGGGAAGGATAGCATTTTTATCACAAGTCCTTCAGAGATGACTTGGATTATTGTATTGTTGAGAATAGTTAAGTCAACATCACACAATATAACTGTTACATTATACACAGTGCATTTCAATTTGCATCCATTCATATAAACTTTTCCAGCTTTTTTCTGATAATATTCTGCTCATTATTTCTTATGGCAAAATACTATTCCATTATAACCATATATCACATTTTGTTTAGCCATTCCCCAATTGATGAGGGGCCCCTCAATTTCCAATTCCTTGGCACAACAAAAAGAACTGCTATAAATATTTTTTGTACATATAGGTCCTTCTCCTTTTGGATGAAAATTTGTAACACAATATTAAAAAAAAAGAATGTTTATTTCTAAATTAAATTGGGAAATATTTAATGAAATAAAAGAAATTGCATTTCAAAAAAAGAAGGGAAAAACAGTAAAAAAAAAAAAACATTTAATACACATGTACACACTCTGGGTCTAAAGATATGGCAAATGGGTAATCTTATGTACATAATTCCAAATTTATTTCCAGAATCTTCTAAAGTGCTGCTTCATCAACAAGGCAATAATGTGTCTGTCTTTCCATAATCCTTAAGATGTTTCTCATTCTCATCTTTTATCATTACTGCCAATTTGATGGGGATAAAGTGAAATCTCAGGATAGTCTAAATATTAACTTATATTATTATTAATGATTTGGGGAATTCTTTCACATAATTGTTAGCAGTTTGCCACTCTTCTTTTGAGAATGACCATATCTATTGGGAACCAACTTTTTGTCTTATATATTTCTGTAAGGTTTGTTTTTTTTTGGTCTGGTTGGTTTTTTTAGAGCTTGTATATTTAACATTTTCAGAGGAGTAAAATTCCAAAGATTTGATGAAAAGCATTACATTTGTGAATCACTTTCCATCCAATCTACAAATGGTTTATTTCCTTTGTAAGTATTTGGTGACATGGTATTATTTCTGTGAGAAGTTCAATTTGTTTCCTTTAGAATTGGTCCTTTTTATTGTATTCAAAATTCCAAGGGGCATTTAGTAGGATTTTTATCAGAATTTTTGTAGGACTCAAGAATTTATGAAGAATCATATATGAATGATGAAAAATGAAAAATGAATTGTGAGTGTATCACTGTTGAACCATCCTCTATACATTAGAGATTTTAAAAGCTGAACAGATCCAGCCTAGTCTCTATACTAATGGTTCCTTTCAAGATTCCTCATAATCTCTCTCTCAACACACACACACACACACACACACACACAAACACAGACACACACACTTATGCATGTACATATTGCATACCTATGTATTGTATAGCTATATCTATGTCTGTGCATGTGTCTGTATTTTGTTTTTCTGCATGAATGTTGCACATATGACCATTTACTCATATTTATGTTTATATATAAAGCAAATAAATACACATATTTCTCATATGTATGTATATCATTATATACATATATATGCATGCATGACATGCTGTGTATTGGATAGAGAGCAACTGACACGTACTGGCCTCAGGCATGGCTTATTTTTAAAACCTAGATAGTTCCATTAAAATGGCTTTACCATTAGAAAAACTGATGAACTTACAGAAATTTAACAAGACATCAAGATTAACTAGATATTTTACATTTAATATAGCATATTTGAACCTCACTGACTTCAATTAATTTGTGCAGATATGTTTCTAAAAGCACACATAGCAGGATTGATTGTCAAGATGGCATATTCACTCCTATATCTCACTGGGAGAATGATAGAAGTTGACTTTACTGTATGTAATTTCATACATACATATATTTATCCCTGCATTACTACATTATTTGTGGATTGTGGGATGAGTTGGCCTCATCGATTTTTTTTTCAGTATGATAACCCTCTAGAGAATGGCAAATTTTTCAAAGAGTAATTTATGCATTGTCACTCATTGAAGCAGTGTTTGTGGTAGAGCTGATTTTCTAGTCCTCCCACAGAAATTTTCACTTTTCAAGACTTGGCTTTCGAACAGAAAAAAACTAGCTGTGTGACTTTGAGCAAGTCACTTAACCCCAATTGTCCTACCTTCCCCCTCCAAAAAAAAAAAAAAAAAGCATCAAGCTCCTGGGAGCCAAGATGGCGGAGTAGAAACAGCTCATCCAAGCCACTCTGCCCCCAGATTGCCCCCAAACTATGTAAAAGGTGACTCTGAACAACTTCTGGAGACCCAGCACCCACAGAATTACACAGAGAAGCTAACCTCCCGCTGAGGACAGCCCAGCAGCCCTGCAGGAAGGACCAGCTCAGCGGTCTGGGAGCTGGCAACACGAAGAGTGCAGGGAGCTGAGCCGAGCACAGATCCCCGTGAGCAGAGGTTGTAGCCCCAGGGCAGCAGGGTCAGCAGCCGGCTGGAGGAACCCCAGAACACCAGCAGCTGTGATGACTCCAGAATTATCAACATAGACATGCCTAGGACAAAGTAAGAGGTTAGTGTCCTGTGGACTTTGGGACCATTTGGGGAATGCGTCAGCTCCCTCCCCTGGGGGCTAGAAGCCCCTGAGGAGACACGCCATTTTGTAGTTTTCAGAGGCAGCTCCAGCTCCTGGCCTGCGTATTAATTGTAGGGAGACCCAGCGATCAGTTTTGGGGGGGGTAATCGCTCTTGCTTTAACCTACCTGGACCTGGATTGTGATCTAGGGTGGAAGTTGTGGGTGGGTTTAGAGCTTGCCAGAAGCAGAGGTTGCCCCCCACACGTTCGGGACGAAAATTCCTCTATCTGGCCTTAAAGCCATAGTATGGCAACAAGCCCAAAAGTCAAGCAATTAAGTGGCAACATGCCAAGGCAAAGGAAACAGAAAAATGCAACCCTAGAACCCTATTTTGGGGCATAGAGCAGGAAAAGGACTGTGAGGTCAGAAGTCCTGCTCCAAAATCCCCAGGGGAAAACATGAGCTGGTTGCAGGCCATAGAGGACCTTAAGAAGGACTTTAAAAATCAAATAAGAGAAGTGGAGGAAAAATTGGAAAGAGAAATGAGAAGGATGCAGGAAAAGTATGAAATGAGGGTCAACAGCTTGACTGAGGAAAACAACACCTTAAAATATAGACTGACTGAAATGGCAAAGGAGGCCCAAAAGGGCAATGAGGAGAAGAATGCCTTAAGAAGTCTAATTTGCCAGATGGAAAAAGAATCTTAAAAGTTCACTGAGGAGATTCATTCCTTCAGAGTTAGACTAGAGCAAATGGAAGCTAATGACTTTATGAGAAATCAAGATGCTGGTAAGCAGATCCAAACAAATGAAAGATTAGAAGGCAATGTGAAATATCTCATGGGAAAAACCACTGACCTGGAGAATAGATACAGGAGAGACAATTTAAAAATTATTGGACTACCTGAAAGCCATGATCAAAGAAAGAACCTAGAAATCACCCTTCAAGAAATTCTCAACGAAAATGGCCCTGATATTTTAGATCCAGAGGGCAAAATAGAGGTTGAAAGAATCCACAGATCACCTCCTGAAAAAGTTCCCAAAAAGAAAACTCCCAGGAATATTATAGCCAGGTTCCAGAATCCCCAGATCAAGGAGAAAATACTACAAGCAGCCAGGAAGAAACAATTTCAATATTGTGGAAACACAATCAGAATAGCCAGGACCTGGCAGCTTCTACACTGAGGGATCGAAGGGCATGGAATATGATATTCCAGAGGGCAAAAGAACTGAGAATGAACCCAAGGGTCACCTACCCAGCAAAACTGAGTATTTTGTTTCAGGGGAATATATGGTCATTCAGTGGAATAGAGGACTTTCAAGCATTCTTGAGGAAAAAACCAGAACTGAATAGAAAATTTGACATCCAGACACAGGAAGCAAGAGATGCCTGAGAAGGTAATCAGGGAAAAGAAATCAAAAGGAACTTATCAAAGTTGAACTATTTGCATTCCTATATGGAAAAAAACAATAACTGTGACTGATGATATCTTTCTCACTATGAAAAATTTGGAAGAAGTGTGTGTGGTCATATGAATACATATGTGAATGTGTGTGTATATGGTTACAGTTATATATGGATAGAGGGCATAGGTTGAATTTGTTGGGAAGGGAGAATACTCAAGGGATGAAATTATGAGGTGAGAGAAGAAAGTGGCAAGAGCAGATGGGGAAAGACAGGGTAGGGTAAACTATCTCATGTAGAAGAAGCAAGGGGAAGTGGTTGCAAGGGATGGGGAGAATAGGAAGGGAAAAAAAAAGGCAAATCCACATTCTCATTGAATTTGGTTCAGGGAGAGAATGACATATATACTAAATGGGGTATCTCAACCTGCAGCAGAATAGGGGGAAGGGGGATGAGAGGAGGTATGATTGATGGGGGGGCATCCTTGGGGGGAGGGGAGGTTGGAAGTACCCAGTATAGAAGAGGGACAGGATCATGTAGGGAATGGACCAGGTGGGGGTGGGATGAGTGGGAGGGAATTATAAGCAGCCTTGTACAATATATCTACTATGATAATGTTTTGCATAGCTAGACATGTACAACATATACTGAATTACTTATCTCCCCAGAGGGAATGTGTGATAAAGGAGGAAGGAAATGGATTTGAAATTCGAGGTCTTAAGATTAAATGTTTCAAATATATATAAATAGTATTATTAATACTCTTTTGCTTATAATTGGGAGATAAGATGTGTAGGCATTGGGACACAAAGATTCACCTTCATGTAATGGAAAAGTCGAAGGGTGTATGGGAGAAGGTATGGGAGAGAGCAGATTGGAGGAAGCGATATCTTGTGGGACTGGTATTCTGGGAGGTTGGATAGAGGAATAACGGGGGGGAACAAGATTGTAACTCAAAATATGGCAGAAATGAATGATGTAAAACAGAAGTTAATAAAGCATTTGTTTAAAAAAAAATAGACTAACTCAAATGGCAAAGGAGGCCCGAAAGGGCAATGAGGAGAAGAATGCCTTAAAAAGTTGAATTTGCTAGATGGAAAAAGAATCTCAAAAGTTCACTGAGGAGATTCATTCCTTCAGAGGTAGACTGGAGCAAATGGAAGCTAATGACTTTATGAGAAATCAAGTTGCTGGTAAGCAGACCCAAATAAACAAATGAAAGATTAGAAGGCAATGTGAAATATCTCATGGGAAAAACCACTAACCTGGAAAATAGATCCAGGAGAGACAATTTAAAAATTATTGGACTACCTGAAAGCCATGATCAAAGAAAGAACCTAGAAATCACCCTTCAAGAAATTCTCAAGGAAAATTGCCCTGATGTTTTAGACCCAGAGGGCAAAATAGAGGCTGAAAGAATCCACCAATCACCTCCTGAAAAAGATCCCAAAAAGAAAACTCCCAGGAATATTATAGCCAGGTTCCAGAATCCCCAGATCAAGGAGAAAATACTACAAGCAGCCAGGAAGAAACGATTTCAATATTGTGGAAACACAATCAGAACAGCCCAGGACCTGGCAGCTTCTACACTGAGGGATTGAAGGGCATGGAATATGATATTCCAGAGGGCAAAAGAACTGGGAATGAACCCAAAGGTCACCTACCCAGCAAAACTGAGTATTTTGTTTCAGGGGAATATATGGTCATTCAGTGGAATAGAGGACTTTCAAGCATTCTTGAGGAAAAAACCAGAATTGAATAGAAAATTTGACATCCAGACACAAGAAGGAAGAGGCGCCTGAGAATGTAATCAGGGAAAAGAAATCAAAAGGAACTTATCAAAGTTGAACTATTTACATTCGTATATGGAAAAGTAATAAATGTGACTGATGATATCTTTCTCACTATGAACATAATGGAAGAAGGGTGTGTGGTCATATGAATACATATGTGAATGTGTGTGTATATGGTTACAGTTATATATGGATAGAGGGCATAGGTAGAATTTGTTGGAAAGGGAGAATACTCAAGGGATGAAACTATGAGGTGAGAGAGGAAAGTGGCAAGAGAAGATGGGGAGAGACAGGGTAGGGTAAATTATCTCATGTTGAAGAAGCACGGGGAAGTGGTTGCAAGGGAGGGCGAGAATAGGAAGGCTAAAAAGGCAAAACCACATTCACATTGAATTTGGTTCAGGGAGAGAATGACATACATACTAAATGGGATATCTCAACCTGCAGCAGGATAGGGGGAAGGGAGATGAGAGGAGGAATGATGGATGGGAGGGCATCCTTGGGGGGCAGGGAGGTTGGAAGTACCCAGTATAAAAGAGGGACAGGATCATGTAGGGAATGGACCAGGTGGGGGGTGGGATGATGGGAGGGAATTATAAGCAGCCTTGTACAATATATCTACTATGATAATGTTTTGCATAGCTAGACATATACAACATATACTGAATTACTTATCTCCCAAGAGTGAATGGGTGACAAGGGAGGAAGGAAATGGATCTGAAATTCGAGGTCTTAACATGAAATGTATCAAATATATATAAATACTATTATTAATACTCTTTTGCTTGTAATAGGGAGATAAGATGTGCAGGCATTGGGACACAAGATTCATCTTCCTCCAATGGAAAAGTCGAAGGGGGTATGGGAGAAGGTATGGGAGAGAGCAGATTGGAGGAAGCGATATCTTGTGGGACTGGTATTCTGGGAGGTTGGATAGAGGAATAACGGGGGGGAACAAGATTGTAACTCAAAATCTGGCAGAAATGAATGATGTAAAACAGAAGTTTGTAAAGCATTTGTTTAAAAAAATAATTATTTAAATCTTGCTGCCAACTTTCAAATTATTATTTGTAGTCCAATGATGATTAATGGAATTTGGTGTCTCATATTTTATTTTTACCATTGTCTCAAGTAAATATACCCTTTGTCCACATGCCTATTTCTTAATTTGGTATTTTTTTTTCTGCAGTTACTGAAGTTTCTAGATAGGCCTTGGTTATAGCTTATTTGAGTAGTCTACCCTAAGGTTAGTCAAATTGGAGGCCAGTAGAGTGTAGAGTAGTGAAACAGAGAAAAGGAGATAGTTTAGATGTGCTGGAGTCAAACCTCTGATTGACTCTGGAAGGAAGATGGAATGTAACCTACCTTCACACATAATGTTTGATACTATATTCCTTGAGGTTATTTCACCAAATAGAAGTCTACTTTGGAAAACACTGATTTAGAGAAATAAATAAAAATTAATGTAGAATTTCTCTCAAAAAATTAATTATTGCTTCTCTCATTTTCTAGTAGAAACAATCAAGCACCCATAGGTGTTTCTTATGTCAATATTTCATTATATTGAGACATATATCTGAGACATAAAATTACTAGAAAATCGAAAGGAAAAAAATTGAGGATAATCTAGAAAAAAACAAGCAAACTAATTCATGATAAAAAAGTAGGAGTCAATAGGTGCTACACAGAATCATTTAGAATGCCAACTAGATAGAAATATTTGAGAAAGCTCTTCAGATATTTACCTAATAGGAGTGTAGGAGTGCTGAGGTAAGAAGATCCTCTCTTAGGTTCTCTGAGTTGAGAAGAGTTCTTTAGTCTAAACTGTATCTGTTGGGGAACCTCCTCTAGAACATGTAGGACAAGAAGAAGTGCAAACTTTTCTTGAAGACCTCTAAAAAGGGAGAAACTCATATCTAGAGGCTGCTAAAATAATACAACTAAGAACCTCCTATAAATGTTAGTTTAATAATAATAATTAGTTTACTATATGATTATGATATGTATAATAACCAGTATTTTGACATAATACTGGAAAAATTGAGGTAACTATCAGCATTCAGTCAATAAACATTTATTAAAAGTTTGGCCTATAAATATCAAGAAGCACCATGCTAGGAACTGGGTAGTAATAAGATTGAAAGAATATTAATTAGCAAGGAACTTCCATTCTGATTAGGGTAAATGACAAGTATATACATAAGCATATAGAAAAAAATTCAAGTAGAATAAATACAAATTACAAAGTAATTAAATAGAAAGTAGCTTGAGAGGGAGGGCACAAGACATTATAGATTCAGAGTGCTTGATACAGAAGTGCTGCTTTTTTTTAATACTAGAGAGGTTCTATTAGGTAAAAATGAGAAAGGAATATATTCCCTGCATGAAAGATACACGAGGAAAAGACATGGAACCAAGAACATATAAAAATCATAAAATATCCCTTGAGGCATCCAGTAGTAGTAGATCAAGTAGTAGATGTAGACTTAAAATCAGGAGAATTTTAGGGTCAAATCCTACTTCAAATCTATATGAACTGGAAAGATTCCTTCAACCTCTGAAATAAAATTTCTTCAACTATCTAGAAGGCATGATGTTATTTTCTTTAGTTAAATATCATTTTTTGTCAGAGTACTTTGTGTACTTTAAAGGGCTGAGATACTGTTATTATTCCTTAGGAAATGCAACTATGTAGATAACTGTTCAATAATTTTATTGTTAACTTCCAGCATGATATAAAGCATAGAATTGTGTACTTCCCAATTATGTTTACATTGCTATGGGAAAGGTCCTGGTCAGATTGTCTATTTTGAAAGAGTTCTACAAATTTTAAGTTCTTCTAGATCCTCCAAATTTCATGACATTATTCTGCCTGCACAAAGCCCTAGAAAGTCACAATGATTAGTTAGTGGTATCCATGACCACTAAAAATGTATCAGTCTACCAAGAAATATTAAAAAAAAAAAAAGAAAAAGAAAAAGAAAAAAATACTTATTTTCCAAACCAAGACATATAAATGAATAACTTGTCTGTTATGAAATGAAATTCAGGAAATGAATATCAGAAAATGAGTTGGAGTGGTTATGTTGTTAGAGTGAGAAAAGAATGTGAAATTCTCTCTCTCTTTCTCTCTCTCCCTCCCATTTATGTCTCTCTGCTTTCTGTGTCTGCCTCTATGGTGTGTGTTTGTGTCTGTATATGTATTAAAATTAAAAAAAAAAACAGCAAAGAATGAAGAGTGAATTTTCTGTTGTTTTGGATCTAGACCTATTACTAAGTACAAATTATAACTTAGACTAAGAGGTCTATTATTCAATGATGTGGCTGGGTACTTCACAAGGATGATTAGGAATATTATCTATATGTATACATGATTTGGGAGAAGTATAGGAAGCTGATCTTATTTGAGAATCATGTGGCCAAAACAGATATAATGTATCAAATGTAGTGTGTTACAGAGTCCTAGATTCTTAATGGATATTTGGACAGCAAAATTAGTGTACTTACCCTTCCGTGAACAGGCCATTTTGTGTCCCTTTGCAGAATGTTTTCCCATCTCATCACTTTATATCCTTAACTTCCTTCAAGGCTTGACTCATGTCACCTCCTATAAAAAGTATTTTTTATCTTTCCAGTTTTTAGTATTTAGTTTCTGCCACAATCCCAATATTACTTTATGCATATTTTCTATGTGTACTTAGCTTCCACAATACAAGCTCCTTGAGAGGACAATAATTGTGCTGTTCCTTTATGTCCTCATTGTCTATCATAATGCCTGGTGTGTAGTAGCCACTGAATATATGACTGATGCTTCCCTTGGTAAATTGTAGCATGGGGGATATCGGTTATATACCACCTTAAAGAATAAGGTAAGGGGAATTGAACATAGAGAAAGATATAATTTGTAACAGACCAAAGAATACTTTGCTACTCAATAAGTCCAATGTTTGCTCTAGGGAATTAACCTTCTTTTTGTTCAAAATGTAGATCTTACCCTTGATATTTAAAATTCCACTGCATTTATTAACTTAATTTTTAAAAAAAAGTAAGATTTGGTTGTATTGAACAGAAGTCTACATTAATGATTAGTTTTACGTAAAAAAGCATTTGATTCCTATTAACTAGAGGATAATTGATATAACATAGATATATTCAGAAATCATCTCTATGAATAAAATTCTTGGAATTGTTTACTTACGGACAAGAATAACTTGAGTGAGCAAAATATGTAGTGGAAAGAGAACTAGACTCAGCGCCAAAAGAACTGAGTCTTTTTGCTATTTTTCTGGAGAGTATACAGGGAGTAGGATGAGACGAAAATTCAATTAAATACATTTAGAACTGGTTAGGTGGCAAAACAAAATGAGTAGTTCTTGATAGTCAATAACAATATAGCGAGGTGTTTCTAGTGTCTTGCCCCCGGGATCTTCAATTTTGTTGTTCGGTTTTATCCAACCCTTCATGACTACATTTACGGGTTTTCTTGGCAAAGATTTGCCATTTCTTTCCACAGCTCATTTAACAGATGAGGAAACTGAGGCAAACTGAATCCAGTTATTTGTCCAAGGTCACACAGATAGTATCTGTAGTTGAATTTGAACTCAAGAAGATGAGTCTTTCTGACTTCAGTTCTGGTACTCTATCCACTGTGCCGCCTAGTTGGCCCAGTAGTAATTAAAATATTTACAAATTACTTGGATAATGTTATAAATTGCATAATGACTGAAATTTCAGAAACACAAAGCTAGGAGAGACCTCAGTAGAAGACAGTCAGAACCAAAAAGATCTTGAGTCTAGAAAAGTCATTTTTCAAACTTTTTGGTCTCAGGAACTTTTAATACCTTTAAAATTAAAAAAAAAAATGAAGGCCCCAAAGAGCTTTTATTTATGTGGCTACGTCTATCTATATTTACTACATTGCATCTTAGTATTTTCTATGCAATAGTTCACAGATCCTTTGAAAGAATCTTGTTAACTTCTAGGGGTGCCTGGACTACACTGTGAGACCAGCTGGCTTAAAACATTAGTTTGAATCTAACAGAAATAAAACCAGTAGGGATAAATATAAAATCTTCCATTTGAGTATAAAAGTAAATCACTTTCTCAATTACAAAGAGGATTTGGTATGGTGTTTATGGTATAGAGAGATAGATGTAGATATATCAATCTTTATATAGATATAAAAAGATAGATTACAGAGAAACAGATCACTCTGTACATATATATATATACACATATATATGTATGTGTGTATCTATAATATATATGCATATGTTTTGTGTGTATCAATTTAAATTTAATTTAAATTAATAGTGCAATACTCTAGCCAAAAATGCAAACATAATTGGAGCTGCCTTGAGAGAGGCATACTTCTTAGGAACAGGGAATTAGTATCAATGTACTCTATTCTCCTCAGATTCCACCTAGAATGCCATGTTCAATTGTGGTTACCAAAGTTTAAACAAAATATCAATAAATTAGAAATCACCAAGAGGACAAAATTTATAAGAGTGAAGGGCTCTTTGAGTCCACGACTTATGAGGATAAATTGAAAAACTTTTCTACCTGAATTAGACATCTTGTACATCCAATCTCCTTCACTCACACTTAGGAATATCTTCATGTGCATTGATGTTCCCTTAAACACCCTAGACTTCTTTTATTTTTTATCTTTTGAATAACTTTTGTTGTTTTCATGTTATCAAATAACAAATAACTTTTGTTATTTTCATCCTCATTCTCCCCCAGTCCCACACTGGAAGGGTTTCATACTCTTATTCTCACTATCACTCATAACTCTCCAGTGATTCAGCATTTTGAAATACTGCTCCCTGATTATAACTTCATATCCCTTTAGCATTCTTTTCTAGCTCACTTCTATTAAAAGTTGTTTTTTTTTTGTCTTCACCACAAGCTTGAGGGATTCTGCCTTTATATGTTGCCCCAGTTCATCATTCTTTCTCTGTCTTTACTTTCTTGCTTTTACAATCTTCTGAATTATTTCTAGTGGTATGGTAGAGTCAGTTTGTGCTGGGTTCAAGAGCACCATCCTTAAATTTTCAGTGTGGGCATTTATGTTTGAGGAAATCAACACTTTATATTAGGGCTGGAATTATTGTTTTGTGATTGTCAAGACTGAAGGAAGTGACAGAGAAAATGCAAATAATGGTAAATAAACTTAAAACTATGTGGTGTGCAAGCAGGTAGGTAGCACAGTGAATTGATGCTATACCCAAAGTCTCAGGAAGAATCAACTTCCTGGGTTCAAATCTGACCTCTGACACTTACTATCTGCATGACCCTGGGCAAGTCACTTAACCTTTTTTGCCTCAGCTCTTCATCTGTAAAATGGGTCAGTGAAGGAAATGGCAAACCACTCCAGGATGTTTGCCAAGAAATCCCTAAATTGGATCATGAAGTGTCAGACACCACTGAACAACAAATTTTGTGGGTACACTTTCCCCCATTTGCCAGTAGTCTCTGATAGCTGTCCATTTCAAATATGTGCTATTCTTTCCCCTAGAATGCCTTGCATGTTTGCCCAATAACCAGACTTACTTTGCTAAATCCAGGTAGTAAATTATCCCTGTTCTCTAGCTTCTCTGCTTTTCATTTTCTTCTTCATGTTGCTGGGGAAAATAACTTGACATGCTGTCTGGGTTCACTATAAATTTATCTCTACCTAATTGGATCTATCACATGCTCTGAACCAGGTATTACAAACATTCTATAGATACACCAATACCCTATACTACCTTCCTTACCTACTTCAACAGCTGAGGACTTCCTCACCAATTTTACTCTGAAAAGGTAAATCATTGGTAATAAGCTTTCTTCCTCTCTCTCCATTTAAATCCCTTAGTCATCATGACCCATTGACTTCTCTTCTCTTCTCTTCTCTTCTCTTCTCTTCTCTTCTCTTCTCTTCTCTTCTCTTCTCTTCTCTTCTCTTCTCTTCTCTTCTCTTCTCTTCTCTTCTCTTCTCCCCTCCTCAACCTCCCTTCCTCCCTCCCCTCCCCTCCCTCCCCTCACTTCCCTTCCCCTTTGCTCCCCTCCCCTCCTCTTTGCTCCTCTCTTCTCCTCTCCTCTTCTCCTCTTCTCTCTCTCTCTCTCTCTCTCTCTCTCTCTCTCTCTCTCTCTCTCTCCTTTATCTCCCTCCCCCCACTCTGTGTCTCTCCCGGAATCTCTGTTTCTGTGTGTGTGTGTGTGTGTGTGTGTGTGTGTGTGTGTGATTGTGTGTGTAACTGTTTGTCTATGTATTTCTGTGTCTCCCCTTCAAACTCTTTTATATCCAGGGACTCTTTCCCTCTTTCCCCATTGTTTGAAAATATGTTCAGATTCTTTTCATCTTCATCTCTCTCTCTCTCTCTCTCTCTCTCTCTGTCTCTGTCTCTGTCTCACACACACACACACACACACACACACACACACACACACACACACACAAACTCATTCAGTTGAAGTGTAGAACACGATAGAGGGAGCACATTAATTGAATTTATCTCTGCCTAATTGGATCTATCACATGCTCTGAACCAGGTATTACAAACCATCTATAGATACACCAATACCGTATATTACCTTCCTTACCTACTTCAACAGCTGACGACTTCCTCACCAATTTTACTCTGAAAGTAAGCTAGAAATTCAAATAAATGTAAATTGGGTAGAGTTTGTGTATTGTACAGAGGAAAAAGATATGTTGTAGCAGGGATGTATGGGAGAAGAGCTAGATGAACAGTTTGTCTAGATCATGGAATTGTGTGAAGTCATGCAAAATTAGTTTGCCTAGATAGATTGGAGCTAAATTATGAAGAACTTTATCAAATATCAAAGAGCTCATTTTATCTGGAGACATAGGGAAGACATCAAAGCTTTTAAAGTGATACCATGGTCATTCCCATTTTAGTAATATCTAACTGTTGACAATATGTAGGATAGATAGGAGCCTGAAGACAGGAAGATCAATTAGAAGGCAACTGTATTAAGCTAGTAAAGAACTAATAAACTAGGGTGCTAACTTTGTGAATCCAGAAAAGTAAATAGATATAGGAGGTGTTATTGGGTCAGAATTGATAAAATTTGATAACTGAATGTCAATGAGGAGGGAGAGAGTAACTCTGACATCATAAATAGAAGGACGGTTTATCCCTTTATAGAGAATAGTTAGTTAAGAGGAGTTGTAAATTTGGCGAGTTGGGGATAATGAGGAAAGGACATTAGACTGATGCCAAGAGCCCATAAAATCAGGGATATTTACATCCAGTTGCAGATGCACTATAAGTGGAATATTACCACATTCAGAGGGGGGCATTTATTTGTTAATTTGACTAGATTTCTATGCTTTCTGTTGCACACAGAATACCAAAGAATAACAGAAACACATACATTCTTGGTTCTCTATTATACAACTTGTGAAGCACAAACCATTTTCCAGAATGATCCATAATCATATCAAACCTATATTCCCCCCAGAATTCATTTTAAACTGTAAAAAGTTTGATTTCATGATACTAATTGTATTAACTTCAATTACCACATAAAGTCTTCATGGCATAAGCAAAAAATTAACATTTATCAAGCAATTACTATATGCCAGACACTGTTCAAGGTGTTTTACACATTTTATATAATTTATTTTCTCAGAACGATGTTGTAGATGCTATTAAAATCACACATTACAGTTGAGGAAACTGAGGCAGATAGGTTATTTACCCAGGTCACACAGCTAATAAGTACTTGAATCAAATTTGAACTCAGATCTTCTTGACCCCAAGACCAGTGCTTTACCTACCTAGCTGCTTTAAAGGGGAAAAAATGGCATAGTAACCAGAATAGAAGTATTAAAATATTTTCAAAAGAATATTAAAGTCCTATCTTTAATATTGGATAGCTTCTAAATGTTATTGTTTTCTATTTAGTTTCTAAAGATTATTTTGTGTAATAAAATTTCCACAAATTCTCAGCAAAAGGAATTATCAGATTCCATACAAGGACTCAAAATAATAGGTGACAAAAATTGGAAAGTGAAGGGGTACCTATAAATTGATGAATAGAAGCAAAAGTTAGCACCCATAAATTGATGAATAACAGCAAAAGCAGAAACAATTTCTCTGAGAAATTATGAGGGAATGGTTTCAGAAGATCCTTTGAAGACACGCATGAACTGATGTAAACTGAAGTGAATAGAAGGAGAACAATTTATACACTAACAATAATATTGTGAAGATAAAACCTCAGAAAGACTTATGCATTCTTATGAATAATATGACCAATGAAGAATACAAAAGACTCATTATGAAACATGGATTCAGAGTGTAGATTGAAGCATATTTTTCTTTCTCTTCATTTTTCATTTTAAACATGACTAATACAGAAATATATTTTGCTCAAATAAAGGTATTTGTACTAAACTTTGCTTTTCTTGCCTTTTCAATAGCTGCAGAGGGGAACAAGAGAGAGAATTCAGAAATGAAAATAAAATTAATTTTTAAAAAATGAAATCCCACCAGGTACAGACCATTTTATGATCTATATTGGGTAAAGGGACCAGTTATCCTGTTATGGTACCAGCTTTATAACTATATCCCAGCTGCCCCATAATCCCAGATACATTTTTGGAAGAGCTATTAACTTCTAAGAGAGGGAACACAACTTCAAATGAGAAATTCAGCTTCTTTTCAGAAATAGGAAGAAGAAAGGAGCAAGCCATAAGAAACTAGGAATAAAAGCAGATGAGTTTACCTTACGGAAGCAGAGAACTTCATTCCCTCTGAATATGCAGTGAAAAACTAGGAAAAAAGGAATGTGAGGCAAATATTCTAGCACTTGGGATAGGGAGAAATTCATCTGGTTTCAGGCTAGGAAAAAATGAAGACCTAGTGACTTCAGGCTCTGAGTTTAACATTTCATTCTCCCACACATTAATTTGCTCTGTTTGATTTTGTTATACTTTTCATGCATTTTCTTATCATGGGTTCATTTTTATTTTTATTAATATTTTAGTTTTTCAACTGATTGGTAAGAACATTTCATAGGTGTGCCCTTCACAATTGTCAAATTCAATATCTATCCCTCATTGCCCCTCCATCCTTTAATAAATACACAAAGATAATAGACAGTTTCATGAAGATCTTTAGTAAAATTTAAAGAAAAAGTTTGGCATGTTTATCAGAGATAAACTTTTCTGAATTTAGCCAGACTGCCTTTAGAAAACAAGTCATCATTTTCTTGCCATATTTATATTCAAATCTATCCCAGAATTATAGGCCCCAAAAAACATTGTGTTCCCATGGCATCATCTTCCAGAACCTAGGGGAATCTAATTATTGGACCAGTAATTTTATATATTATTTTTATTTTATATACTTTATTCACATATTTTGTTCTTTATTTTTATATATTTTATATATTTATTTTCATATACATTATTTTATTTTATATTTTTACATATTTTACATTTTATTTTATATAATTTAAATTAATTTTAGCTGTGTTTTAATACAAGCCCTGGGAGAATGAAATGTCATATACTCTGCTTTCTTGTCTTCAAAAACTGTCCTGCCCAAACATCCACGCATAATGAATAGTATGAGGACAGAATTTAACACCTAATTGGGCCATAACCCAGATTCTCAAATTTTCAATAACAATAGGGACACTACATATAGTATTCTCTCAGAACAATGAGTGACATCTTTTCAGTGATTAAGAAAGTAAAATGACATTTGAATCCTTACCAATATAAAGTGGTGTTCCTGTAATAATTGCCACAGTCTTCAAATCTATCCCCTCATGCCATTATGGAATGGGCAGGTTTAAGAGAAAGGAGGGCCAAATACCAGAATATTTCCTCACATGTGCAATTTCTGTTCAGTCTTGAATATAGACTCAGACTCATTGGAGCTTTGTTCCTTTGGTTGAGTTGAGGTTCACTTTGTGGAAACCTCTTTATGGCAGTTTCAGCAGCAGCAGCAGTAGCAAAAAGAGAAAGAGAGAGAGAGAGAGGGAATTATCCTCGATAACCTTCCTCCTTCCTTTGATGGATGTTCTACAGAAAATTCAGACATACACACACACACACACACACACACACACACACACACACAAATATTTGCCCAGTTAACTATGACTACTATGACTATTTCATCGTTGTGCCTCAGATTTCTAACTGTCTTTACAATTGATTCTGCTAAATTTACAAAACCACTAAATAAAGACAATATACTATATTCTATCTTGATTTTAAGAACACATGGATTCTTATTAGTATAACCAGAAATGACTTCTTAGGATGATTAACCAAGGCTTGTTATTCTAACAAAAACACTTATTAACAGAATGCCCATGTTTTAAATGCCCACTTTCATATTCTAATCTGCACAGTCTATCATGGTTGTTTGGAGAGTTGTAGCCCATATTTCCACATTGACGGCATTTTGACAATGCATTCTGATCACATTGTTAACTGTCTCTTGTTTCCCAGCTGTCCCAAATAACTTTATGGTGCTGATTTTTAAAGGATTTCTCACATTGTTCCTGAAGGAGCCCTAAAGAACTTGCTTTTTGTACCTAACATACTGTATGTAACCAAAAGAAAAGCAATAAAGGCAATACAATATATTAATATGCAGAACTGCAATGTGGTACCTCAACTTAGATAAGCTTTTACAACCCAAAGGTCTTTATTTTCAAATATGAATTGTCCCAAATAGGTTTAGAATTTAGTATATCCTGAGCTGAAAAAAAATTATAGCCCTAAAAAGGGATATTAACATTACATGTACTCATTAAAACAAGGAAAATTATGATTATCTTATTAGGAAGTAAAAGGATAAACAGAAAAAGGGAATATTTTGCTATTAATTTTGGATCTCAATTATTTATTACTAACATAGAAATGTAGCAGTAGAAACCCAGGAAACTTTTCTTGTATTCAACGCACTAGTGGTTTGAGTTGAATGAATGAATGAAAACAAGGCTGATGCCATTTTCTCCCATATACTATGGGAGGTAGAAAGCTTAGACTAAGAAGCTACATGGGAGGGTATTAAGCATGGACCAGGTGTCCAAGGGATACCTTGAAATTATGTTTACTCTTGCTCTTGACCTGATGGATTGAAGTGGGTTAAATCATTACATATCACCTTTTCCAGACCATGCTGGCACACATAACTCATCCTCTCTATATATGCCTCTAAGTAGAGGGATGATATTAACAAATATACCTCTTATGCATCATACCATCATACTTGCTATTTTATGAAGATTTAAGATTTCCATTTACATACATTATATTGAGAACTGATTATTTTCTATTATATTAATAACCAATTATTAAATTTGGATTTAGATTTTTTTTCCTTTCTATTTTCTCATTCAGGGAACAGTCACTATAGATCAGTCAGTTAGTCTTTGAAGGGCATTGCAGATAGATGAGATTGTCCAAATCCTCTGGGTACTTGCTTTGCTATCTTGGGCAGGACTTCACCCAAGTAAAAGACTTTACTTCTGTTTATAGTGTAAACATTATCTAATCTAGGTGAATTCTTACCCTAGGGAAATAAACTTGTCCTCTTACACCACCAGCACCTCCCCTCATAGTGTTCTAGAGTAACTCAGCCCACAAGGAGAAAATCTAGTAGAGTGGTCTGGGTAGAGATGAACTCCTTAGTCCAGGTTGCTGGAGTCAGCTGAATCTTATGAGCTAGTCCTTTTCTCAGTTGGACAGCAGAATATTTTTAGCCTATGTCCTCATTAATATATCCACTACTGTGATTATTGTCTACAAATCGGGGTTGATTTTTACCTGTCAGAGGCACTTCTTTTTCCAAAGATATTTGAGCATTCGTGATTCAACATGGTTTTGTCTTTTGTTATCAAGAGAAACCACTTATCATTAACTTATGGATTATCAGCTAAATTATTGAACAAATTTCTTACTATTAACCTAGAAACTTTGTCTATTGGGCTTTTCACTTGTTTCAACATCACCTGACATTTGTAAAAACTCTGTGGAATAAGGATTACGTGTTTTATTATATCATTTTTACAGATGAGAAAATTGAGTTTCAGAGAATTTAAATCTCTTTCTGATGTCTGCAGAGGTTGTCCAGACTCAGAAGAAATGTTTTAATTCACACAAATTGCAAACAATATGAAAAGGAGCTCCGAACAACCTCTGGAGCCACAGCACCCACAGGACTGCACAGAGAAGTTCACCTCCTGCTGAGGACAGCTCAGAAGCCCTGCAGGGAGTGGCCAGCGCAGCACTCTGAGAGCAGGCAGGACAGTGCACTGGGAACCCACAGCACAACCCCCAGAGCCAAGCCCAGGTCTGCAGTTTTAGCCCCAGGGCGGCCGGGCCTTCAGCCAGCTGGTGGAACCCCAGAACACCAGCAATTGTGGCGATTCCAGAATTATCAGCACAGATATGCCTAGGACAAAGTGAGAGGTCAGTGCCCTATGGACTTTGGGACCAGCATTTGGGGAACACGTGGCTTCCTCCTCTGGGGGCAAAAAGCTGCTGAAGAACCAGCTGCACAGAAGCCATTTTGCAGCTTCAGTAGTGGCTCTAGCTCCTGGTCTGTGAATTGTAGGAAGATCCAGCAATCAGTCTGGGGGTTAATCGCTCTTGCTTTAAAGTGCCTGGATCTGGATTGTGGTCTGGGGGGGAAGTTTGGGGTGGGTATCCAACTTGCCAGAGTGGGTGGAGGCTTTACAGAGGCCACCCAACTGGTGGAAGTTGTGAAGACCCCACATTTGGGCCGA
Organism: Gymnobelideus leadbeateri; assembly: GCA_011680675.1. NCBI lineage: Eukaryota > Metazoa > Chordata > Mammalia > Diprotodontia > Petauridae > Gymnobelideus > Gymnobelideus leadbeateri. The sequence goes on from WOXC01006455.1 coordinate 713,547, forward strand.
AGCTTCCCTGTCTGGTGGCAGAGTCCTACTGTGGCAACAAGCCCAAAAATCAAGTAATTAAGTGGCAATATGCCTAGGCAAATGAAACAAAATAAACAGAAAAGTTCAACATTGGACTCCTATTTTAGGGCCAAAGAGACTCAAAGCATGGAGGAGGACTGTGAGGTCAGAAATCCTGCACCAAAAGCCCCAAAAGAAAATACAAACTGGCTACAGGCCATAGAGGACCTTAAGAAGCAGATAAGAGAAGTAGGGGAAAATTTGGGAAGAGAAATGAAAAAGATGAAATGAAAAGTATGAAATGACAGTCAAGAGCCTGACTGAGGAAAATAACAGCTTAAAAAATAGACTAACTAAAATGGCAAAAGTGGCTTAGAAAGGCAATGAGGAGAAGAATGCCTTAAAAAGTCAAATTTGCCAGATGGAAAAATAATCTCAAAAGCTCACTGAGGAGATTCATTCCTTCAGACTTAGACTGGAGCAAATGGAAACTAGTGACTTTATGAGAAATCAAGATATTATTAAAGAGATCCAAACAAATGAAAGAATAGAAGGCAATGTGAAATATCTCATGGGAAAAACCACTGACCTGTTAAATAGATCCAGGAGAGATAATTTAAAAATTATTGGACTACCTGAAAGCCATGATCAAAGAAAGAACCTAGAAATCATCCTTCAAGAAATTCTCAAGGAAAATTGCCCTGATGTTTTAGACCCAGAGGGCAAAATAGAGGTTGAAAGAATCCACAGATCACCTCCTGAAAAAGATCCCCAAAGGAAAACTCCCAGAAATATTATAGCCAGGTTCCAGAATCCCCAGATCAAGGGGAAAATACTACAAGCAGCCAGGAAGAAACAATTTCAATATTGTGGAAACACAATCAGAATAGCCCAGGACCTGGCAGCTTCTACATTGAGGGATAGAAGGGCATGGAATATGATATTCCAGAGGGCAAAAGAGCCGGGAATGAACCCAAGGGTCACCTACCCAGCAAAACTGAGTATCTTGTTTCAGGGGAAAATATGGTCATTCAGTGCAATAGAGGACTTTCAAGCATTCTTGATGAAAAAACCAGAGTTGAATAGAAAATTTGACATTCAGACACAAGAAGCAAGAGATGCTTGAGAAGGTAATCAAGGAAAAGAAATCAAAACGAACTTATCAAAGTTGGACTATTTACAGTCCTACATGGAAAAACAATAACTGTGTTTGATGAAACCTTCCTCATTATGAAAATAATTGAAGAAGGGTACATGGCATATGTTTACAGGTATACATGGATAGAGGGCACAGGTTGAATTTGATGGGAAGGGATGATTATTTTTTTTGGAGGGCAATTGGGGTTGGGTGACTTGCCCAGGTTCACGTGCCTGGGTTTTTGTTTGTGTGTTGGGTGTCTGGGGCCAGATCCGAGCTCGGGTCCTTCTGGCTCCGGGGCTGGCTCTCTGCTCACTGTGCCACCTAGCCGCCCCAAGGAAGGATGATTCTTAAGGGGTGAAGTCAAGAGGTGAGAGAGGAAAGTGGCAAGAGGAGATGGAGAGAGACAGGGTAGGGCAAACTATCTCATGTAGAAGAGGCAAGGGGAAGTAGTTGCAGGGGAGAGGAAGAACAGGAAGGCAAAAAGGCAAAAGCATATCCTCAATGACTTTGGCTCAAGGAGAGAATCACATACATACTAAATGGAATATCTTACCCTCACTCACTCTCCTGAGTAGGGGAAAGGGGGATGAGAGGGGGGGTGATGGAGGGGAGGGCATTCTGGGGAGAGGGGAGGTTAGAAGTACCCACTATCAAAGAGGGACAGGATCAAAGTAGGGAATGGACCAGGTGGGAGGTGAGACAGGTGGGCGGGAAATATAAGCAGTCTTTCACAATATATCTACTATGGTAATGTTTTGCGCAGATATACATGTACAACACCTACTGAATTGCTTATCTTCTCAGAGGGAGTGGGTAACAAGGGAAAAAGGGAACGGATCTGAAAATTGAACTTTTAAAATTAAATGTTTCTTAAGATGTCCAGGCAGTGGGGCTCAGAGATTCACCTTGCCCTAATGGCAAATTCGAAGGGGGTATGGAGAAGATATGGGAGAGAGCAGATTGGATGAGTGGATATCTAGTGGGACTGCTATTCTGGGGTGGTGGGTAGGGAAAAAATCGGGGAAAAATGTAACTCATAATCTGGTGGAAATGAATGATGTAAACCAGAAGTTAATAAAGCATTTGTTTAATTAAAAAAATAAAAAAATAAAAAAAAGAAATGTTTTAATTCATCTCTTCTTGACTACATGTAAAGCACTCTGTTATCTTTGCCATGTGATGTTAGCATAATACTTAAGAGCAAAGCCTATTTCAATTTCGGATATAGCATTAAGTTTAGCTTATATGAAATGTGATATTAAAAAATGAAAAAAAAAAGATGGTTCCAGGATATGCATAACTAAAAGCATGTAACTTTGCTCAGATGTTACAATGCTTATCCTGGAAGACATATTCTGGGTAGGTTGGAAGGAATGAGTGTGAAATCATGAAGACTGGAAATATTAATAATCCAAGAGTATGGTCATAACTATGTATCATGGGACTTAATAGGAAAAATAAAAAGAAGGGGTCAGTTAAGAGAGATTATAGATATGGAAACAATTTCTCAGAAGCTACCTCCTTGGACTGTAAGGTAAAAGAGGTAACTATAAGCATCATATAGTGGTTTCTCTATGGTTGAGACCTTCCAAAAAGAGGAGAGGTATATAGGAATACTAAGGAAGTTGATTTTATTCTTCAAAGATTTTAGTTCATATAACTCACAATATTAATAAAAGGCAAGGTTTAGCATTAACATGGCTCTATCTCACGCTCAGTAATTGATTGTTTTGGTGGCCAACAGTCTTGGTAGGAGTTCTTTGTTTTAAAAGCCTTCTACCTAGGATTCTTCAACCTCTCCGTGAAGGCCTCTACAACTCTACCAATGCTATCTCTGTGACTATGCCATTACTAATTCCATTGGGTCACATGGATTTATAGGGATACTTTGTGAAGACCCAACTTTCCCTTTAGGAAAAAAAAAGGAAAAAGAAGCATTTCAGATATCTATAAATACCTTGTTTTTGATGATTTCCATTTTCTCAGCTCTGTCTTTTTTCTCTTTTATTTTTATTTATTTATTTAGTTAGTTATTTGTTTGTTTGTTTGTTTGTTTATTTATTTATGTTTCAAGGGGGACAGATATCTTTATTAAAAATAGCCCAACCCCGAATTCCCTCTCCCCTCCTCCTACCGGGTTTCCCCCTTTCCACCCCACCAGCCCCTTGTCTCCTGGCGGGGGGAGAGGGTAGCTGAGAAAAGCATCAGCCTCCAGTCATTCTGGGCAAGGGGCGGGTTTGGAGCACTGAGCAGGCAGGAAGAGCCTAGGGTGGAAACACAGGAACTAGGGTAGCTGGTGAACTGAGGATCCAGTCCTGTACCATGGCCTCCAAGTGCTCCAAATGCGACAAAACCATGTACTTCGCTGAAAAGGTGAGCTCCCTGGGCAAGGACTGGCATAAATTTTGTCTCAAGTGTGAGTGTTGCAGCAACACACTGACCCTGGAGAGCATGCAGAGCATGATGGGAAGCCGTTTTGCCAGAAGCCCTGCTATGCCACAGTGTTTGGGCCTAAAGGTGTAAACATTGGGGGCGCAGGCTCTTAAGTGTATGAGAAACTGCAGGTAGAGGAGGCTACTGTGATTGGCCCTATTGAACACCCAGTTCGAGCAGAGGTTTAGAAAGCCAGTGGCACCACCAGAGAGCCCAGCAGAGCATCCTGTGTCACAAGCTTCATCAGTGAACCCAACATGTGTCCTCGATATAACAAGAGGGTCTATTTTGTGTAGGAGGTGACATCCTTGGGAAAGGATTGGCACTGTCCTTTCCTTCGCTGTGACAGTTGTGGAAAGACACATGGACAACCATATTGCCATAAACCTTGCTATGGAATTCTCTGTTTTTTGTTTTTTTTTTTGGAGGGCAATTGGAGTTAAGTAACTTGCCCAAGGCCACACGACTAGGTTTTTTTATTTGTGTGTGCATTGTGTCTGAAGCCAGATATGCACTCAGGTCCTTCTGACTCCAGGGCTGATGCTCTACTCCCTGTGCCACCTAGCCTCCCCCATGGAATTCTCTTTGGACCAAAAGGAGTGAACACTGGGGCAGTGGGGAGCTACATCTATGACAAACACCACGAAGTTAAGGACCAGCTTTAGGAGGTCCTGACCCTTTGCTGTGATGCCCAGCCTGCTATTCCCATTTCTTTTTTTTTTTTTTTTACATTAAACATGCTTTATTAACTTCTGGTTTACATCATTCATTTCCACCAAATTGTGAGTTATATTTTTCCCCCATTTTTTCCCTACCCACCACCCCAGAATAGCAGTCCCACTAGATATCCCCTCATCCAATCTGCTCTCTCCCATATCTTCTCCCATACCCCCTTTGACTTTGCCATTAGGGCAAGGTGAATCTCTGAGCCCCACTGCCTGGACATCTTATGAAACATTTAATTTTAAAACTTCGATTTTCAGATCCATTCCCTTTCTCCCTTGTCACCCGCTCCCTCTGAGGAGATAAGCAATTCTGTATGTGTTGTACATGTATATCTATGCAATACATTACCATAGTAGATATATTGTAAGAGACTGCTTATATTTCCCTCCCACCTGTCTCACCTCCCACCTGGTCCATTCCCTACTTTGATCCTGTCCCTCTTTGATAGTGGGTACTTCTAACCTACCCTCTCCTCGGAATGCCCTCCCCTCCATCATCTCCCCTCTCATCCCCCTTTCCCCTACTCAGGAGAGTGAGTGAGGGTAAGATATTCCATTTAGTATGTATGTGATTCTCTCCTTGAGCCAACTTCAATGAGAATATGCTTTTGCCTTTTTGACATCCTGTTCTCCCCCTCCCCTGCAACTACTTCCCCTTGCCTCTTCTACATGAGATAGTTTGCCCTACCCTGTCTCTCTCCATCTCCTCTTGCCACTTTCCTCTCTCACCTCTTGACTTCACCCCTTAAGAATCATCCTTCCTTGGGGCAGCTAGCTGGCACAGTGAGCAGAGAGCCAGCCCCGGAGCCAGAAGGACCCAAGCTCGGATCTGGCCCCAGACACCCAACACACAAACAAAAACCCAGGCACGTGAACCTGGGCAAGTCACCCAACCCCAATTGCCCTCCAAAAAAAAAAATAATTATCCCTTCCCATCAAATTCAACCTGTGCCCTCTATCCATGTATACCTGTGAACATATGCCATGTACCCTTCTTCAATTATTTTCATAATGAGAAAGGTTTCATCAAATACAGTTATTGTTTTTCCATGTAGGAATGTAAATAGTCCAACTTTGATAAGTTCCTTTTGATTTCTTTTCCTTGACTACCTTCTCAAGCATCTCTTGCTTCTTGTGTCTGAATGTCAAATTTTCTATTCAACTCTGGTTTTTTCATCAAGAATGCTTGAAAGTCCTCTATTCCACTGAATGACCATATTTTCCCCTGAAACAAAATACTCAGTTTTGCTGGGTAGGTGACCCTTGGGTTCATTCCCAGTTCTTTTGCCCTCTGGAATATCATATTCCATGCCCTTCATCCCTCAGTGTAGAAGCTGCCAGGTCCTGGGCTATTCTGATTGTGTTTCCACAATATTGAAATTGTTTCTTCCTGGCCGCTTGTAGTATTTTCTCCTTGATCTGGGGATTCTGGAACCTGGCTATAATATTTCTGGGAGTTTTCTTTTTGGGATCTTTTTCAGGAGGTGATCTGTGGATTCTTTCAACCTCTATTTTGCCCTCTGGATCTGAAACATCAGGGCAGTTTTCCTTGAGAATTTCTTGAAGGGTGATTTCTAGGTTCTTTCCTTGATCATGGCTTTCAGGTAGTCCAATAATTTTTAAATTGTCTCTCCTGGATCTATTCTCCAGGTCAGTGGTTTTTCCCATGAGATATTTCACATTGCCTTCTAATCTTTCATTTGTTTGGATCTGCTTAACAGCATCTTGATTTCTCATAAAGTCACTAGCTTCCATTTGCTCCAGTCTGACTCTGAAGGAATGAATCTCCTCAGTGAGCTTTTGAGATTCTTTTTCCATCTGGCAAATTCGACTTTTTAAGGCATTCTTCTCCTCATTGCCTTTCTGAGCCTCTTTTGCCATTTGAGTTAGTCTATTTTTTAAGGTGTTATTTTCCTCAGTCAGGCTCTTGACTGTCATTTCATACTGTTCTTGCATCTTTTTCATTTCTCTTCCCAAATTTTCCCCCACTTCTCTTATCTGCTTCTTAAGGTCCTCTATGGCCTGTAGCCAGCTTGTATTTTCATTTGGGGCTTTTGGTGTAGGAGTTCTGACCTCACAGTCCTCCTCCATGCTTTTATCCTCTTTGCCCCTAAAATAGGAGTCCAATGTTGAACTTTTCTGTTCATTTTGTTTCATTTGCCTAGGCATATTACCACTTAATTACTTGATTTTGGGGCTTGTTGCTACAGTAGGACTCTGCCACCAGACAGGGAAGCTTTCGCCCAAACTTGGGGTCTTCACAACTTCTGCCAGTTGGGTGGCCTCTGTAAAGCCTCCACCCACTCTGGCAAGTTAGATACCCACCCCAAACTTCCCCCCCAGACCACAATCCAGATCCAGGCAGTTTAAAGCAAAAGCGATTAATCCCCAGACTGATTGCTGGATCTTCCTACAGTACCCAGACCAGGAGCTAGAGCCACTACTGAAGCTGGAAAATGGCTTCTGTGCAGCTGGTTCTTTAGTAGCTTTTTGCCCCCAGGGGAGTAAGCCAAGTGTTCCCCAAATGCTGGTCCCAAAGTCCATAGGGCACTAACCTCTCACTTTGTCCTAGGCCTGTCTGTGCTGATAATTCTGGAATCGCCAGAATTGCTGGTGTTCTGGGGTTCCACCAGCTGGCTGAAGGCCCGGCCGCCCTGGGGCTGAAACCGCAGACCTGGGCTCGGCTCTTCGGGCTGCACTCTCGGTTCCCAGCGGGCTGTGCTGCCTGCTCTCACAGAGCTGCGCTGGCCGCTCCCTGCAGGGCTGCTGGGCTGTCCTCAGCAGGAGGTTAGCTTCTCTGTGTCGTTCTGTGGGTCCTGTGGCTCCAGAAGTTGTTCGGAGCTCCCTTTCACATTGTTTGAAATTTGTGTGGGGCAGAGCACATTGGAAATGCTGTTTCTACTCCGCCATCTTGGCTCCGCCTGCTATTCCCATTTCTTCTAGAGGAGTAAGCACTCCCCACTGTTGCCTGCACAAGAAGCTTATTTCTGAGGGGGTGAGAATACAATGACCCAACTTTGCATATAAGTATGAGGGTGCATTTTTGAGGGTTCCCCAGAATTACTGACATCTCCCTGGGTTCCCCCCCTTCCATTATTACCATGTGTCCTATTACTTCTCTCTTTCAGTCTGTTTGGGTTTACCTTCTCACCTCCCTAGCCACCTTTTTGAGTATCCCACCCACTTTTTGTCTCTATTACTCCTTTTCTCTCATTCCTGGTTTTTTCTTTCTCTTTGTGGCTAAGCGACTGTCGGTCCTACTATCTATCTATGAAAGGATATGGGTCCTGCTTTGTCTAAAAACAAACCCTTTGTCCCTCACAGTGTTAGTTGGCAGTGTTGGGCAAAGTGTTCTCTCTAGGAACCCATCAGCTGTCATTTCCCCTTATTATACCACAGGCCCTAAGGCCTAGCCACCTATAACTTCACATTTAAACAGACACTAAGACTGCTTTGACTTTTGCCATCAATAAATGTATTGAGAATCTGAAAAAAAAATAGCTCAGTGGGCAGAGAAGGTAGCTGGGGCCATCCTCCGTGGGTGCCCAGGTGGATGGAACTGCTTTTGACTGCACTTGCCTTCTTTATTTATTTATTTATTTATTTATTCATTCATTCATTCATTCATTTATTTGTTTGTTTGTTTATTTATTTATTTTGCTTTTTTGGAGGGGGGAGGCCAGGGTAATTGGGGTTAAGTGACGTGCCCAAGGTCACATGGCTAGTAAGTGTTAAGTCTCTGATGCCAAATTTGAACTCAAGTCCACCTGAATTCAGGGTTGGTGCTCTATTCATTGCACCACCTAGCTGCCCCTGCACTTGACTTCTTCCCCCACAAACAGTGCCATAGGTACATGGTTTCATTAGTGGCAACCAAGGCCACAGTGCACTCCTGAGGGCTCAAGATGGGGCTCAGTACTTAGGCCATATGACTTTTGAACTCAGACACCTTGACATTTGTTCTAGTACTTCCAGATTTCCCTCTAGTTCTGGGCAAAATCATAGCCAGAGATGAGTTCTTTTTAGTGTGGGGACCATGATATGGTGCAGCCCTGGGACTGGGTATCCACTATACTGACACACACTACTGAGCAAAAATTCCAGAAGTAGATCTGCTGGTCACAGGTACAGCCTCCACTGGCCAGCCCACTAGACTGACAGGGACACAAGGCCGTAGGATCGAGTACCCCAGTGAACTGGGTGAATATCTTCAGGGGTTCCAAGCCCCCATTAATAGAGGCACGGGGCTACAGGTTCACCAATTTGTCTTTGCTGCCAAGTATCAGCTATTGAGGCACAGCATAGGCCTCACACTTCCTGGCTGTGTTCACTCAGCTTGGTGTTTTTACACTCAGATATCATAGTGATGAGTTAACCAGACATTCTGGAGAGAATGTAACTGTTCCAGGGCAGGACACCCATGTGGGCTGCATATATTTCACTCTTGTTTCTATTGGCAGTCATCTTACAATTAAATCTCTGCATTGTTGGTGCCCAAAGCCAGGTAGTTTCTCTCCTTGTTACAGGTCACAGAGGACATGTATTCCCTTGGAAGCTCCATCCACAGCAACTGCAGGATCTCCCCCAACCTGCCCTCACAGGTAGACAGGCATATCCAGTGCCACAGACAGCACATTGCCACTGCAGGCAGTAGTTTTAGGAACATCCCTCCTAGTGAATGTTTTTGCTTTCTGACTACCACATCCCCAAATCTGCCTTCCTTTCTATTAGTCCACCCTTTTCTTGTCCCCCTTACCTTCTACTTCCTTAGAGGATGAAATAGATTTCTATATCCAACTTATTGTGTATGTTATTTCCTCTGAGCCAATTCTGATGAAAGTAAGGTGTTGCTGCTACCATCTATCTTACCCTCCAATTTAAGAGCTGTTTTGTACCTCTTTTATGGGAGATAATTTACTGCATGCTACCTCTCCCTTCCCCTTTCTCCCAGTGTTTTCCTCTTTCTCACTTCTCAATTTTCCATTTTTTTTAATATCAACCCATTATAACCCTCTCACAACTCATGTGCTCTATATATGTATACTCTGCCCTAAAAGTCATAAGGTTTTTAAAATTTACAAGTATCATCTTCTCATGTAGCAATGTAAACAGTTTAATATTATTGATACCCTTATGTTTTATCTTTCCTGTTTACCTTTTCATGATTCTCTTAAGTCTTATATTTGAAAAACAAATTTTCTGTTTAGCTATGGTATTTTCATCAGAAATACTTGAAAATTCTCAGTTTCTTTAATGTCTATTTTTTCTCCTGAAGCATTATACCCAGTTTTGTTGAGTACATGATTCTAGTTTGTAATAGTAGTTCCCATGCCTTCTGGAATAGCATATTCCAAGCCCACTAATACTTTAATGAAGAAGCCACTAAATTCTGTGTTTAATGATGTGTAATATTGACTGGGGCTCCACAAAATTTGAATTGCTTGTTTGTTTGTTTTTGGGTTGTTTGCAGAATTTTCTCCTTAACCCAGGAGCTCTGGAAGTATTAAGAACAGGCTGCAAAACTTGGATACTGAAATTTTGAAGCTCTCCTCAGTCTTAATTTAAAAGTACAAATGTTTTGCCACTTAAAACACAGTCCTGGGTTTACAGGTCCACATGGTAGCACAGAGTAGAAGCGACAAGTCATTCCCTGTGTATTGTCATTTATTTTTTTCATTATATGTCATGACCAAGAAAAATCAAATCAAGATTAGTTCAACCAAAGAGATTAGACAAATCCCCCCCCACCATTTTTTCCTTTTAAAGAACACTCTTTGTGTGGTGGGTAAGTGGCACAGTGAATAGAGCACCAGCCCTGGAGTTAGGAGGACCTGAGTTCAAATCTGTCATAAGAGACTTAACACTTACTGTGTGACCTTTGGCAAGTCACTTAACCCCAATTGCCCTGCCTTTTCCCCTCCAAAAAAGCAAAAAAAAAAATAGTCTTTGATTTATGTAGTGGCTCTCATGAAGGCAGAGGTGTACTAAAAAAATTAGGTAATGTTACAATAAATTACATCAATAAAACTTTTGAAGGAAAAAAAAAATATTGTCCACAGAGCAGTAAGGGAAATTGGATAAATACATGACTAGAACTGGGTCAAATCTCAGGACATGAGCTACTTCTCCTTTTTTCTTTCTCCATTAGTTGATTAAAATCTCCCCTTCCTCTTCACACCTTTAATTTTGTAAATTTTAAAATATTCTGTGTATTTTGCTATAAAGTGATTTCTTTGTTATCCCCATTAATTCCCTTTTATGTCTATTCTAAACTTTTATTCTTTCATTCATGATCCTTAAAAATCATTGTTTCTTCTTTAGTTTGTGTTCCTAATAGAATTAAAGTATTTTTCTCTTTTCTTTCTTTGCAGAGATTTGCTAAGGTAGATTCAAGTTTTTCATTCTGTCAAATACTTCCATTGCATAGGCCATACATTCTGCTTGGAAGATTCTGATATTCTCTTGTACCATTTGGGAACATCTTGATGTAATTACATGCTGTCTTGGGAATCCAAAGTTTTGCTGCCTCATCATGTGTTGCTTCATTTTCTTTCTTTTTATATTTACTCAGAGATTTCTGGGTTTGTTTAGATAATATCTCTCATTTTGTTATTAATAGCTAACTTTTTGGTTTATCTGTGTGCACTCAACTTTTTAAACAGAATTTTCTTCTGGGGTTCTTTGGTAACTTTAATCTTTTTCCCCTTTTATTCCTTTATCATTTAGTTTTTCATTCATTTTCTTTTAATGGCAGATTCCCTGAAAGGTTGGAACTAAAAAGTGTTTCTACTTCTTCCCACATCACACTGGGGAATCCCCTTTTCAATAGCCTCAGTCCCTATATCAAGTGATGTCAGTAAGTACAGAACTGTTCCAAGCTATATTCCCTTCTATTCTGGTGTAGCACCCTGCAGAGTGGCACCCTGCTCCAGTTCTTTCTATTCTTTCAGTTCAATGGCTGAAATATCCCAGGTTGACCAAACTTCTGACTTCTTATACCTCTATATCCTCTGTGGTCATTAATCACCACTGTCCCACAATGCATCTGCCATAGGATGCCTAATTTGTAAGCAGGTTTTAGTGCCACTTGGGTAAACCAATTTCATCCCTCTGAAACTAATAACAGCAGGGCCTGGCACTACTCTCAAAGAAGATGAGATGCTAGTGAATTCCCCTAGTCCTCAGTGCCACCCCAGAAGTTGCTGGTTTTTACCTCCTTCCACCAAGACATTTCATGGGACTTTCACAAATGTGATTTTGTAACAAGCTAAAATTCCATGCATTATATTCAGTTGCATTATTTTAGTGTCAATATTAATGAACACATATCAATATATGGTTTTCTAATAGGATGATTACCAATGAAGTGTATTTGGCCTGGAACGAGACTATTGTTAATAAATTGAGGAAAACCAGATGTCACTTTATTTCATTCTGCAGGTCAAAATACTTTCCACATGATTTAAAATATTTTACAGATTATTTTCATAGTCGATCACAGTTGACACATAGTATTATTTTGACATAGTGGGGAATTTTGATTTTTTTGTTCTTGTTTTCATATATCACAAATGTATTTTGAGTCATATATTAATATTTATTATTAATAGACTATAAATATACATATATATGTATATGTATATATGTGTGTATATTCTATCATTGTCCTCTTAAGTGAATATCAAACCAAGGCAATCAGGATGGATTAGGGAATGTACTTCTAATAGAGTTACTGTCCTTCACATAGGACGCAACACTAAAATAATCACCTTGGATAAACATGAGAGGCACCTTAGTTATTATTCTACTGTATTCTTCTCAGAATACAGTATGAGAAATTAAATTTGCTTAACTCTTGATAGTAATTTCAATCAGAAAAAGTAACATTTCTATGTGCTTCACACATAATCTATTTGTATTCTGCCCCAAACTCATTAACTTTATTTGGTGAATGTAGTGATTCCTGTGCCTATTAGCATATCTTTTTTGGATATTAACTAAGAGTTTTAAAGTACCTGGGAAAGGCTTTTTTACATCCATTTTTGAAATTAAAATAATTTCATGTTTTCATTAACAATTTATTAATTTTTCTATTTTTTGTGTTTTATGAATTTTTCTAAACAGTGCTTTGTTAGAGTACATATATTGTAAGGTTGTGTTTTTTGTTAGGCAAATTAAGAGTAATTTTCAATGTGATCATAGATAATAGTATGTTCGATTTACAGGACTTTAGTGGATAAATACATTTCTCATTTTCATTTCATTTTTAGTATATGTATTTATTAGGTTCTTATAAATATGTTTATTTTCTTCACATTATTTTTTTTATAAAATGCCCATTTTAATGAAAAGGGGTAAAAAAAATCTCTCTTTTTAAAAATAATATACATTAGCACAGAAAACAACAAAACATTATTTTGGGACTTCTTTTATTCACTTCCAATTAAAATTATTTCATTTCATTCTTCTCTTTTCATCTGTAGTCAGGAAGAGTTACACATATTTGACTATGTGATTAGGTAGCTTTGAGACTGACCCACATTAACCCCTATGATACTCAAACCTGTGATGTTGGCATTGATTCATTGTTACTTTCCAATACTCATGGCTGATGATTTATTTATCTGTGATCATTTATGGCAGTAGTTTCTTTCTGTCTGTTTTATTCTCTGAGATTATTAGCAACTTGAAAATGGGATTATTTCTAAAGTTAATTATTTTATCTAGCAACATTCAGCTTTATTCTTATTTTACATCTTGGAATTTCAGCAACTATTAGATGGGAGATCATAATGCCTGATGAACTAAAATAGAATGCTTGTTATATGTATAGAATGATCAACTACATCAATAACATGCCCATTCTTTGCTAATATATAATTTGGAATTAGTCATTATTCATCAACTTTTTTTTTCCAGTGTGGAATAGCAGCTTCATTACCTTAAATGAGTGAAATATTCTTGAACTTGATGTGAATTCTTCTTTCTGTTGAACTATGCAAAGAATATTTTCCATGAAATTTGGGAATATCTGTGGCAATAATATGTCAATATTCTCTGCCTTACATGGTATTTTGGTCATAACATTATTAAAACATCCTATATCACGGTTAAATCTATCAAATAATTTTATGAAATCTTGACATATATATACATATATACACACATACATATATACATATACATATACACTTACACACATATGTATATGTACATACAAACATACATATGTACATATACACATATACAAGTGTATATATACATACACACATATATGGAAAATACCATCTAAGAAAAAAAAAATGGGGGGACTGCATTTTGTTCTAAAAGCCCCTTTGCTTATTATCTCCTGTTTAACATCAAGCATCAACACACTATTAACCATTACTTTTCTGACCATTGCAGTAAAACTACCATTTTCCTTGTCAGAAAAACAGAAGCAGCAACAGTTATGCAGTTCATACTTCTGTCATTCATTATCATAATGACATCCATCATCCAAGCCATGGTGAACTTTGATCCTTTTTTTGTCAATTTAGCTTAAGTCCTCTTAATTGTCATCAATTTTCATCAACAACCTAGGTCATTTTTAAATTTAGTCATCTTGATATTTGTTTGATGGCCATGCCATGCTTTTCTGGCCATTTTCCTCCATTGCCTGCCTTTGCTTAACCTTCCACACCTGTTTTCTTTTTTCAAATTTAAATTTATTTGTTTTCTAAAATTCTAAACCATTGTGTTTAGTCAGTTTTTCCTTCATTTGTTTTATTCCTGGGAGTATCCTTTCCTGAACTGACTTCTCTTATAGGACACATTTTGACAATTTTTTCATTGAAGATTTCACAATTTGACCCACCAAAATGTGGTATGTGTCCAGTTCTCCTCCTCTACCACAGATTCTGAAATGGGATAGCCACTTCCTCTGATGTTTCCTATAATTTCCAAATCAGGAACAAGTAAGTTTTGTTAGTGAAAATCAGATTTGCAATCTGACTCATTATTAAAGGTTTGACCATATTATATGAAACCACCACTGCTTCTAGGAACAGATGAAAAATGTGAGCAATTAATCACATAAATTTTAATTTATAGCTAATATTAGAAATAGCTATAATATTTCTGCATAATAGGAAATTGGGATTGTAGAATTTAGAACTAGAATGGACTTTAGAGTCTATTTAGTCAAATTGCATCTTTTTAGAAATAGAGGCAATGAGACACAGAGAAATGGAATGGTTTGTCTTGGGTCACATAGGTAAATTACAGAGTCAGACTTCAAACTGAGGTTTCATAACCCCATAGTCAAAGAACTGATACTTCTATCAATGAATTATATCTACAGTAGTACTACTTCTAATCAAATATTCATATCATCCAAAGGGGACTGAGGATAGCCAGCATACTCAATATCAGTTTGAGTATTCAAAATCATTTTCACAGACATAAGAAATTCAAAGAAATATAATGAAATATAATAAACTTATTTGGTAAGAATAAATATAAAGATTTATATTTGGATTCAAAAAGTCAAGTTTACCTTATAAGATGGAGACATGTAACTTCATTGTAATTAATTTGAAAACAGTCTTGGGGGTTTCCATGGACCACAAGTTGGTCAACATTACAGAATGGCCTTCAGAAGGCTAGTGTGGCCATACCCATGTATGGAGAAATGTGGAATAGCCAGGCCAAAGGAGTTGGTGGGTCACAGTGTAAATTGTGACCATCAGTACCACTGTGTTCATTTTTAGTTAATACCATAGTTTAAGAAGGATATTGTTTTACCAGAGAGTATCCAGAACATCTTCATGGGCTGATACAATGAGAACTTGGAGATCAATTGGATATATTTATAACAATATAACAAAAAAAATCCAAAGACTTTAGAACTTGATCAATGCAATGATAAATCAAAAGTCCAAAAGAATGAAGATAAAATATATAATGCACTTTCTGCCAAAAGAGATGAGGAACTTAAAATGCTGGGGTTGGGGGGAGGAAACGTTCTTCTCTACATTGGATTTTGGACCTTTTTGTCACTTTGGTGAGTCTATTTTTTTTTTTTTGTTTTGTTTTGTTTTGTTTTTGGTGTTTTTTGGAAGGGGGAGGGCAGGGTAATTGTGGTTAAGTGACTTGCCCAAGGTCACATGGCTAGCAAGTGTTAAGTATCTGAGACTGAATTAGAACTTAGGTCCAAATGAATCCAGGACTGAAGGTGTAATTTTTTTTAATAATTTATAATTTCTTTGTTTTTACATTTTATGTTTAATTTTAGTTTACAATATTCATTTCCACAGTATTTTGAGTTACAAAATTTCCCCTCATCTTTCCCTACCCACAACCTCAGAGCAGCGATCCCACTGAATATCTTGTCCCCCAATTTGCTCTCTCCTATATCCTCCTCCATTGCCCCTCCAACTTTCCAGTAGGGCAAGATGGATCTCCATACCGCAGTGCCTGTATATCTTATTTCACAGTGCATATAAAAATATATGTATGATTTTTTTGAACATTTGATTTTAAAACTTTGTATTCTAGATTCTTTCCCTTTTTCATTTGTCACCCACCCTTACTGGGAAGATAAGCAATTCAATATAGGTTGTACAGGTGTATCGACGTAAAACATTTCCATAGTTGTTATATTGTTAAAGGCTGACTATATTTCCCTCCATTCTATCCCACCACCCACTTGTTCTATTTTCTACATTTACCCTGTCCCTTTTCAAAAGTGTGTGCTTCTAATTACCCTAACCCCCAGTCTGCCCTCCCTTCTATTATCCCCCACTCTCATTCCCTCCCCCACTACTTTCCTGTAGTGTAATATACCCAATTTAGTATGTACGTTATTCCCTCTTTAAGCCAAATTCAACGAGAGTAAGGTTGACTCATTCCCTTGTGCCTTCCTCTTCTACCCCTTCATTGTAACATTTATATGAGATAATTGATTCTACTCTGTCTCTCCCTATGTCCTCTCATTTTGCTTATATTTAGAAAAGTATCGGTTTGGAGGGGAGGAGCCAAGAGGGCGGAAAGGAAGCAGTAACCTCGCTGAGCTCCTCGGTCACTAAGGCTCAAAGGGTGAATCTGAGTGGAAACCGGAGTGACGGAGCCCACTGGAAGATGAAGTGTGGCAGAGTCCAGCCCAGGAGGTTGCCCAGTGTGTCCGGACTGGTGGAGCGCAGAGCGCATGGGGTCTGCACAGCCCAGACCTAAGAGCAGACAAGCAGACTACACCAGAGAGAGCAAAAGCCCCAGCCTGCAGACTTACCGAGGACAAATCACATTAATCTCTCAGACGGATAGGATCATTGGAGCCAGGTAGGAGAGTTGGGCCCTCAGTGGAAAGAGCAGCTTCTCTAGCTGCATTTGGCTCCCAGCCTGGAAGTTTAGAAACTGCCTGCCTGTATAATACAGGGGCTGGAATGGCAAAGTAAATTTTAGCTGCTCCAATCCTCCCATCCCTCCTTCATGAAGCAGAAAACCCAAAGATAAGTCTCCCACCCAGATTGAAATCCCAAGTTCATGGAAATAGCCCCAGGCTTGAGAATCTCCAAGAAGGGGTGTAACTGAGTTAGCCAGGAGTCTGAAGAGAAGAGAGGGTGGGGTCCCAACAAGCCCCACCTCTCCTTACCAACAAAAGCCTACTTATAGCCCAGGGGTATAGAGGCAGAAATCTGAAGTGATCAGAGGCACCCATACCTACTCATCTACATCCCTCATTGACTTTCCTGACTTAGCCATAAACTAGCCAACCAGAGGTATTCAAAGTCAAGGATCAGGCCCTAAACTCATAGCCTGAGAAACTAAGAAACAGGAAGTCACAATGGGAAAAAAAGAAGCTGAGAAGGAGAAGGGGAAGGCAAAAAAGTCTATTCGAGCATACTATGCAGGGCAAGAACAACAAAATACACAGGACAATATAGACTCTCTACCCACACCTGAGACCACAGAAGGAAATATGATCTGGTCTCAAGCCCAAATAGCATTCCTGGAGGAGCTTAAGAAAAAATTTAAAGACCAAATCAGGGAGGCAGTGACCAACTTGGAAAAATGTCTCAGTGAAGTAATTAGAGAAAATACCTCCCTAAAAAAGGAACTTCAAAAAATAACTGAAGACCGTAATTCGATAAAAATTAGAAACAATCAAATTGAAGCTCAGAATTCTATGATGCAGCAAGAGTCAATCAAACAAAACAAGATGATCGAAAAATTGCAAGAAAATGTAAAATATCTCACTGGAAAAATAACTGACTTAGAGAACAGATCCAGGAGAGACAACCTAAGAATTATTGGTCTACCAGAAAGCCATGATGAAAAAAGCAGCCTAGACAACATCCTCCAAGAGATTGTCAAAGAAAACTGTCCTGAGGTCCTGGAATCAGAAGGTAAAATAACTATCGACAGAATTCACCGGACTCCTCCTGAGAGAGATCCCAAACTGAAAACTCCAAGAAATATAGTAGCCAAATTCCAGAACTACAAGATTAAAGAAAAACTCTACAAGCAGCCAAAAAAAAAACAATTCAAATATCGAGGAACTACAGTTAGTATCACACAGGACCTAGCAGCTTCTACATTAAAAGAGCGGAGGGACTGGAATTTGATATTTCGTAGGGCAAGAGAGCTAGGACTACAACCAAGGATTAACTACCAGGCAAAACTGAGCATAATCTTCCAGGCAAGGAGATGGACGTTTAATGAAATAAGGGACTTCCAGATGTTCCTGATGAAAAAGCCAGAGCTCAATGAAAAATTTGATCTCCAGGGTGGCTAGGTGGCGCAGTGAATAGAGCGCTGGCCCTGAAGTAAGAAGAACCTGAGTTTGGAGCCGGCCTCCAACACTTAATCCAAACAAAAACCTAGCCGTGTAACCTTGGGCAAGTTACTTAACCCCAATTGCCCTAAAGGGGCGGCTAGGTGGTGCAGTGAGTAAGAGAGCCGGCCTTGGAGTTGGGATGACCCGAGATCAGATTCCGGGCTCAGAAAATGAGCACCCACACATAAATAATGACTAGCCGAGTAACCTTGAACAAGTTACTTAGCCCCAATTGCTTTAAAAAATAAAAAAAAATAAAATAAAAAATAAAAATAAATAAAAAAAAAATTTGATCTCCAATTACAAGACTCAAGAAAGACATAAAAAGGTAAACAAGAGAAACACAGACTCACACATGCATAAGCACACACACCCACAAACACATCTCATTACTTGGGATGCAACAAGAGCAAAATGTTAACATCCCTATATATGGAGCTGATAACTGTCAATATTCAAAATCTTTATGATTATCATGACCTTCAAAAGGGTTATACTTAGATAGAGGGTGTGGGTATGAATGAACTAACCTGATGTCTAAAAACAAAACAAAACTATTAAGGTGATCAAAGAGACTGTAATGGGAAAAAGGAAAGGATGAGCTAGGAAAAGGTAAAATATGCCATCTGAAGGGAATTTAAAACACACTATATGTTGGGTGTTTTGTGACTTTAAGGTCCCGGCTTAGGCCGAGAGAGAGGTGTAGTGAGCTTTAATAGCCATAAAAGGTGATATATGTAATGCAGGGTCATGATTGGTGGGTGGGGGAGCTTGAAGGGTATAAATGCGGAACCATTGCGGAAATAAACACACACGCTTGCAACCTCAGCCGGTGTTCTGTCTGGTGATTTCCTCTCTGAGGCCGGTGAAGACCGAAGACCCGGGATGGGTAAGTAGAGGCTCCAGAGTGGGGGGGGACGTAACATATTGGCGCGAGAACAGGGACCTAGACAGGGACCACCCCCACGTAGAGTGTGGAGCTAACTCTGGGCTGTAGCCTAGGAGATGTCCAGACAGCCTTCGCCTAGATAAGGTGAAGAAGCCCAGTATGGGGGCGGGGAGAAGTTTCCCTATTTTGTTGCCGGCCGAGGAAGATGTCCTTGTGTCTCAATTTAGACAAATTTGTGCCTCACAGGGTGTAACAGTGTCCAAAGACTGGGCAAACAGTTTTATTGATAGACTTTTAACAGTCTGCCCGTGGGTCCGACATGCGGGGATTAGCCCTGACCGAGTGAGCACTATGAGACATCAGATGTCTACTTATAATCATACCAACCCTGGTTTGCTTACGCCAGGAGATTTTTCTTTATTTAAAGTCTTGGAGGCAGTGGTGGTACCCTCCTCAATTCCCCTTTCCCTCCCGGCCGCCACTCAAACAGACTCAAATTGCCCCTCGGTAGCAATAGAAATAGGGCCCGAGGAAGGGGGAAAAATGTTTCCCCCGATTTATCCTTGGGGAGAGCTGAAAACTACAGAAGCAGAAGGGAGAAACCAAAGCTCAGAAACTGCTGCCTTCACGGCAGACGTACCTCGGAATCGGCCGAGAGGAAATGGAGGGGGGTGTGGGCGGGGGCCTACCGCTTATGCAACAGGGGATGAAACCCCCCGGATGAGACCCGTTGTTCAGGGTGCAGAACCGGGACCGCCCAGCAACACCTGCACTGGGAGGAAAAACAGGAAGCCAAACCCTCCCGGGTATAGAGCGGAATGGCCGCAGAGGGCCCCACCCCCCCCCGCCTGGGTGTTATCCCCCTCCTGTTGAACATCATTATGAGCCCCTGAGAGATGTACAGGAAGCCCCTTACACGCCTCTGGGCGTTCTCCCTCGCTCTTTACGTGCAGCAGTAGAAAAAGGAGAAGAAGTAGATTGGCAAGAATGGGGTGGTGTCTTTCCGGTCTTTACTGACCCGATTAGTGGTCAGAGGGAGTATACACCTATCCCGTTTAAGGTTCTTAAAGAATTGAAAGAGGCTGTCACTAAATATGGCCCCGCGAGCTGCCTGACCCTTACTTTGGAAAGGGGGCGGGGCTGAGGGCTCATTTCAACCACTTTGTTTATCTGGCTTGCCTCAATGTTTGTGGGGCAGAGATATTTTAAAACAGATGGGTGCATGTATTACTGCCCCTGGGGAGTTAAACTGATGCGGGCTGCTGGTCCTAAGGCCCCCCCATTGCCACCTATTACTTGGCTTAGTGATACTCCCTTATGGGTGGACCAGTGGCCCCTCACGTCAGTTAAATTAAGGGCCCTTTGGTCTATAGTTGAGGAATTGTTGAATGCAGGTAAAATTGAGCCCTCTTTTAGCCCCTATAATTCCCCTGTTTTTGTAGTAAAGAAAAAGTCAGGCAAATGGAGGATGTTGGTGGATTTGCGAGCCATTAATGCTATAATGGTCCCCATGGGCAAATTACAACCAGGCATGCCCACCCCTGCAGCCGTGCCTAAAGATTGGCATGTTTGTGTTATTGATATTAAAGATTGTTTTTTCTCCATTCCTCTGGCTGAGGAGGATAGAATTAAATTTGCCTTTTCAGTGCCTTCTATAAATTATGCCCAACCATCAGTTCGTTTTCAATTCGTGGTCTTACCTCAGGGGATGGCTAATAGTCCAACATTATGTCAGTTTTTTGTAGATAAGGTTTTGGCCCCTGTCAGATCCATGGAACCTGAAATGATGTTTTTGCATTACATGGATGATATTTTGATTGCAGCCCCGGATCGTCAGGATATGCTTCGGGGCTTGAGTAGAGCACGGGAGGCATTGTTAGCTGCAGGATTGCTTTTGGACCCGGATAAGGTTCAGTTGAGAGCCCCCTTGAGTTATCTGGGGTCCACTCTTGACGGAGGGGTGATTTCCCGGGAATTCCCGAGGGTGTGTGCTGAGGCATGAAGCACATTGAATGATTTTCAAAAGTTAATTGGCGCTCTGCAGTGGATGCGCCCGGTGATACCCCTCCCTCCTCAGCTGATGAGTCCTCTTTATGAGATTTTGAAAGGGCCGGCGGAGTTAACATCGCCCCGCTATGGACTATGAAAGCCTTGAAGGCACTTGATGCCATATTGGCTCAAGCTCGTTCAACCTTGGTCCAGAGAGATCCCAAAGAGCCTATATATTTTGTTGTTTTAAAGGATGCTTTGGCTCCTTGGGGCACGCTGTATCAGCGCCATGGCTGTTTAGAGTGGCTGTATACTCGCACCTCTTCCCGTTCCCTAGATGATTGTCGGGAATGGGTTGCCCATTTTGCTTTAAAGGCCCTTAATAGATGCAGGGCTGCTTTTGGGTGTGATTTTGTTTTTGATTTTCCTGATTTTGACCTTATAGGTCGAGAATTGGCCCTGACTTCATGGCATTGGGCCATTTTACTAACTTCTGTTTCAGTTGCTGCAGGGGCCCGACCCCGATTGGTTGTGCTTTTGATTTGCTTCCTTTGAGTCCATGTAATTCAGTGGTCTCACAAATTCCAGTGAAAGGCCCCAATGTTTTTACAGATGCTACTAAAGGCCACCGAGCGGTGGTATATGATCCTGTAAAACAGTGTTGTTGGGCTCTTAAGACACCTTTTCAGTCAGCCCAACAGAATGAGCTATATGCCATTTGGCAGGCTCTTCGCCTTTTTTCTGATGTTCCTGTAAATATTATTTCAGATAGTCAGTATGCTGTGAATTTGCTTCAGCGGATGCAATTTTCTTTTTTGAATAATTCTGTGCCTTTGTTTCCCCTATTTAGTGAGGTTTTTTCCTGTTTGCAGTTACGTTGTTACCCAGTTTATTTTTTGCATGTTCGTTCCCATTTGGTGGAAGCAGGCCCCATTTTGAGGGTAATGCAATTGCTGATGCTGCACTTGGATTGTTCTCCGTGGAGGCCATGGGGTTTAATCAATTGAGTGAGCTTGAAGAACCACCCGTCTTGGCGCACCGCAGGTATCATTTATCTGCGCGTTCCCTTCGATGTTTATATGGTATCAGCCGTGAACAGGCACACAGTATTGTCAAGGCGTGCGTTTCCTGTGCACCTTTTCAACCCCGGATTCGGGAATCTGCCTTCAATCCTAAGGGGACCTTTTCCAATGAGTTATGGCAGATGGATGTGACCCATTTTGGTCAAAGGTGTGTCCATGTAGTGGTTGATACATTTTCAGGTTTTGTTTTGGCCTCCATGCAATCCGGAGAAAGTTTTCGTGCAGTTAGATCTCATTTGTATTTTGCATTTTCCGTGATGGGAGTTCCCCTAACCATTAAGACTGATAATGGCCCTGCTTATACCTCTAAGCCCTTTGCCCTTTTTTGTGAAGAGTTTTGTATTTTTCATTTGACCGGTATTCCATATAATCCTGCTGGTCAGAGTATTGTTGAGAGGGCTAATCGCACTCTGAAAGAAGTGTTGGCCAAGATGTTGGGCAAAGTTCCCCGTACCCTTTTGCCCTCCCAATTATCTCAAGCCCTTTATACTATGAATTTTTTGCAGTTTAGGCAAGATGGCACGACTGCTGCCATGCGTTTTTATGCTGGGATTTGTGCTCTCCCAGCCCCCGCCCTAAGACAGCTCCCGCCACCTAATAGGGCCCAACTGAGTTCGAGAGTTTTATGGCGGGATGAACAGGGCAAGTGGCAAGGGCCAGGGGTAGTAAGAAAGAGAATCAGGGGCGCCCTAGCGGTTTCACCGGAGGGTATTGATGATTCCTCCATAGTATGGGTTCCCTTGCATAAAGTGAGAGATATTATGTTTTCTTACCTTTTTTTGTAGGTTTGCAGTTTTTGTATTTTTTTTTTTTATATTTTTATTGCGCTTTTTAAAGCTTGGGGAGTGCCCCTGCCTCAGTTTTGGGCCGTTATGAAGGCCCTACCCAGCCCGCTTCCTGTGGCCTTTTCTTCTACGATCTATCCGATTCTTATGGTGCGAAATGCCTCGTTGGGGTTGCCTACAGCACCATTGGACCCGAGGGAAGAGACTTTTAACGTCTCCACATCTTGGAACTTGCCGGGTGCTCTGTGTTTTGCTCTGGATCATCACCCGAGAAATGCTTATGAGGTGAGATCCTGAGATCATGATCCGTGCGTGGTTCTGCATCATCAGCGTTCCGCTCCGGGATTCGGGTTCCCGAAATGGCAGTCTCAATCCGCCCCATCGGCTGCCTCGTCTACCAACCACCGCAAGGGCGAACAGAGTGTCATCACCCGTTCTCAAAGGCCTTCAAGCTTGGCGCCCTGTGCTCAATGTGACTGCCACCAGCTAATACCCTAGCTGGGCTCCTCAGCTTTTCCCCCCTGTGACTGGTCAAATTTGCCGAAAGCCCGAGACAATGTTTCTCTCCCTTGGCGGCATTGCCAAAATCCCTGGGCATGGCCGTTGGCGGGTGTTGCGGGGTCCTTTTATGACCTCGCGGGTGACCTATGGCTGCAAAAGGATGAAGGTGAAGAAGACTTTAATGTCACAACAGGATGCAATTGGGAAGAAAGAGAGGGGTCCCCTTCAAACAGTGGGTCCTCTATGGCCGGGGGCGGGGGAAATGCATGTCGATCAATGCCCTTGCCTTTCTCAGGTATGCGGGAACCTTGGAATTACGACAAAATTCGCCTGTCAATACACAGGGAATATTGCCAGTGACAGTGTTGGGGACCTTGCCTAACATCCCTTGCTGCCTCAGTAACATCGGTTGTCTTGGCAGCAGTGGCCCTTCAAGGCGGGACTGTGACTGCAGCAGCATTGAACAATTTGTCTGCAAGTACAGCGGAAGCCCTGTCCCAGACAGGGGAACTTTTTGCACATATGAGGGGAGGGTTTATCTCATGCAGGAACAGTTGGATTTGATGTTTCAGCATGGCACAGGGGGATGTGCGCATTCCCTTTCAAGTGTCTGTGTTACTGGGACCCAGTATTATAATACTTCCATGGCTGCGGCCGCTGCCCGGAACATCTCAGTTTACCTGAGTGGACACGGGGATCATACATTTGAGGATAAGTTGGCGAGCTTATGCCGAATGGTTTCTAGGGTCAATGGGACAAGAGTTCACTTTGATTGGTCCCCAGTTCAGCCTATATTGACTTTCTGGCAACGGGTTGGGGGGTGCTTTCAGTCTTGGGGGGCCCTTTGTGCCACGTCCATGTTGGGTGTTTTGTTGTTGGTTTTGGTGATTTGGATTTGACGCTCAAGACGGAGATATCGGGACTATACATTGCTAACCCGATGGGCTGTTGATTCTTTGGCTCATCGGGAGAGTCCTGACCTGTGGCTTCAGGCCTTGGATGAGCGCCTGTAACACCCGGGGTAAGACGGGCTGTCTCCAGGACGGGCAACTTCTCCATAGCCCGACCGCCTAAGACAGGGCCTAAGGGTGTTGGGTTTCTATGACGGGTAAGGATCGTGGTTATGGAGATGACCTAAGACAGAGACCCCCCGCTCCCTATGCCACAATTGGTCTTAATTTCATCAGATTTAGCCCTAAGGTCCTGCTCCATCGAGCGCATTTTCTGCTCCATCGAGCATATTTTATTTGAATTTGGGTAGGCCATGTGGCCTTTTGTTTGCTATGCTAGAATTGGTTGCTTTGTTGAATTTTTAAATAAAAAGGGGTGAGTTGTTGGGTGTTTGTGACTTTAAGGTCCCGGCTTAGGCCGAGAGAGAGGTGTAGTGAGCTTTAATAGCCATAAAAGGTGATATATGTAATGCAGGGTCATGATTGGCGGGTGGGGGAGCTTGAAGGGTATAAATGCGGAAGCATTGCGGAAATAAACACACACGCTTGCAACCTCAGCCGGTGTTCTGTCTGGTGATTTCCTCTCTGAGGCCGGTGACGACCGAAGACCCGGGATGGGTAAGTAGAGGCTCCAGAGTGGGGGGGGACGTAACAACGATAGAAGAGGGGAAAGAAAGAGGGAGAGGAACATCATTTAAACACTATTCTCACTGGCTCTGGTACAAAGAGGGATCAACTTAAATCAGTGAAGTTTACGATTTTAATGTGAATAGACACCTAAATTCATTAAATAGAGGAAAAGGAGGGAGGGAGAGGAGCAATGTTTGAAATTTATTCTCATGGGTTTGGAATCAAACGGGGAGTAATTCACTCTGATAAGTATAAAAACTTACTTCGTCCTATAGAAAGCAGAAGGGTAAGGGGGGTGAAAAAGAGGAGACTAAAGGGGGGAATTAGAAGGGAAGGAAACAGTAATAAGGGGAGAGGGTAGGTTAAGAAGAGGGATCACTGCATGGGAACACTGAGGGAGGGGGTGGTCAAAAGGGAAAACTTCAAGGAGGGGAAGGGAGAAGGAAGAAACAACATAAACAGGGGAGGGAATAGGATGGAGGGGAAGAGACAGATAGTCATTATTACTGTGAATGTGAATGGGATGAACTCTCCCATGATACAGAGGCGGATAGCAGAATGGATTAAAAACCAAAATCCCTACAATATGTTGTCTACAAGAAACACATTTGAAACAAAGGGATACCCACAGGATAAGGGTAAAAGGTTGGAGTAAAATTTATTATGCCTCAGCTAAAGTAAAAAAAGCAGGGGTAGCAATACTTATCTCAGATAAAGCAAAAGCAAAAATAGATCTAATTAAAAGAGATAAGGAAGGAAACTATATCCTACTAAAAGGCACCATCGAGAATGAAGTAATATCACTACTTAATATATATGCACCAAGTGGTATAGCATCTAAGTTCCTAGAGGAGAAGTTAAAGGAATTAGAGGAAGAAATAGATAGCAAAGCTATACTAGTGGGGGACCTTAATCTTCCCCTCTCTGAACTCGATAAATCTAACTTCAAAATAAACAAGAAAGAAGTTAAGGAGGTGAATAGAATCTTAGAGAGACTAGATATGATGGATCTCTGGAGAAAACTGAATGTGGATAAAAAGGAATTTACTTTCTTCTCAGCAGTGCATGGTACATACTCAAAAATAGACCATGTACTAGGGCATAAAAACCTCACAGTCCAGTGCAGAAAGGCAGAAATATTAAGCGCATCATTCTCAGATCATGATGCAAAAAAAATTATATGCAATAAAGGGCCATGGAAAGATAGACTAAAAACTAATTGGAAATTAAACAATTTAATCCTAAAAAATTGGTGGGTCAAACAAGAAATTATAGAAACAATCAATAATTTCATTCAAGAGAATGATAATAATGAAACAACATACCAAAACTTGTGGGATCCACTAAAGGCAGTTCTCAGGGGAAGTTTTATATCCCTGAGTGCATACTTAATTAAAGCAGAGAGAAGCGAGGTCAATGAATTGGACATGCAATTGAAAAAGCTAGAAAAAGAACAAATTGAAAATCCCCAATTAAGTACTAAATTAGAAATATTGAAAACCAAAGGTGAGATTAATAAAATTGAAATTAAGAAAACCATTGAATTAATAAATAAAACTAAGAACTGGTTTTATGAAAAAATCAACAAAATTGATAGACCCTTAGTCAATATGATAAAAAAAAAGAAAGAAGAAAACCAAATTACGAGTATCAAAAATAAAAAGGGTGAATCTACCTCCAATGAAGAGGAAATCAAAAAATAATGAGGAATTATTTTTCCCAATTGTATGCACATAAATATGATAATCTTAGTGAAATGGATGAATATTTACAAAATCACAAGTTGCCCAGATTAACTGAAAAGGAAGTGAATTACCTAAATAACCCCATCTCAGAAAAAGAAATCAAACAAGCCATCAAAGAACTCCCTAGGAAAAAATCTCCAGGGCCAGATGGGTTTACTAGTGAATTCTCTCAAACATTTAAAGAACAATTGATCCAATACTCTACAAACTATTTGGAAAAATTAGTGAAGAAGGAGTCCTACCAAACTCTTTCTATGACACAAATATGGTACTGATTCCTAAATCAGGCAGAGATAAAACAGAGAAAGAAAATTATAGACCAATTTCCCTCATGAATTTAGATGCAAAAATTCTAAATAAAATATTAGCCAAAAGACGCCAACAACTCATCACAAAAATAATACACTCTGATCAGGTAGGATTCATTCCAGGAATGCAAGGATGGTTTAATATTAGGATAACCATCAGTATAATTGAGCACATCAACAATAAAACTATCAGAAAGCACATGATCATCTCAATAGATGCAGAAAATGCTTTTGACAAAGTACAACACCCATTCCTATTAAAAACACTAGAAAGTATAGGAATAAAAGGAGCCTTCCTCAAAATAGTTGATAGCATCTATTTAAAACCATCAGCAAGTATTATATGCAATGGGGATAAACTAGAAGCCTTTCCAATAAGATCAGGAGTGAAACAAGAGTGTCCACTATCACCTCTCTTATTCAATCTGGTTCTAGAAACACTAGCAGTAGCGATTAGAGAAGAAAAAGAAATCAAAGGAATCAAATTAGGTAAAGAAGTGACCAAGCTATCACTCTTTGCAGATGATATGATGATATACTTAGAGAATCCTAGAGAGTCAAGTAAAAAACTACTAGCGACAATAAATAAATTTGGCGAAGTTGCAGGATATAAAATAAACCCACATAAATCCTCAGCATTCCTGTACATCTCTAATGAAAGTCAACAGCAAGAGATAGAAAGAGAAATCCCATTTAAAGTCACTGTAGACATTATAAAATATTTGGGTATCTACTTGCCAAAACAAACCCAGAATCTATATGATTACAACTACAAAACACTTCTCACACAAATAAAAGCAGATCTAAATAGTTGGAAAAATATCAATTGCTCATGGCTGGGTCGAGCTAATATAATAAAAATGACAATTTTACCGAAACTAAACTATATATTTAGTGCCATACCAATCAGTTTACCAAAAAACTACTTTCTAGAGTTAGACAAAATAGTAACAAAATTAATTTGGAAAAACAAACGGTCTAGAATATCAAGGGAATTAATGAAAAGAGATGCTAGGGAAGGTGGACTAGCTATGCCAGATCTTAATCTGTATTATACAGCAGCAGTCATCAAAACTGCTTGGTACTGGCAGAGGTGTAGAGTAGTGGATCAATGGAATAGATTAGGTTCAGGAGACCCAGCAGTTAATGAATATAGCAATCTATTGTTCGATAAGCCCAAAGACCCCAGTTTTGGGATAAGAATGCACTATTTGACAAAAACTGCTGGGAAAACTGGAATACAGTATGGCAGAAACTGGGCATAGATCATTATCTAACACCATATACCAAAATCAAGTCCAAATGGGTGCATGATCTAGGTGTAAAGGATGATACTGTAAGCAATTTGGGAAAGCAAGGAATAGTTTACCTGACAGATCTGTGGAGAGGGGAAGACTTTAGGACCAAACAAGAACTAGAGAGCATTATAAAATGCAAAATGGATAATTTTTATTACATTAAATTGAAAAGCTTCTGTACAAACAAAACCAATGCAACCAAGATCAAGAGGGAGGTGGGAAATTGGGAAAGAATTTTTAAAACTTGTGTCTCTGATAAAGGACTCATCTCTAAAATTTATAGAGAATTGAGCCAAATCTATTTGAATACAAGTCATTCCCCAATTGATAAGTGGTCAAATGATATGAACAGGAAATTTTCAGAGAAAGAAATTAAAGATATCTATAAGCATATGAAGAAATGCTCTAAATCACTATTAATTAGAGAAATGCAAATCAAAACAACTCTGAGATACCACATCCCTCCAGTCAGATTGGCTAAGATGACAAAACAAGAAAGTGACAAATGCTGGAGAGGATGTGGACAAATTGGAACACTAATACATTGCTGGTGGAGTTGTGAACTTATCCAACCATTCTGGAGAGCAATCTGGAATTATGCCCAAAGGATTATAAATAATTTCATACACTTTGACCCAGCCATACCACTTCTAGGGTTATATCCCAAAGAGATCATAGAAGTGGGAGGAAGACCCATATGTACAAAAATATTTTTAGCAGCCCTTTTTGTGGTTGCAAAGAATTGGAAACTGAAGGCGTGCCCACCAATTGGGGAATGGCTAAACAAGTTGTGTTATATGAATGTAATGGAATATTATTGTGCTATAAGAAATGAAGAGATGACGGATTTCATAATTACCTGGAGAGACTTATACAAATTGATGCTGAGCGAGAAGAGTAGAATCAGAAGAAATATGTATACCATCACAGACATACCATATCTCTGATGACCAACTATGACAGACTGGCCTCTTTTCAGCAATGCCGTGATATAAGTTAATCCCGAAAGACTCAAGAAAGTGAGAAATGCTCCATCCAGAGTTATAACTAGAAAGAACTGAACCTGAATCCTGATGGAAGCAAACTAAATGATCTTGTTCTTTTCATTGTTTGGTTTTATTTCTTCCTTACCATCTTTCATCCCACCTAGTACAACACGCCTTTGTAATTGGAATAATGTCTAATATGAATGCATTTGCAGATCATATCCTGGACTATATGCTGTCGTGTGGGGAGGGCGGAGGCAAGTAAAGGAAATTTGAAAATCAAGGAACTATGGAATTGAAACTTGTTAACTGAAACTAAACTAATAAATTAATTAAAAAAAAAAAAGAAAAGTATCATAAATTACAATGATCATTTTTCCATGTGGGGATGTAAATACTTCAACTTTGATAAGTCCCTTATTATTTATTTTCCCTGTTTACCTTCTCATGCTTCCCTTGCTTCTTGGATTTGAATATCAAATTTTTGATTCAATTCTGTTGTTTTTTTTTTGTTAAGAATGCTTGAAAGTCCTCTATTTCATTGAATGACCATATTTTTCCTTGAAGCATTATACTCAGTTTGCTTGGTAGGCAATTTTAGGCTTTAATTCTAGCTCCTTTGATCTCCAGAACATCATATTCTAAGTCCTTTGATTCCTTAATGTCGAAGCTGCTAGATCTTCTGTTATTCTGATTGTGTTTCCACAATATTTAAATTGCTTCTTCTTGGCTGTTTTTAATATTTTCTCCTTGATCTGGGAACTCTGGAACCTGGCTATAGTATTCCTAGGAGTTTTCTTTTGCAGATCTTTTTCAAGAGGTAATCAGTGAGGGGCGGTTAGGTGGTGCAGTGAGTAGAGCGCTGGCCCTGGAGTCAGAAAGACCTGAGTTCGGATCTGGCCTCAGATACTCAACACTCACAAATAAAAACCTAACTGTGTGATCTTGGGCAAGTTACTTAACCCCAATTGCCCTCCAAAAAGCAAAAAAAAAATTAAAAATTATAAAAAAAAGAGGTGATAAGTGAATTCTTTCAATTTCTATTTTGCCCTGTGGATCTAAAATATCAGGTCAATTTTCCTTGACAATTTCTTGAAGGATAATTTCTAGGTACCTTTTGTGATCATGGCTTTCAGGTAGTCCAATAATTTTTAAATTTTCTCTACTGCCTCTATTTTCCAGGTCAGTGGTTTTCCCATGAGATATTTCACATTGACTTCTATTTTTCATTTGTTTGGATCTGTTTAATGGTATCTTGATTTCTCATAAGGTCATTAGCTTCCATTGCTCTAATCTAATTCTGAAGGAATTAATATCTTCTTTGCTCTTTTGAAATTTTTATTCTGGCTGGCATATAAGGCTTTTTTTAGGAATTCTTCTCCTCATTGGCTTTTTTGGCCTTTTGTGCCATTTGAGTTAATCTATTTTTAAAGTGTTATTTTCTTCAGTCAGGTTGTTAACTCTCTTTTCATGATTTTCTTGCATCATTCTCATTTTTCCCCAATTTTCCTCCATTTCTCTTACTCAGTTTTCAGAATCCTTCTTGAGCTCCTCCATGGCCTCTAAGCAATTAATATTTTTCTTGGAATGTTTTGGTGCAAGAGTTCTCACTTTGTTGTCTTCCTCCTGTGCCATGCTTTGATCCTTTTTGTCCTGAGAAGAGAAATCTAAAGTTTGATTGCTGTGCTTTCTTTGCTCCCTTTGCTTGTTCATGTTGCCACACAATTATCGACTTCAGAGCTCTTTGCCATGGTAGAACTGTGCTTTCAGAGAAAACTTTGCCCGAGATCACCAGAGTTTTTGCAGCTGCTGGAGCTATTAGTTGGGTGCCCTCTCTGCTGCCCCCAAATGCTCTGGCTCACAGGTCACATGCCTCAGGACAACCACCCAAGATCATCATCCAGATCCAGGCAGGTTAAAGCAAGAGAAATTACCTTCTGAATGGTTGCTTTGTCCCTCAACAATCTTTAGGCCAGTAGCTCTGAAGCAGCCACATGGAGGTGGCCGCAGGGATACCATGCCTCTGCTGCTTCTTGCTCTGGGAGTAGAGGCCAGATCACACTGAGTCCCACACAGTTCCAAGAGATTTCCACACTGACCTTTTACTTTGCCTTTGGCATTTATGGTTTGATAAGTCTGGAAACCAACACAGCTGCTGGTAATTTACTCTCCTCACATCCCTCTAGCTGCTGCTGGTTCGGACTGCCCTGGGGCCAAAATCTAAGGCTGGGTTCAGCTCCCAGCATGCTGTGATGGCCACTTCCTGACCATCTGCCAGGCTACCTTCAGTGGGAGTTTTGCTTCCCTCTGTCACATTGTGGGTTCTGTAGCTCTAAAGTTTGTTTAGAGTCATATATTATAGGTATTTGAGGTGGGTATGGGGGGAGCTCACAGAACTTTCCTGCTTCTATGTTGCCATCTTTGCTCTGCCCTCTTCAAATTCTTTTACTTGATTTTCAAAATGCTTTTTGAGTTCTTCCATGACCTGAGAACAAGTGATATTTTCCTTGGGGCTTTCAGATGTAGGAGTTTTGACTTTGTTATCTTCTTCTGGTTTTATATTTTGATCTTCCTTGTAATCAAAGTAAGTTTCTGTATTCTAATGCTTTTTTTTTCCACTGCTTGCTCATTTTCCCAGTCAATTACTTGACTTTTAAGCTCTTTGTTTAAGTAGTACTCTGCTTCCAGAGTGGAGGGTTCATTGTTCCAAGCTTCAGAGGCTTTGGGCCACTGTTTTCTTGGCAGCTGTGATAGTTTCCAGAATTCTTAACCCACAAACTCCAAAGACAAATTAGAATGTTTCTAGAGAACTGTAAATTTTTGGTTCTTCCAGGCTTGTATGATCAAAAGAGAGATGTTTACTCTTCCTGTGGTGTGTACTCTGGTATGTGAGTGACCACAAGCATCTTTTTCTGCTTTGGAACTCTGAAGAGCATTCCTTTTTCTCCACTGTCACAAGCTCCACCACACTAGTTTTCCTAGTCCCAGGACCACCACCTAGGACTACAACCCAGATCCAAGCAAGGGAAAAGTAAGATAATCTTGCCTCAGAACTAGTAAAGAGATCTGTGCTACCCCCCTCTGATCAGCTGCTCAATTCCCCCATCCACCTATGGACCAAGTCCTCTGGAAGCAGCTGCTACCACCACAATTGTTGCTGCCCTGAGACTAGGACAGAAACAGGTCAAAACTCCTCTCTCACCCAGGTCCCACAGACATCTCCTACTTACATTCTAATTTGTCTTTGGAGTTTGTGGGTTAAGAATTCTGGAAACTATCACAGCTGACAAGAATTTAGTCCTCTGAGGTCTACTCTGGCTACTGCCAGCTTGGCCCAGGCTGAACTGCACTCCTCTCCCATCCTGGTGCAACAAACCTTTTCTGTCAACCTTGTATTGGGCTATAAATTTGTTTCTTTCTGTCATTTTGTGGGTTCTGTTGTTCTAGAATGTATTTAGTGTTATTTCTACAGGTATTCAGAGGGTTTGGGGGAGATCTCAAGCAAATTTCTGCTTTCACTCTGCCATCTTGGCTCCATTCTCCTTTCCACTGAATATTGTCAAATATCGCCAAGAGAGCTCAACTCTGCTTCAAGAAAATTTCAATAGGCTATGAGCTAATCAGAGAAGATCTGGGGAGAAAGGTGTGAAGGGAAGGTACTGATGCCACCTATTACAGAAGAAAGTTGCAATGCATTATTGAATGCAGGAAAGTGATTTGATAACTGGAAGTATACATTGAAAATTTGCTGTTTTTCACAGATGGATGGATGATAAATCCCCATACCCCAAATACAAACTGAAAATATCCATGAGAATTTAACTGAAATATTATCATTGAACAAACTGCTCCCCACAGTCACCCAGAAACAGCTTTAATTTATAAGATTTTAAAGAAAAATTTTATATATTCCCATAATAAAAACAAATCCTCATAATAGCCAAGCAATGTGGAACTCTAAGAAAAACAAGAAAATTTCAAAATAGATATCTTACTAAGGAAATGAAAATCATGTGGAAATAGGACAAATAGTATAGTGTTTTTTTCTCTTATATTGTCTCTTACAAGAATAGCACTAGTTTTGCTTTTGGTGAGGCTACATATGATGATATAATACCTAATACTTTTATTCAACTAGTAAAGGCAGTTATTTTAGTTATTTGTGGAATACAAAAGAAAACACATAAATAAGAGAACATATTTAGAAACTTTAACTTGTGCCAGCATCATTTGTATTTGAACTGCATCAAATAAGATGAAAAGAATCATACAATTATAACATTAATAATGATGATGCTGATGATGGGTAGAAGAAGACAGAGGAGGAGGAAGAGAAGGAGGAGGAGTAGAAGAAGGAGAAAGATAAATTAAATTGAAAGAAGTGTGTAACATATTACTACAGGTTTCAAAAACTTTAGCATTTAATGTATATCTAGAAAGACAATACCAGGTTGTGGAATTATATGACAAAAGCTCACTACATACATAAAGAGATGGATGTATCCCATTAACTTGTGCAAAGATCAAGCCCACCTATGTTAAAGAATTCAACAAATAAATTGTACTGCAACTGGAGAAACATTAGAGAAAGAAATGTTCCAGCTTCCTTCTTTGTTTTGTCTTCCTTCCCCCTCCTCTGCAGCACTCATTAGATAGTAAATTCCTTGAGATTAAGAGGTTACAGGTTACCTCCTCTGCTTCTCTTTTATCAAATCATATAGCACAATGTCAGGAACATAATAAACACAATAAATATTTTACCTATCTCTTTACTTTCTCTCTCTCTCTCTCTCTCTCTCTCTCTCTCTCTCTCTCTCTCTGTCTCTCTTATAACCACTTAGGCATGATATCCATCCAGAAATATAAATATAATGTGTATTCAATAGTGCCATTTTGAATACCCATTTTTCAAACTACATAGAATAAAAAAAATTAAAAAATAAGGCCTCAGGAGAAGAAATAAAGTCATGTGGGAAAGGATGAGATATGTGGTTTCTCGTTTGAATCAGTTACCAAAAAGTATTATTCAATACTCTATTCAGTTACTAAAAAACTCAATTCCTCTTCCTTTGCAGTTGCCTGAAATAGCATCTCTTATTCCTCAGCCTTCCAAGTGAAAGATGATCATTAAAAATAGGCTCCCATAATGCTCAAATTAAATAATGAATGTAAAGCACTTTACAAACTTTAAAGAACTTTATAAATGCCAGTCATTATTATTATTATAATAGTCAGTAGGTCTACAGACTAATGGTGACTTCATTCCCTGAGCCTTCTACTGCTTTCCTGCAAAGCTGAAGGAGTGTTTCTAGAGAAAAATAGGGGTGTGCCAGTATATATTTAGTATTTTTCCCCTGTGAAGATATATATATATATATATATATATATATATACTTTGTTAGGTTTCATTTGCATTATTACAATATTTTAAAAATAGGTAATTTTCAAACAACAATAAATCAAGTCCTGAATGACTAATGATTGCTTCTGTGAAAGGTAAATTGTCATGCCAAATTTTTAATAATGGGCTCCCATGAGCTAGTTAAAGCTGGCTCCATCATAACTCTGAAAAAATTCTGAGTAGGACCTCTACCCTACAAATATATCCTTTCCTGACTATTTCTTAGGTTCCTATGAAGCTTTCACAATTACTCTAGTTGTCTTAAGCCACAGAGTCACAGAACCATATTGTATATTACTGTAACAATTATTCCCTTGATTTGTCATTTACTAAACTCATGGCACAGACTACAGATAATTGATGATGTTTATATTTTATTAAATTATTATCATCAATATTATGACAATTTGTTATTATTAATGATCACCATAATTGTTAATGGAACCCAGATATAAATGGTACAAGGATACATCACTATAATGTTATTAAATTGCTTTCCAGATATGATATATTTCCCAATAATGTTTATTAAATATGCTATTTCCTTAAGGTTGCTTTCAAAAGCAGTTTCTTCCTTTCTGTAATAATCCACTGGAACCAGAATCAGAAGTCTTAAAAATATCAAGTGAAATTATCAAAATGAGTCATTGAAAAATTAAAAAAAGAATAATATATGTCAATATGCTTACAGTTTAGTCATTTGATTGCTATAGAAACTGTCAAAACCTTCTTTTCCATGCATATTATAGAAAGCAGATGGTTTCATAATGAAAATCAGCAAATAATTCTACTAATAGAGCATGCATCACATTTTCTATGTGTCTGATATATTATAATTTTTATAATCTTTCCTATTTACCTGCCATTAAGAGCTTGCAAAAATATTACAAAGTGCTACCAAGTTGTTGCAATAAGCTAGGTTTCTAAAGAGAACAGTGTGGCTTGTATTGTAACAATAGCAATGGGTTACCATTGAAGAACTTATGTATTCCATTCTTCACATTACAATATCAAGTGTGAAATCCTCTTGTTACCAGGGTTGCTTTAAAGAGAGAAGAAAATGCAAGAATGCATACTGTATCTATGTTAATGTCATCCTCTCATTTACTAATGGATAACTCTGTGTGTGTGTTTTCTAAAAGGCAAAGGATCTCTAAATTTACCTCTCCTCAGAGACAATTCCAATCAAGAAAGTCAATTTACAGTTGTCTTAGTTCTTGAAAATTCAAATTTGTTTCTATTGCCATGTAAGCAGATCCCCAGTGACATATGTTCTGTTTAGAAGTATCCCTCATTGACAAAAGGCTATCTAGCAATTGCTGTATGCTGTAAGAAATTACAATATAGTCCCACTGTTCTTATTTGTTATTTCAGCTGATCATAGCAATTAGATCTGAAAGAGTCTTCAAAGATATATCTCCTTCCTTTTCTACCTCTTTTTCTCATCCACCTCCTCCCCAACTACCAAATGACAACCTGTACCCATGTGACTGATTCAGATTCAAGATAGGACAAATGTTGCATAGAGTTGGGAAGCAAGTAGTTACTATATAAAATAAGGATCAGGTTTTCACTTATGATTATTATAGTTAGCAAATACAAGGTAACACACTAAGCTGACCTATAATATTATATTGCCGAATTGCTTGTCTTTGTATACAAAATAGAGAATGAGGTGAGACTTCTTCACAGTGGAGCATTACAGCTACTCATGTTCTGGTGTTTCTATATATTTTTTTTTCTGTTATTCATGACCCTGAGGATAATTTGTGCATGAAAGTATACCGAAAAATTAGTTAACAAATCAAAAAAACTTTATTACGTTTTTATGATACACCAGACACTTTATACAGTCCTTGGGATATGAAAATAAGTACAAAGAAATACAGTGTCTCCCTTCAAAGAGCTTAAATAGTAAAAAATACATAAATGTATCAAGAGTCTAAAAAAGGAGAAGGGATAAAATGGTATGTGGTACAGTGATAAGATAGAGCATGTTTGGAGTAGAGCCTAGATGGAAATAAGGCATGGCTGCACTGGACATCCGTCATTATTTTGAAAAAAATATTATATTCATTGTATTAAGTATTTCCCAACAACATGTAAAAAAATCAACTCTCTATATGTGTGTATTAGAGAATGTATATGCATATATGTATATATGTGTATATATATGTATACGTAGATATACATTTATTAGAATATGTTGCCTGTATATGTGTGTATACATATATATTTTGAGTCTCTATTTCTCTAATTCTCTCCCTTCTTCTGTTCTTCCACCAATCCTTGAGAAGGCAAGCAATTTGATACAAATTATACATGTGAAGTCAGGCAAAACTTTTTTTTTTTAACTGACTATGCTTCAAAAGGAAATATAAATAAAAAAACAATAAAAATAAGCTTAAAAATAAGATTCAATCTGAATTCTGGTTTAATCAGTTCTCTTTCTGGAGGGGAATAGCATTTTTCATCATGGGTTCTTCAGAATTTCATTGGATAATTTTCTTCAAAAGAATAAGGAAATTTTCACAGTTGATCATCATTACAGTGCTACTCTTGTTATGTATGTTGATGTCCTGGTTCTGCTTCAATTTTTTTTTTCAGTTTATATACGTTTTCCCAGGATTTTCTGCAATTGTCCTGCTAATTAATTATTATAGCATAATAATATTCCATCAAAATTGTATACAAAAATTTGGCCACTCATTCCCCAATTGATGCATATTCATTTGATTTGTAATATCTTGCAAACAAAAAATCAGAGCTTCTATAAATATATTTTTATACGTGAATCCTTTCACCTTTTCTTTGATCTCTTTTGGATATATATGTAGTAATGGTATTGCTGTGTCAAATTGTATGCACAGTTTCATAACCTTTTGGGCATAGGTCCAAATTGTTCTCCATAACTTAGACTAGTTCACCCCTCTACTAACAACAAAACAAATTAGTATCCAAGTTATTCATATACTTTGCCACATTTGTCATTTTCCTTTTCTTTCCTTTTAGCCAATCTAAAAAGTATGCGGTGGTATCTCAGAGGTGTTTTCATTTGCTTTTCTCTAATAAACAATTATTTGAAAGAGTCTTAGATAACTTAAGTGTTTCTGTTCTGAAAATTGTCTGTGCAAATCCTTTGACCATTTATAAACTAAAGAATGACTTCTATATTTTTAATATATAAATTTGGGTCATTTCTCCATATATTTGAAAAATGAGGGTGGCATCAGAGAAAATATTTTTACCAGTTACTTATTTTCCTCATAATTCTCACTGTATCAGATTTGCTTGTGCAAAAGCTTTTTTAATTTCATGTTAACCAACTTCTTTTTTCTTAAATTTTGTCTGAGAAGCACATTTTTCCAGGTCGCCTAATTTAATTTAACTTTATCCTTTATGTCTAAATAATTTTCAATTTTAATACTATATTGGTATACAGTATGTGTTTTTGGCCCATATGTATACTGCTTTTGTCATGATTACTAATAATGCACTTCCTTCCACTCATGCACACACATGAATACATCTATCTATCTATCTATCTATCTATCTATCTATCTATCTATCTATCTATCTATATGTGTGTGCATGTGTGCATACATATATACATGCTTATACACATATGCTATGTATACCCATATATAGTCATACGTGTGTGTTTACACACACACACACACACACACAGTGTATGGGCACAGTTCCAAATTGTTCTACAGAATGATTGGATTAGTACACAACTCTACCAACAGTTCAGCAGTGCCCCAGTTTTCCTATATCACCTACAACCTTTATTATTTTCTTTTAGTCAGCCTGAAAGTTATAAGGTGGTTTAATTTGTTTAATTTGTTGTTTAATTTGTTTAATTTGCATTTCTCTAATTGATACTGTTTTTTGTCCAATGGTCTTTTTTAATCTTTATTTTAAATCTATATGGCAATTTGACTCTCTTTGAGTAGCTTCTTTTCCCACTTTTTTCCTCTGATCTCAGTTTTCATGACACTACTCTCTCCTGGCTAACCTATGTATATGACTTCAAATACTTTGTCTTCTTAGCTGACTCCTCATTCACAACAAACAGCACAGCAGTAAGACAAAGTTCTGTCCTAGGTTCTCTTCTCTCTCCACATGCTTTCCCTTGGGCACCTTGTCAGCTACTATGGGTTTAATTATTGCATCTCTGCAGACAGCACACTGATCTACATAACCCCATGCAGTTTCTCACCTGGGTAGTAATTCCCACCCACTGTCTATTGGATATTTCATACTGAGTGTACCAGAACCATTTCAAGTTTAATGTGTCTAAAAGTAAATTCTTCTTTTTCCCAAAATTAGCAATTCCTGTTGAAGTCAGTACCATTTTTCCTAATCATTGAGATATATAACCTTATCTTTATGCTTTATTCTTTACTCTCCATGATTCTATATATTCAATCAATTCACATATCTTTCTATTTCTACTTCTATAACTTTTGCACCATACATGTCCTCCTATTCTCTACTTATACAGTTACTAACTTAAAGTGCCTTTCTTATGTCTCTCCTATTGCAAGTTTATGATTGGTTTACTAGATTCAAATATTTCCCCAGTGAATTCCACATTCAGCTATCAAAGTAATTTATTTTATTTTAGACACAGATATGACCATGTCGCAACATTTATTGAATATTACTCCAATGGTTCCATCTTCTTTCTGAGATTAAATATAAATGTCTCCATTTAGGCTTTTAAAATATACCAATCAGACTCCAACTTTTTATTTCTAGCTTTATTTTATTTTGCACTCTCTCCACTGAAGTTTAATTTAATCAACTGGTGTTCTCTCTGTACATCAAATACACAATTAATGTACTTTCTCCACTTATTTGTGCTGATTAGCCTCAATGTCCAGAAACTCCCACCTCACCTCAATCTTCAATTGCCTTCTCCTTGAAGAGAAAATTCATCCCAAGACATTTCTGGGTCCCAAGATGGAAGAATAAGCAGCAAATCACTGTCCATCTCCCATATTCACCTACGAATAATCAAGCAACAATAAAATTGTGTTCCAGAAGAAATCGTGGAACAGTGGAATCAGTGGGAAAACAGTGTGGAGAAGTCTTTTAGTCTAGGAAGCTTGGAGTCTGCAAAAAAGAAAAAAGTCTCTATTACTCAGGTAAAAGGAGAATGTAGTCCAGGACAGCAAGTATTCCAGCAAGGAAACAACAAGTCCCACCTAAGCAAACCAGTGAGAAACCCTAAGCCCCAGGGTGGTGTAGCAGGCAAATGCCAACACCAGGATGCTCCTACACAGGGATACATATCTTAACACAGCCAAGGGAGCTGGCAGACTCCAGCTCAGAAATGAACCATGTGCTTCAGTGAAGCCCTGGGTGGGAAGATGTTCTCCAGCAGCCAGACTTATTGCATTTTAGTACAGCCCCAAGCAGGTAAGAATCCTTCAGGGAACAAATCTAAAAGTGCTTCAGAACAACCTATGGAACTTGGACATCTTTGGGCTTCCAAAACTCCAAGTGCTTTAGTGTATCCCAGAGTAAACAGATATCATCAAAGGACTAGACTTCCACTTGCTTCAGTGTAGCCCCAGGGAAATGTAGAAAAATCCCACCTGGCCTCAGACCACACCAGACACCACCACTGGGTCCCCAGATCACCACCAGGTAGGGTGACAAAACCCTACAGCTTCCTGGGGCCAGCACCTGAGGCCCCAGTACACAAAGCCAGAAACCAGGGTCCTGGTCCCCAGCACAAGAAGCTTGGGTCAATGCCACCTGTGTTCCAGAAGTTTAAAAAGTAAAAAGAAAAAAAAATTAAAAGTCAGGAAATAGGATAAAATTTGAGCAAGATGCAAAAAGAAAGCTTGACCATAGAAAGCTTATATGGTGACAGTGAAGAGGAAAATGCAAACTTAGAAGAGGGCAATATTGTCAATATGCCTACATCTGAAATCTCAAAAGGGAATATAAATTGGTCTCAAGTCTAAAAAGCCTTCTTAGAAGAGCTCAAAAACTCCAAAGTCAAATAAGTCAAATAAGAAAGATAGAAAA
This sequence comes from Gymnobelideus leadbeateri, assembly GCA_011680675.1. NCBI lineage: Eukaryota > Metazoa > Chordata > Mammalia > Diprotodontia > Petauridae > Gymnobelideus > Gymnobelideus leadbeateri. Next base: position 754,274 of record WOXC01006455.1, read on the forward strand.
AATGGTAAAAGAAATGAGAAGTATACAAGAGAGAGACAACAGTTTGGAAAGGACAAAAATTGCCTAAAGAAAACAAATCCTTAAAAATTAAAATTGGCAAAATGAAAGAGTAAATAGAAAAGGTAACCAAAGAAATAATTCCTTAAAAATTAGAATTGAGCAAGTGAAAGCCAATGACCCTATGAGACATCAAGAATCAGTCCAAAAAAAAAAAAAAAAATCAAAAGAATGAAAAAAATGGAAGAAAATGTAAAATAAGTCATGGGCGGGGGGGGGTGTTTGGTGGAGCTAACCTGGGAAACATATCCAGGAGAGAGAATTTAAGAATTATTGGACTACCTGAAAGCCATGATCAAAAAAAGGTTTTACACAACATTTATCAAGAAATTATCAAGAAAATGGTGGGTGGAGCCAATATAGAGGAGTGAAAAGAGGAACTCACTTGAACTTGCCCATTAATCCCTTTAGTAATCTCTAAAAAGTGAATATGAACAGAATTGAGAGTGGAAGAACCCACAGGGAGACAGAGTGTGGCAGATTTCCAGACCAGGCATATATATATATATATATATATATATATATATATATATATATATATATATATATATATATATATATATATATACGTATATACATATATATGTATATATATATATATATATGTATATATATATATATACAGAGAGAGAGAGAGAAAGAGAGAGAAAGAGAGAGAGAGAGAGAGAGAGAGAGAGAGAGAGAGAGAGAGAGAGAGAGGGAATCTGTTGCGCTGGACAGGAAGAGCACAGAGTGGGGCTGCACTGGTACAGATCTGACCATAGCAGAGCTGGAGAGAGCCTGGGAGATCTGATTCACCCATTGCAGGGGTGATTCCTAGACCTCTCACCATAGGATTTGGGTCTGTTGGAGCTGAGTAAGAGACATATGCAAACCTGTGGTAGTAGCAGCAGCTATGCCTAGAACTATCAGTCCACAGTCTAGATGTTTAAAAATCAGCTACCTGAACTTTTAGGAGATAAGATGGTGGAGAAAATCTTACTTGCTCTTATCTCCCCTATGGCCCTGAAAACCCAGAGTATATTTCCCCAATGTAAAATACTGAAATAATGGAACCAGCTGAAGATTTGGTAGTCCTAGGGAAATGGTGTGGCTGTTGCTGTTCTAACGTGTTATATGGAAGGCTTCCAAACAAACCCTATCTCAGCTGACCAGCAGGAGATCCTGAACCCCAGGGTGGTAGAACCAGCAAGCTCTAACACCTGAAGCCCAGATGTATCTTCTAACAACCAGGAAAATATGCCGATGCCATTATGGCCCCAGCAACCAGTGGCTGAGCCTACCTGTACTCTAGCCTAGGGGTTGCTGAGGTAGAATCTTAAAGTGGCAAGATCAACCCTCCCCCACATTTTCTGAGGGAGCTTGAGTGTAAGCCCAGAGAAAGATTGAAAGTCATGGCTTTGGCCTCAGACTAGGCACTAAGAGGCCACAGTCCACAAAGCTAATAACCAGGTCCATAGTTTCCAGAATAAGCAGCATGGAAAAGAGCCCCCTTTACCTCAGAAACAGAGATCCACTTTATTATTTTCTTTTTTTTTTACATTATTCTTGTATTATGGTTTAATTTTAGTTTCAATATTCAGTTCCACAAGATTTTGAGTTACAAATTTTCTCCCCACCTCTCCTCTACTTCCTACCCCAAGGTAGTGAGCCTACTGAATACCCCTTCCCCCAGTGTGTTCTTTCTTATAACCTCCCCCACCTCCCCTCTAACTTTCTAGTAGGGCAAGATGGATTTCTATATCCCAGTGCCTGTGTATCTTATTTACCAATTGCATGTAAAAATTATTTTTTTACATTTGTTTTTAAAACTTTGATTTCCTGGTTATTTCACTTCTTCCCTCCTCACCCACCCCCACTGGGAAGATAAGCAAATTCAATATCAGTTGTACATATGTAGTTACAAAAAATATTTCCTTAGTAGCTATATTGTGAAAGACTAACTATATTTCTCTCCATCCAATCGTGCCCCCTCCCCACTTATTCAATTTATCTTTTAACCCTGTTTCTTTTTAAAACTATGTTCTTTTATGGTAAGTTACCCAAAAGGGTGTGCATGTTATTCCCTCCCTAAGCCAAATACAAGAAGACCAAATTCAATAAAACCCATGGCTTAACCATTCCTTTTCACCTTCCTGCTTTTACCTCTTTTATATCAGATAATTTACCCTTTTCTGTCTCTTCCTCCCTCCTCTCATTATATTCCTCTCTCAGCTATTAATTTTTTTAAGGTATCATCCCTTCTTATTCAACTTATCCTGCAACCTCTATGTATACATACACACATATGCATTGATATACACATGAACCCTCCTATACATACATATATGTATTTATGTATATATTTACATACATAAACATATATGTATGTATAGATGTATGTGTGTGTGTGTGTGTGTGTGTGTGTGTGTGTGTGTGTAATGGGTAAAATAGTTATGGAAAGAATCCACCAAACACTCCTTGAAGAGATCCCAGATTAAAAATTCCAAGGAATAATTTAGCCAAACTCCAGAATTATCATGTCAAGGAGAAAATACTGAAAGCAGTCAGAAAGAAACAATTCAAATATCGAATAACTACAACAGGATGACACAGGACCTAGCAACTTCTACATTAAAATATAAGAGGGATTGGAATGTGATATTCCATATGGGAAAAGATTTTCTACTACAACCATGTATGAACTATCTTGCAAAAAGAAAGCATAATCTTTCAGACAAGAAGACAGTCATACCATGAAATAAGGGATATTAAAACCTTCCTGATTAAAAAGCCAGAGCTCAATGGAAAGTTTGATCTTTAAATATAAGACTCATGAAAAACATGAAATGTTAAACAGGAAACACACACACACACACACACACACAGAAGTTGTTATATAATAAGAGTAAACAGTTTAAATGCCTATATGGGAAACTGATACCTGACAATACTGAGAACAATTATCATGACTTTTAAAAGGGATATACATGGATAGAGGGTGTGGGTATAAATTAACAAAAATGATGGGAAAAAAAAACTTTATTAAGGGAGGAAAAGTGATTATAATAGGAGAAGAAAGGAGAAGGTAGAAAAGGACAAATTATGTCACATGAAAAGGGATAAAACATATTATAGTACAGGGAAAGAATGGAGGGAGGTGAACATTATCCTCTCTGGTTTTAGTTTAAGAAGGGAATAACATAATCAGGTAAGTATAGGATTCTAATGTGAAAAGACAAAAACAGTTATTATAGTAGAAAGAAAAAAGGGAGAGAGGGGAACATCATTTGAGATTTGCTATCATAGAATGCGATTCAAGGAGGAAATAACATACTTTGTTAAGTATAAAAATATATCATGTCCTCCAGACAGCATGTGGAGAAAAGGGAAAGAAAATGAGGGAGGTGGTTAGAAGGGAGGGAAGAATTAGTAAGGACTAAGGGTAGGAAAAGAGAGGTGGACTGAAAGGGAGGGAATATTGAGGGAGGCAATGGTCAAAAGGGAAACTTTTAAGGAGGGGAAGGGAAGAGGGAGAAATGAAATCATAAAGGGGATGGGGGATGGTAGAGAGAAAGACACAGACAGTAATCATAATGGTGAATGTGAATGGGATAAACTTTCCCATAAAATGGAAGTTTATAGAAGAGTGAATTAAAAACCATAACCCTACAGTATGCTATTTACAAGAAACACAATTGAAATAGGAGGTAATACACAGGGTAAAGGTAAAAGGATGGAGTAGAATAAAACTAAAATTAAAAAAAAGGAGGGATAGTAATTTTTATGTCAGATAATGCAAAATCAAAAATAGATCTAATCAAAAGAGATAAGGAAGGAAACTATATCCTCCTAAAAGGCACCATTGACAATGAAGCAATAATGTTACTAAACATATGCACCAAGTGATATACAGTACATACGCTAAGAGGAGAAGTTAATGGGGTTAGAGGAAGAAATAGAGAGCAAAACTATATTGGTGGGTGACCTCAGCATCCCACTCTTGGAACTTGATAACTCTAACCTCAAAATAAACAAGAAAGAATTAAGGAAATGAATAGAATTTTAGCCATGGTAGATATGATAGACTTCTGGAGAAAACCAAATGGGGAAAAAAGAATTATAACTTCTCAATGGTACATGATACATACACAAAAATTTGACCTTGTACTGGGGCATAAAATCTCTCTATCTAGTGCAGAGGTGGCAGAAATATTAAATGCTTCATTCTCATCTCATGATGCAATAAAAATTCCGCGTAATAAAAGGCCATGAAAAGATAAACTGAAATCTAAATGGAAAATAAATAATGTAATCTTAAAGAATGATTGGGTCAAACAAGAAATCATAGAAACAATCAGTTATTCATTCAAGGTAATGACAATAATGAGACAACATCCCAAAACTTGTGGGATGCAGCATAAGCAGTTCTTAGGAAAAGTTTTATATCTCTGAATGCTTATATGAATAAAATAGAAAAAAAAGAAATAAAAAAATGGGCATGCGACTAAAAAAACCTTTTTTTTAAAAAGAACAAATTAAACAAAATTAGGAAAACTGAAAGCCAAAGGAGAGATTAATAATTTGAAATGAAGAAGACTATTGAAATAATTAATAACTTGAAATTGAAATAATTAATAAATAATAAAAACTAAGAGCTGTTTTTTATGGAAAAAAAAAGAGTAGAATTGATAAAACTTTAGTAAATTTGTTTAAAAGAAAAAAAGACAAAAAAACAAATTACCACTAAGAAAACTGAAAAAGGTAAATGCACCTTTGATGAAGAGGAAATGAAAATAATAAGTAAAAATTGTTTTGCCCAATTGTGTGCCACAAATTTGACAATCTTAGCGAAATGTATGAATACTTCCAAAACAAAAAGTTATTGAGATTAACTGAAGAGATTGTAAAATACTGAGATAACTCCATCTCAGAAAACTAAATTGAATAAGCCAACTCCCTAGCAAGAAATGTCCAGGGCCAGATGGATTCAAAAGTGAATTCTATCAAACATTTAGAGAACAATTAACTCCAATACTTTATAGCTTATTTGGGAAAATTGGAGAAGAAGGAGTCCTATCAAATTATTTTTGTGACACAAATATGCTACTGATACATAAATTGGGAAGAGCACAAACAGGGAAAAGTGATTATCGGTCAATTTTCCTCATGCATATAGATGCAAAATTTTAAACAAAATATTAGCAAAAGGATTACAGCAACTTATCATGAGAATAATACAAATTAATCAGGTAGGATTTATTCAAGGAATGGAAGGCTGGTTCAATATTCAGAAAATTATCAGAATAATTCATCATAGCAACAACAAAAATGGTAGAAACCATATAACTATCTCAATAGATGCAGAAAAAGCTTTCGACAAACTACAACACATATTTCTATTAAAAACACTAAAAAGTATAGAAATAAATTGAGTCTTCCTGAAAATAATAAGTAGCATCTCTCTAAAAGCATTAGCAAGTATCTTATGTAATAGATATTATTTAGAAGTGTTTCCAAAAGATCAGGTGGGAAACAAAGATGTCCACTATCACCTTTCTTATTCAATTTTGCATTAGAAATCTTAGCTGTAGCAATGAGAGAAGAAAAAGAAATTAAAGTAATAAGGTTAGGCAAAGAAGAGACTAAGCTGTCATTCTTTGCAGATGATATGATATACTTGGAGAATCAAGTAAGAATTGCTTGAGATAATAAATAAATTTAGCAGAATTGAAGCATATAAAATAAACCCACATAAATGCACAGCATTCTTATATATTTCTAATGAAGCCCAGCAGCAAAACCTAGAAAGAGAATATTCCATTTAAAGTTACTGTAGGGGGAGACTAGGTGTTGCAGTGGATAAATAGAGTAGCAGCCCTGAAATCTGGAGGACCAGAGTTCAAATTCGCCCTCAGACACTTAACACAAAAACTAGCCACGTGACCTTGGGCAAGTCACTTAACCCCAATTTCCCTAAAAAAATAAAATAAAATAGTTACTGTAATCACTACAAAATATTTGGGAATCATCCTGCCAAAATATACCCAGGAAATTTATGAACACAATTAAAAACACTTTTCATACAAATAAAGTCAGATCTAAATAATTTGAAAAACATCAGTAGCTCCTGTCTAGGTAGAGCTAATATAGTAAAATGATTATTTTACCTAAATTATTTTTACCAATTTAGGGCAATACCAATCAATCTACAAATATATATATATATATATATATATATATATAATGCAAGAAAATATAGTAACAAAATTTGTCTGGAGGAACAAAATTATCAAAATATCAAGAGAATGAATGAAAAGAAATGCAAGGGAAGGTGATGTAGTCACACAAGATCATAATTTGCATTATAAAGCAGCAGTCATCAAAACTATGTCAGTCCTGAAAGACTCAAGAAAGAGAGAAATGCGCCATCCGGAGATATAACTAGAAAGAACTGAGCCTGAATCCTGATGGAAGCAAACTAACTGATCTTTTTCTTTTCATTGTTTCGTTTTATTTCTTCTTTACCATCTTTCATCCCACCTAGTAAAATACGCCTTTGTAATTGGAATAATGTCTAATATGAATGTATTTGCAGATCCTATACTGGACTATATGCTGTTGTGGAGGGAGGGGGGAGGGAAGTAAAGAAGATTTGAAAATCAAGGAACTATGGAATTGAATATTGTTAACTGAAACTAAACTAATAAATTAATAAAAAAAATTACTTGGAACTGACTGAGGAATAGAGTGGTGGATCAGTGGAATAGGTTAGTTACAAAAGAAAGAGTAGCCAATGACCATAGTAATCAACTGTTTGATAAACCCAAAGGCTCCAGTTTCTGGGATAAGAACTCAACATTTGACAAACACTGCTGCAAAAATTGGAATTGTATGACAGAAACTGGGCATAGACCAATATCTTACATCATACAAAAAAGTAAATCTAAATGGGTTCATGATCTAGATATAATATAATGCTATATTCTCTAAGCCATTTGGGAGAGCAAAGAATAGTTTACGTCTCAATTTTTTGGAGAAGGGAAGAATTTATGACCAACCAAGAGATAGAGAATGTTATGAAATAGAAAATGGGTAACTTTGATTATATCAAATTGAAAAGTTTTATACAATGTCAATGTAACAAAGATTAGGAGGGAAGTGGAAAATTGGGAAAGAATTTTTACAACCAATATCTCTGATAAAGGACTAATTTCTTAAGTATGCAGAAAAGTGAGTCACACTTTTAAGAATATAAGTCATTCTCCAATTGATAAATGGTTAAAGTATATGAATAGGCAGTGTTCAGAGGAAGAAATTAAAGGTATTTATAAGCACATAAAAATGCTCTAAATATCTATTGATTAGAGAAATGCAAATAAAAACAACTCTGAACCACCACATCTCACCAGTCAGATTGAGAAAATAGGAACATGATAAATGCTGGAGAAGATGTGGGAAAATCAGAACTCTACCACGTGGTTGGTGAAGTTGTGAACTGACCCCACCATTACAGAGAGCAATTTAGAGCTATGCCCAAAGTCTATATAGCCCAAAGGCTATAAAAAGTCACCCATCAATAACACTTTTAGTAAATGTTATCCCAAAGAAGTCATAGAAGTGGGAGGAGGACCCATATGTACAAAAATATTTATAGAATTTCTTTTTGTGGTTGTGAAGTATTGGAAATCAAGGGAATGCCCATCAATTGTGGAATGGTTAAACAAGCTGTGGTATATAAATGTACTTGTATTTTATTGTGCTATAAGAAATGAGGAACAAATGAACTTCAAAATAAATTGGAGACTTATACAAACTGATGGTGAGTCAGGAGAGCAGAACCAGGAGGAATTTATACACAATAACAGACACATTGTATCTGTGATTATTAACTCTGATAGACTGGGCTCCTCTCAGTAATATTCCAGTATAAGACAACTCCAAAAATCTCATGATGGAAATGGTTATCCACATCCAGACAAAGGACTATAAAGCCTGAATATAAAATATAAATTCAAGGAAACTCCCATCTCTCTCTCTCTCTCTCTCTCTCTCTCTCTCTCTCTCTCTCTCTCTCTCTCTCTCTTGCTTTGTTTTCTTTCTTTTTCTTGTTGTTAATTCCACTAGTTACAATTCTCCTTCAAAATTTGAATAATATTTAATGTGAGGTATTTGAAATATGTGTGGTGGATTGCAGGCCATCTTAGGAGTGTAGAGGGGAGGAAAAGGAAGGTGAGAAAATTTGGAAGTCAAGGGATTGTGAAACTTAATATTGTATAATAAAAGTAAATAAATTTAATAACAATAAAGAAATTATCAAGGAAAAGTGTCCTCATATCCTAAAACCAGAGGGCAAAATTGTCATTGAAAGAATTCACCAATCACCTCCTGACAGAGACCCCAAATTGATAACAGCAAGGAATATTATAGCCAAATTCCAGCATTATCAGGTCACAGAGAAAATACTGCAAACAATCAGAAAGAAACAATTTAAATATTTTGGAACTGCATTCAGGCATACACAGGACTTTGCAACTCCTTCATTAAAAAATCTGAGCTCTTAGAATATGAAATTCTGGAAGGAGAAAGAGCTTGGATTATAACCAAGAATCAAGTATCTAGCAAAATTGAATAAAATCTCTCAGGGAACATGATGGATATTAAATGAAGTAGTGGATTGTTTTTTATTCCTGATTATAAAAAAACCACCTGAACAGAAAATTTGATCTTCAAATAAAAGGCTCAAGAGAAGCCTACAATGTAAGCAGAAAGGCAAAAACAAAGTTAGTTACAAGAAGAAATAGACAACCAAACTATAACTAATGGGGAATTTCAACCTCCCACACCCAGAACTAGATAAATTTAAACACAAGATAAATAAGGAAGAAGTCAAGAAAATGAATAGAATTTTAGAAAAGGGAGATATGACCTATTGCAAAACCAATCACAAGTAGCTCTCCTGAGGACAGCTTCTGTGAATAACTTTAAAGATATAATCTCATAGTATAGTGAAGTCTCTATTTATTCAGCAATAAACTAAAGCAAAATATTCAAGAAACCAAAGTACAACATTCACAGTAATATCGCATAATAAGTTATTACTAAGGTGGCCACATAGTCTTAAAGAAAACATATTCAGTAAGTAACAATCTCCTCAATCACTATAGAGTATCCAAGTAAAATCATCTTTCATCTTGACTCCAGGCTGGTTTCCAATGATCCTTAAGTCAATCATCCTTAAGAGGTACCAGAATGTACAAATGCCATCTACCCCTAGGGAACAGTAACTTACAATAGCATCAGTCAGCACTGAGTACCCAAGTAATGTCTCTTTTCTTCTTTACTTGAGGTTGACTTCCAAACACCAAGGCTCCTCTTCCACACTCCCAGCTCTTGCCTGGATTCACTTAACTTTGGCCTGGATTTATGGACAGGCAGTTCTCAGCTCCTGTTCCATACCACAGCTTATGAGAACTGCTCCACTCCAAGCTCTTCACAATTTTTGTTTCTAGGAAAAGAAAGCTCAGCATAGCTAAAACACATTTCAGGAACTATCATCTAAATTAACTTTCTGTCTGAGAAATCAGCACAAATAAGCAAACAGTGTTTCTCTCAGACAAAGCAACACAAATCAACAGAGTGCTTCCAACTGACAAAATAACACAAACATAGAAAAGCAGTCAGAATAACAGACAAAGTGGTGGCATTGCAAATATTCTCTCTCTTAACTCTGCTTGGTCCCAACTGATGCTCAAGATTTTATCTGCTCTGCTCCTTCCTGTTACACCCTTCCTTTTCCACTGTTTCAATAAGTCGCTCCCACTGTGAGATCCATGAGATGTAATTTGGCCTAATAAAGGCAGGGGAAGTCTGCAAAATTAAGGGCAACACATTCAAAGGCACTTGAATAGCTGAAAAAAAGGAGCAAAATATTATTTTGCTTGCCATTATATATCTGGAAAAAAAGGAAAATGGAATAGAAAGGACAAATAGTTTTCTCAGTAATACATGGCATCTATACAAAAATTGACTACAGATAAGGGCATAAAAGCTTCACAACCAAATACAGAAAGTATATAATATTTAATGCATTCTTTTCAGAACTTAATGCAACAAAAATTACATCCCATAAACATCCATCCATCAAAGTAGACTAAAAATTATCATGAACTAAAAGAAGTAATCATAAAGAATGAGGGGGTGTTTTTCCATGTAGGAATGTAAATAGGTCAACTTTGATAAGTTCTTTTTGATTTCTTTTCCCTGATTACCTTCTCAGGCATCTCTTGCTTCTTGTGTCTGGATGTCAAATTTTCTATTCAACTCTGTGACTGATGAAACCTTTCTCAGTATGAAAATAATCGAAGAAGGGTGTATGGTCATATGAATACATATGTGAATGTGTGTATATATGTTTACAGTTATACATGGAGAGAGGGCATAGGTTGAATTTGTTGGGAAGGAATGATACTTAAGGGGTGAAATTATGAGGTGAGAGAGGGAAGTGGTAAGAGGAGATGGGGAGAAACAGGGTAGGGTAAACTATCTCATGTAGAAGAAGAAAGGGGAAGTGGCTGCAAGGGAGGGGAAGAATAGGAAGACAAAAAGGCAAAACCACATTCTCGTTGAAGGGAGAGAACGACATACATACTAAATGGGATATCTCAACCTGCAGCAGAATAGGGGGAAGGGGGATGAGAGGAAGGATGATGGATGGGAGGGCATTCTTGGGGGGAGGGGAGGTTGGAAGTACCCACTATAGAAGAGGGATAGGATCAAGTAGGGAATGGACCAGGTGGGGGGTGGGATGGGTGGGAGGGAATTATAAGCAGCCTTTTCCAAAATATCTATGGTAATATTTTGCATAGCTATACATGTACAACACATACTGAATTACTTATCTTCCCAGAGGGAATGGGTGGCAAGGGAGGAAGGGAATGGATCTGAAATTCAAGGTCTTAAAATTAAATGTTTCAAATATATATAAATACTATTATCAATACTCTTTTGCATGTAATTGGGAGATAAGATGTGCGGGCATTGGGGCACAGAGATTCACCTTGCTCCAATGGAAAAGTCAAAGGGAATATGGGAGAAGATATGGGAGAGAGCAGATTGGAGGAAAGGATATCTTGTGGGACTGCTATTCTGGGATGGTGGGTAGGGGAAAAATGGGGAAAAAATTGTAACTCAAAATCTGACGGAAATGAATGATGTAAACCAGAAGTTAATAAAGCATTTGTTTAATTAAAAAAAAAAGAGTCTACAAAGAATGAGGGGGTGAAACATCAATTCATAGAAATGATTAATAACTTCATCAAAGAGAATGAAATAATGAAACAACATAGCAAAACTTAGGGGAATCAGTCAGAAAAATGATTTAAGAGACTGTTATTTCTCTAAATGCTTACATGAATAGAATAGGGAAAGAGATCAAAGAATTCGTCATGCAACTTATAAATCTAGAAAAAGTCCAAATTAAAATCCCCCAATTAAATAACAAATAAGAAATTCTGAAAATCAAAAGACAGATTAATGAAATTGAAATTATTGAAATTGAATTAATAAATCAAACTAGGTTTTTTGAAAAAAAAAAACTCAATAGATAAACATTGGCTAATTTGGTTTAAATAAAAGAAAGGAGAAAACAGAATAAACAGTGTCAAAAATGGAAAGGTTGAATTCACTACCAATGAGGAAGAAATTAAAACAATAATTAGGTACTATTTTACCCAAATGCATAATAATAAATGTGGCAATCTTAGTGAAATGGATATATATTTTCCAAAATATAAATTGCCCAGTTTAACCAAAGTGGAAGTACAAGACTTAAATAACCCCCTCTCAGAAAAAAGAAGTTGAACAAGTTATCAATGAACTACCTTGGGGGCAGGTGGAAAACATCAGGGCCAGACGGATTTTCAACATTTAATTTGAAAAACATATAAACTATTCAATAAAATAGGCTAAGAAGTAATCTTGCCATTTTTATGATACAATTATGAAGCTAATACATAAACCAGGAAGAGTCAAAACAGAGAAAGAAAATAATAAACTAATTTTCTTAATGAATACTGATGCAAAAAACTTTAAAATAAATATTAACAAAGAGATAATAGCCACTTAGCATGGGGATAATGCACAATGACCAGTTGAATGTTTCACCAGAAATGTAGGGCTGGTTCAATATTTGGAAATTTTTCTGCCTAATTGACCATATCCATAATAAAATTAACAGAAATCATATCAATAACTCAGTAGATACTGAACAAAGCTTTGGATAAAATGCATAACCCAATACTGATATAACACTAGAGAGCTTTGAAATAAATGGAGTCTTACTTAAAATTATAAGTAGCATCTATTGAAAACCACCAGCAAATATTATATGTAACGGGGATACCATAGAGGCATATCCAATAAGATGAATGGTTGTAATGGCAAACAAAACTCCTTGTTTCATTTTTTCAAGTATTTAGCACCTTGTTCCAGCTCTTCAAGTGCCTTTGAACCTCACCAGTAATTATATCAAGTATTTGTTAGAAACACAATCTGTGAAGACCACAATCAGAGGGAGTTGTAGAAGACTGGAAAAGTAAGGACATAAGAGATGATCAGAGCAAGGAGGAGATGAGGATTTATAAAAGCTCAAGCATAACTGGGACAGAGAAGAACTGGGAGGAAGCATAGCTGTGATACCTGCACATTGTCTGTGTTTGTGTTACTTTGTCAGATCTGTCTGGTGATTGAGTTTGTTGCTGCTGTTATAGAAGCCATGGGACTTTATTGCTGGTTCAAAAGCCCCCAAAAGGACTTTCTTATTGTCTGATTACAGAAGTCCTGAAAGAGGGTTTTCCTGATGTTTTGAAAGATCCTGGAACTTTACTGATGATCTGTGTTGATTTCTCAGACCCTATTTGTGGATTTGTATTGATTTTTGCATGCAGAAAGTGAGTTGATAATGCTCCCAGAAATGTGTATGACTGTTTTTTTTTTTTTTTTTTTATACTCTGTTACATTTTCTGTTCCCAAAAACAGAGACTTAAAAGGGCTTGAGCTGGACTTGTCACCATAAGGTTAGAGCTAGAGCAGGAACTGAAATAAGAACAGGAACTGGAGCAGGAGCTGGGAGCTGCCTACCTGTGAATACAGGTGATGGTTGGTATCTGAGAGCATAGAGGAAGAACCACTGAGTTTAGGAGTCAATCACATCTCAAGATGAAAGGACCATTCCTGAAGTAGTAAGTACTGACTGACAAGATCATGATTTACTGTAACCTAGGGTGGAAGAACATTGTACTAGTTTTATCCTTTGGGGTTGATTGAGTTAAATTTGATTGGAAGCTAGTCTCCAGTCAAGAAGACTTTCTGACTGACAAGATTAAGACAATGTGACCTAGGGGTGGGTGATCTTTGTACTTAGTGTCCCTTAAGAATGATTGCTTGCGGGGCGGCTAGGTGGAGCAGTGAGTAAGAGCTCTGGCCTCAGAGTTGGGATGACCCGAGATTGAATCCAGCCTCAGAAAATGAGCATCCACACATAAATAATGACTAGCCGTGTAACCTTGAGCAAGTTACTTAACCCCAATTGCTTATTTAAAAAAAATGATTGCTTGTTAAGGATGATTGAATTAAGAACTTACTGAATGATATCTTTTGTTTAAGAATATATGGCCACTTTAATGATAAGTTGTTATGTTATATCTCTGTGAATGTTGAACTGTGAATATTTTGTTTTAATTTACTACTGAATAAATAGAGAGTTCACTATACTATGTGAACAGAAACTTAAAGTTATTCAGAGTAGCAGTCCTCTGGAGAGCTGTTCATGCTTGGCTTTACAGGGGTGAAGCAAGGTTGTCCATTATGAATACTATTATTCAATATTGTACTATAAATATCAGCTTTTGCAGTAAAAAAAAGAAAAGAAACTTAAGGAATTTGAAAAGGATAAGAAGTAATCTCTTTGCAGATGATATGATGATATATTTAGAGAATCCTAGAGAACTGAGTAAAAAAAAAATACTTGTAATAATGAGGAACTTTAGGAAAGTTACAGGGTATAAAATAAACCTACATAATTTACTGGAATTTTTATATATTACAATCAAAGCCCAAGACCCAAAGATAGAAAGAGAAATTCCATTTTAAGCTACTGTAGATATTATAAATCATGTGGAAGTCTACCTGACAAAATCCAGCAATTAAGTGAACAAAATTACAAAACACATTTCACACAAATAAAGGGAGATCTAAATAATTGGGAAAATCTCAGTTGCTCATGTGTAGGCTGAGTTAATATAATAAAAATGACAATTTTACCTAAATTAATTAATTTATTCAGTGCAATATCTAAAAATTGTTTTCCAGAACTAGAATAATAATATCAAAATTCATTTGGAAGGGCAAAATGTACAGAATATCAAGGGAATTAATGAAAAGAAATGCTAGAGAATGTGGCATAGCCATACCAGATGTTAAATTATAGTATAAAGCAACTTGTTACTGGCTAAGTAATAGAGTGGTGGATCAGTGGAATAGGTTACTTGCATAAGACACAATAATCAATGACTATAGTAATCTACTGTTTGATAAACCCAAAGACTCCAGTTTCTGGGATAAGAACTCACTATTTGACAAAATCTGCTGGGAAGACTGGAAAATACTATGGCAGAAACTGGGCATAGACCAATGTCTTACACTACATACCAAATAAAGTCCAAATGGGTACACAATTTAGATATGAAGACTGGTAATATAAAAAAATTAGGAGAGCAAGGAATAGTTTACCTCTCAGAATTTATGAAGAACAGAGGAATTTATGACCAAAGATGATATAGAAATCATAATATAATTCAAAATAAATAATTTTGATTATAAAAAATTGAAATGTTTTTACACAAAGCCAATGCAACCAAGATAAGGAGGGAATCAGAAAGCTGAGAAAGAATTTTTATAACCAATGTATCTAATAAAGATGTAATTTCTAAAATAATATAGAGAGATGAGTCGTTTTTTAAGAATACAAGTCATTCCCCAATTGATAAAATGTCAAAGGATATGAACAGGGTGTTTTCAGATGAAGAAAGTAAAGATATCTATAATCATATGAAAAAATGCTTTAGAGAACTATTGATTATAGGAGTGCAAATCAAAACAACTTTGAAGTGCCATATCACACCTATCAGATTGGCCAAAATGACATAACAGGAAAATTATGAATGCTGGAGAAGATGTGTGAAATTTGGAAGACATGCATTGTTGGTAGAGGTGTGAATTAATTCAACAATTCTAGAGAACTATTTGAATCTCTGCCCCAAAGTCTATAAAAATATGCATACCTTCTGACCCAGTAATACCACTTCTCTGACTATATCCCAAAGAGATTATGCAAGTGGGAAAAGGGACCCATTTGTACAAAAATATGTATAGCAACTCTTTTTGTGGTGGCCACAAACTGGAAATTGAGGATATCCCCATCAATGGTGGAACAAGTTGTGGTATATGAATGTGATAGAATACTATTGTGCTCTAAGAAATGATGGGCAGGTAGACTTCAGAAAATTAAAAAACAAAAAAGACTTATATGGACTGATGCTCTGTGAAGTGAGCAAAACCAGGAGAACATTGTACACAGTAAAAACCACATTGTGCAATAATGGATTTTGATAAACTTAGCTCTCTTCTCAGTAATGCAAAGATCTAAAACAATCACAAAAGACTCATGATGGAAAATACCATCCACATCTAGAGAAAGAACCATAGTCTGAATGCAAATCGAAACATGCTTTTCAGTATCTTCTTTTTTTCTCATTATTTCCTCCCATTGCTTCCAATTTTTCTAATATGACTAATGTGAAAATATGTTTAATAAGAATGTATATATGGAGCTTATATCAAATTGCACACTATCTTGGGGAGGTGGGAAGGAAGGGAGGGAGAAAAAAATTATAACTTATTGTAGTGACTATTGAAAATGAAGCATAAATAAATTTATTTTTAAAGTGGCCTAAATCACTATTGATAAGAAGAATGAAAATAAAAACAACTTTGAGCTAGCACCTCACACCTCTCATATTGGCTAAAATGACAAAACAGGAAAATGATAAAATCTGGGGAAGATGTAAGAAAATTGGAACAACAATTCCATTTTCATGGAATTGTAAACTAATACAACAAATCTGGAGAATAATTTGGAAATACTCCTTAAGGGCTACAAAACTATGCATGCTCTTTAATCTAGAAATACCACTTCTAAGTCTGCATACCTCAAAAAAATATTTCAAAAGGGACACAGACCCACATTTATAAAATTATTTGTAGTAGTTCTTTATGTGATGGCAAATAATTGGAAATTGAGGAGATAACCATCAATTGGCAAATAGCTGAACAAATTCTAGTTAATGAATGTAATGGAATAATACTCTTCTATAATGAGTTTTAAACAGCTAAATATCAGAAAAACCCGGTAACATTTACAGGAGCTAATTTTCAGTGAAGTGAAAAGAACCAAGAGAACATTATACACAGTAACAACAATGCTATGGGATGGCCAACTTTGATAAACTTAGTTCTACTTAGTGATACAATAATTGTCGACAATTCCAAAAGACTCATGATGGGAAATGCTATACATATCCAGAAAAACAGACAAATAACAACAAAAAGTAAACTTATGGAGTCTGACTGCAGATTGAATCATGCTGCTTTCTCTTTTTTTTCTCATGGTATTCCCCTTTTGATCTGATTCTTCCTTCATTTCATGACTAATGTGGAAATATGTCTGATAGGATTGTACATATACAGCCTCTATCAGATTATGTGTCATCTTTTGGAGGGGAAAGTTATTAAGTCAAGCACAAGCAGCTTTCCAGAAGACTGCTTCTATGAATATCTTTAAGGTTTTGTTCACATATTATAGTGAATTCTCTATTTATTCAGCAACAAACTAAAGCAAAACATTCACAGAAGCCAAAGTACAGCATTCACAATGATATAACACAATAACTTAACACTAAAGCAGCCACCTAGTTTTAAACAAAAGATATCGTTCAGTAAGTTCTTAACTCAGTCTTCCCTAAGGAGCAATTTTCATTAAGGGACACAAAGTACAAAGGTCAAAGTTTTCACATCCCTAGGTCACATCTTCAATCTCTCAGTCAAAATGTGTTCTTTCTTCTTGGTTGGAGATGCGTTTCCAATTATCCTTAGCTCAATCATTCTTAAGGGGTACAAGGTACAAATTATACAGTTCTCCCACCCCTGGATCACAGTAAACCATGCTCTTGTCATTTAGCACTAAGTACCTAAGAAGGGATCTTTTCATCTTGGCTTGAGGCTGGCTCCCAGATTCTTGGTTCCACTTCCATGTTTCCAACTCTTGCCTGAATTCGCCCAACTGTCACAGATTCAGATGCAGGTAGGTCTAAGTTCCTCATCTAGTTCCTTGTCCAGTTCTGCATATGGTTGCCATACCATATTGAAGCTTACCATAACCAGTCCACCTCAAGACTTTTGCAGTTTATATTTCTGAGAAAACAAAGCTTAACAAAGCCACAATACCATTAATCTAAATTACCTGCACCATTACCAATTCACTTTCTGCCTGTGAAATTAACAAGACTCACAAAAAAGGTCTGAGAAGTCAGCAGGAATCATTAGTATAGTCCCATGACCTCAGAATACATCAGTAAAACCCTCCTCCAAGACTTATGTAAACAGACAACAAAGAAATCTTCTTCCAGGGTTTCTGAACCAGCAATGAAGTCCCAGGGCTTCTGTAACAACAACATTTTCTATTAGCAGACAGTTCTGACAAAGTAACATCAACACAGACAAAGTGCCAGACATGCTTCCTCCCAGTTCTGCTCTGTCCTAGAGTCCCTGTTTTATATAATATAAAATTCCTTCCTATTCTACCTGTTCTTGTTGCATCAGCAAGCTTCTCCCATCTCCAAATCACAAGGCATGTCTCAAAAACAATTGAAGAACTGAAACACAGTGATATGTACTTCTTTACTTGCCATTACAAAAGTGGAAGAGATGAGAAAAAAATTGGAAATCAAGATCCTATAAAAGTGCATGTTGTAAACTATCTCTTCATATAAATGGGGGAACAAGTACCGTTGAGTGGGAAAAAGCAGAAATAAAACAAAATAAGACCAAAAAAAGAAAAAAAAATAATGGAGAGAACAAAAAAAAAATAAAACTACATAAATCTGCCTGCACACTTATTTTTCTACCATTAGAATGTTAACTAGGCCTTTGGAGGTCTGCAACAACAATCCATGTTTTCACAGGGTATGGAACATAAGAAAGTAAACAGGTAAAATTGGACCTTAGTCAAATAAAAGAGTCAATTGCAGATGCATAACTGGAATTAAGAAGTGACTTTAGTATTGGGAATAAAATATCTGGCAGAAAGAAGCTTAGTTGTATTAGTTGAAACTATATGAATAAATGAGACTGATTAATCAGCATTAATAGGGAAGAGGAAAAAGTCAAATAATATATTCTTGGAGAGTATAGGAATGGATTAAGAAGATTGTGAACTAGAGAAGAAAAAATACGTTATGTTGGAGGGGCAAAGTCAAGATGGGAGAGTAGAAACAGCACTTCTTTGGAGCTCCAGCAGACACCACCTCAGAAATATGTTACATGGGAACTCTGAACAACCTCTGAAGCTCCAGAACCTACAAAATGACACAGAGAAGTTAACCTCCCACTAAGGACAATCCTGCACAGCAGCCAGCACAGAGCTCTGGGAGCCAAGCCCAAAACCATGTGAGTCCAGGACACCATGAATCAGAGGTTTTAGCCCCAAGGTGGCAGGACCAGTAGCCAGCTGGAGATACTCCAGAAAACCAGCAGCTGTGTCATTTCCAGATTTACCAACAAATAGATGCCACAGACAAAGTGAGAGGTTAGTGCCCTATGGACTTTGGAACTCATTATTTGGGAAAGCATGTCTGCCTCTTTCCCTGGGGGCAAGAAGTGGCTGAGAAGCTTCATCACACCCATGGACACACACGGCAGCTTCAGATACTGCCTTGGTAACTGTAGGGGCCGCAGCGATCAGTCTTGGGGGTAATCACTCTTGATTTAACCTTCTTGGATCTGGATTGCTGTCTGGGGTGGAGGTCTTGGGGTGTGTGACCAGCTTGCCAGAGCATGTGGGGGCTTCAGATAGGCCACCCAACTAATAGGTCTTGCGGCTGAGAAGACCCCAAGGTTTGGGATGGAAGCTCCCCTGTCTGGTGGCAGAGTTCTGCTCTGGCAACAAGTCCAAAAGTCATGTAATTGAGTGGCAACATGCATAGGCAAAGGAAATAAAATAAACAGAAAAAATCAACATTAGACTCCTATTTTGACGGCAAAGAGGAACAAAGCATGGAAGAGGAGGAGGACTGAGAGGTCAGAACTCCTGCACCAAAAGACCCATATAAAATACTAGCTGGCCATCGAGGACCTTAAGAAGCAGATAAGAGAAGTGGGGGGAAATTGGGGAAGAGAAGTGAGAAAGATGCAAGAAAATTGTGAAATGAGAGTCAACAGACTGACTGAGGAACATAACACCTAAAAAAATAGACTAATAGAAATGCCAAAAGAGGTTCAATAAGACAATTAGGAGGAGAATGCCTTAAAAAAAAACGAATTTGCCAGATGGAAAAAGAGTCTCAAAAGCTCACTGAAGACAACCATTCCTTCATTAATATACTGGAGCAAATGGAAGCTAGTGACTTTATGAGAAATCAAGATGCTATAAAGCAGACCAAAACAAATGAAAGAATAGAAGGTAATGTGAAATATCTCATGGGAAATACCACTGACCTGGAAAATAGATCCAGGAGAGACAATAAAAAAATATATTGGACTACCTGAAAACCATGGTCAAAGAAAGAATCTAGAAACCATCCTTCAAGAAATTCTCAAGGAAAATTGCCCAGATGTTTAGAACAAGAGGTTCTAAATAGAGGTTGAAAGAATCCACAGATCACCTCTTGAAAAAAGATCCTAAAGGAAAACTCCTAGGAATATTGTAGCCAAATTCAAGAATTTCCAGATCAAAGAGAGAATATTACAAGCAGTCAGGAAGAAACAATTTCACTACTGTGGAAACACAATCAGGATAACACAGGATCTGAGGGCTTCTACACTGAGGGATGGAAGGGCATGGAATATGATATTCCAGAGGGCAAAGGAGTTGGGATTAAAACCAAGAATCACCTACCCAGAAAAAACTGAGTTTCATGTTTCAGGGGAAAATTTTGTCATTCAGTAGAGGAGAGGACTTTCAAGCATTCTTGAGGAAAAAACCAGAGTTGAAAAGAAAATTTGACTTTCAGATACAAGAAGCAAGAGATGCTTGAGAAGGTAAAAAGGGAAAAGAAATCATTATGCACTTATCAGTGTTGAACTATTGACATTCCTACAGGGAAAAACAATAACTATAAATGATAAAACTTTTCTCAGTATGAAAAAAGTTGAAGAAGGGTATATGGGCATATGAATACATATGTGAATATGTATATATATACATATATATATATATATATATGTATATATATTTTATTTCAAGTATACATAGATAAAGGGCATGGGTCGAATTTAATAGGAAGGGATGATACATAAAAGGTGAGGTTAAGAGGTGAGAGAGTAATGTGGTGAGGGGAAATGGGGTGAGACAATGGGGTGAACTGTCTCATATAGAGGAGGCTGGGGAAGGTGGTTACAGGGGAGGGGAGGAGCAGGAAAGAATTTGGACCAGGGAGAGACTGACATACATACTAAATAGGGTGTCCCACCCTACAGGAGCATGGGGCGGGGATGGGGGAAGGTAGTGGAGGAGAGGGCTGGCTGGCAGGGAAGGAAGTTGGAAGCACCCACTTTTATTCTTTTTTTTTTTTTAATTTAAACAAATGCTTTATTAACTTCTGTTTTACATCATTCATTTCTGCCAGATTTTGAGTTACAATAATCCCCTCCCCGTCTTTCCCCTACCAACCATCCCAGAACAGCAGTATTTCAATGATTATCAATTAATCAATCAATTAATTGATTGATTCATTGATTAAGAGTATTAATAATAGTATTTATAAATATTTGAAATATTTGATCTTAAGACCTTGAATTTCAGATCCATATCTTCCTCCCTTGTCACCCATTCCCTAAGGGGAGACAAGTAATTCAATATATGTTGTACATGTCTAGATATGCAAAACATTATCATAGTAGATATATTGTACAAGGCTGTTTATAATTCCCTTCCCCCCATCCCACCCCCTACCTGGTCCATTCCCCACTTCATCCTGTCCCTCTTCCATAGTGGGTACCTCCAACATCCCCTCCCCCCAAGGATGCCCTCCCATCCATGACCCCTCCTCTCCACCCCCTTCCTCCCATTCTGCTGTAGGTTGAGATGTCCCACCTAGTATGTATGTCATTCTCTTCCTGAACCAAATTCAGTGAGAATGTGGTTGCGCTTTTTTGCCTTCCTATTTTTCCCCTCCCCTGCAAACACTTCCCCCTGCATCCTCTACATGAAACAGTTTACTCCACCTTGTCTCTCCCCATATCCTCCTGCCACTTTCCTCTCTCACCTCGCAAATACACCACTTGAGTATCCTACCTTCCCAACAAATTCAACCTATGCCCTCTATACATATATAACTGTAACCATATACACACACATTCACATATGTATTCACATGACCATACACCCATCTTCCATTATTTTCAGAGTGAGAAAGATTTCCTCAGTCACAGTTATTGTTTTTCCATATAGGAATGTAAATAGTTCAACTTTGATAAGTTCCTTTTGATTTCTTTTCCCTGATTACCTTCTCAGGCATCTCTTGCTTCTTGTGTCTGGATGTCAAATTTTCTATTCAATTCTGGTTTCTTCCTCAAGAATGCTTGAGGGAGTAGAAACAGCATTTCCAATGTGCTCTGCCCCACACAAATTTCAAACAATGTGAAAGGGGACTCTGAACAACTTCTGGAACCCCAGCACCCACAGAAGGACACAGAGAAGCTAACCTGCTGAGGACAGCCCAGAAGCCCTGCAGGGAGCGGCCAGTGCAGCACTCTGAGAGCAGGCAGCAAAGTGCGCTGGGAACCAACAGCGAAGCGTGCAGAGCCGAGCCCATGTGCGCGGTTTTAGCCCTAGGGCGGCCAGGCCTTCAGCCAGCTGGAGGGACCCCAGAACACCAGCAATTGTGGTGATTCCAGAATTATCAGCACAGATATGCCTAGGACAAAGTGAACGGTTAGTGCCTTATGGACTTTGGGACCAGTATTTGGGGAACAAGTGGCTTCCTCCCCTGTGGGCGAAAAGCTGCTGAAGAAACAGCTGCACAGAAGCCATTTTGCAGCATCAGTAGTGGCTATAGCTCCTGGTCTGCGAATTGTAGGGAGATCCAGCAATCAGTCTGGGGGTTAATCACTCTTGCTTTAAACTGCCTGGATCTGGACTGTGGTCTGGGGGGGAAGTTTGGGGTGGGGATTCAACTTGCCAGAGTGGGTGGAGGCTTTACAGAGGCCACCCAACTGGTGGAAGTTGTGAAGACCCCACGTTTGGGCGAAAGCTCCCCTGTCTGGTGGCAGAGTCCTACTGTGGCAAACAAGCCCCAAAAATCAAGTAATTAAGTGGCAACATGCCTAGGCAAATGAAACAAAATAAACAGAAAAGTTCAACATTGGACTCCTATTTTAGGGGCAAAGAGGCTCAAAGCATGGAGGAGGACTGTGAGGTCAAAAAAGCCCCAAATGAAAATACAAGCTGGCTACAGGCCAAAGAGGACCTTAAGAAGCAGATAAGAGAAGTGGGGGGAAATTTGAGAAGAGAAATGAAAAAGATGCAAGAAAACTATGAAATGACAGTCAATAGCCTGAAAGAGGAAAATAACATCTTAAAAAATATAAACTAACTCAAATGGCAAAAGAGGCTCAGAAAGGTAATGAGGAGAAGAATGCCTTAAAAAATCGAATTTGCCAGAAGGAAAAAGAATCTCAAAAGCTCAATGAGGAGATTCATTCCTTCAGAGTTAGACAGGAACAAATGGAAGCTAGGGACTTTATGAGAAATCAAGATACTATTAAACAGATCCAAACAAATGAAAGAATGGAAGGCAATGTGAAATATCTCAGGGGAAAAACCATTTACCTGGAAAATAGATCCAGGAGAGATAATTTAAAAAGTATTGGACTACCTGAAAGCCATGATCAAAGAAAGAACCTACAAATCATCCTTCAAGAAATTCTCAAGAAAAATTGCCCTGATGTTTTAGACCCAGTGGGGGAAATAGAGGTTGAAAGAATCCACAGATCACATCCTGAAAAAGGTCCCAAAAAGAAAACTCCCAGGAATATTATAGCCAGGCTCCAGAACTCCCAGAACAAGGAGAAAATACTACAAGCAGACAGGAAGAAACAATTACAATATTGTGGAAATACAATCAGAATGGCCCAGGACCTGGCAGCTTCGACACTGAGGCATCGAAGAGCATGGAATATGATATTCCAGAGGGCAAAAGAGATGGGATTGAAGCCAAGGGTCACCTACCCAACAAAACTGAGCATCTTGTTTCAGGGGAAAATATGGTCATTCAGTGGAATAGAGGACTTTCAAGCATTCTTGATGAAAAAACCAGAGTTGAATAGAAAATTTGACATTCAGACACAAGAAGCAAGAGCTGCTTGAGAAGGTAATCAAGGAAAAGAAATCAAAAGGAACTTATCAAAGTTGGACTATTTACAGTCCTACATGGAAAAACAATAACTGTGTTTGACGAAACCTTTCTCATTATGAAAATAATTGAAGAAGGGTACATGGCATATGTTCACAGGTATACATGGATAGAGGGCACAGGTTGAATTTGATGGGAAGGGATGATTCTTTTTTTTTTTTTTTTGGAGGACAATTGGGGTTGGGTGACTTGCCCGGGCTCACACGGCTGGGTTTTTGTGTGTTGGGTGTCTGGGGCCAGATCCGAGCTCAGGTCCTTCTGGCTCCAGGGCTGGTGCTCTGCTCACTGTGCCACCTAGCCGCCCCAAGGAAGGGGTGACTCTTATGGGTGAAGTCAAGAGGTGAGAGAGGAAAGTGGCAAGAGGAGATGGAGAGAGACAGGGTAAGGTAAACTATCTCATGTAGAAGAGGCAAGGGGAAGTAGTTGCAGAGGAGGGGAAGAACAGGAAGGCAAAATGGCAAAAGCATGTTCTCATTGAAGTTGGCTCAAGGAGAGAATCACCTACGTACCAAATGGAATATCTTACCCTCATTCACTCTCCTGAGTAGGGGAAAGGGGTTTGAGAAGGGGGATGATGGAGGGGAGGGAATTCTGGGTGGAGGGGAGGTTGGAAGTACACACTATCAAAGAGGGACAGGGTCAAAGTAGGGAATGGACCACGTGGGAGGTGAGACGGGTGGGAGGGAAATATAAGAAGTCTTTTACAATATATCTACTATGGTAATGTTTTGCATAGCTATACATGTACAATACATACTGAATTGCTTATCTTCACAGATGGAGTGGGTGACAAGGGAGGAAGGGAAAGGATCTGAAAATCAAAGTTTTAAACTCAAATATTTCATAAGATGTCCAGGCATTGGGGCCCAGAGATGCACCTTGCCCTAATGGCAAAGTCGAAGGGGATATGGGGGAAGATATGGGAGAGAGCAGATTGGATGAGGGGATATCTAGTGGGACTGCTATTCTGGGGTGGTGGGTAGGGAAAAAATGGGGGAAAATGTAACTCATAATCTGGTGGAAATGAATGATGTAAACCAGAAGTTAATAAAGCATTTGTTTAATTAATAAAAAAAAATGCTTGAAAGTTCTCTACTCCACTGAAGGACCATATTTTCTCCTGAAACAAAATACTAAGTTTTGCTGGGTAGGTGACCCTTGGGTTCATTCACAGCTCTTTTGCCCTCTGGAAGATCATATTCCATGCCCTTCGATGCCTCAGTGTAGAAGCCACCAGGTCCTGGGCTATTCTGATTGGGTTTCCACAATATTGTAATTGTTTCTTCCTGGCTGATTGTAGTATTTTCTCCCTGATCTGGGGATTCTGGAACCTGGCTGTAATATTCCTGGGGGTTTTCTTTTTGGGATCTTTTTAAGGAGGTGATTGGTGGATTCTTTCAACCTCTATTTTGCTCTCTGGATCTAAAACATCGGGGCAGTTTTCCTTGAGAATTTCTTGAAGGGTGATTTCTAGGTTCTTTCTTTAATCATGGCTTTCAGGTAGTCCAATAATTTTTAAATTGTCTCTCCTCGATCTATTTTCCAAGTCAGTGGTTTTTCCCATGAGATATTTCACATTGCCTTCTACTCTTTCATTTGTTTGGATCTGCTTAACAGCATCTTGATTTCTCATAAAGTCATTCGCTTCCATTTGCTCCAGTCTAACTCTGAAGGAATGAATCTCCTCAGTGAACTTTTGAGATTCTTTTGCCATCTGGAAAATATGACTTTTTAAGGCGTTCTTCTCCTCATTGCCCTTTTGGACCTCCTTTGCCATTTGAGTTAGTCTATTTTTTTTAAACAAATACTTTATTAACTTCTGTTTTACATCATTCATTTCCACCAGATTTTGAGTTACAATCATTTTCCCCCCATTTTTCCCCTACCCAACCTCCCAGAATAGCAGTCCCACAAGATATCAATTCGTCCAATCTGCTCTCTCCCATACCTTCTCCCATACCCCCATCGACTTTTCCATTAGAGGAAGATGAATTCCTGTGTCCCAATGCCTGCACATCTTATCTCCCAATTATAGGCAAAAGAGTATTAATAATAGTATTTATATATATATATTTGAAACATTTAATGTTAACCTCGAATTTCAGATCCATTTCCTTCCTCCCTTGTCACCCATTCCCTCTTGGGATATAAGTAATTCAGCATATGTTGTACATGTCTAGCTATGCAAAACATTATCATGGCAGATATACTGTACAAGGCTGCTTATAATTCCCTCCCACTCATCCCACCCCCCACCTGGTCCATTCCCTACATGATCCTGTCCTTCTTCTTTTTTTTTTTTTTAAACAAATACTTTATTAACTTCTGTTTTACATCATTCATTTCCGCCAGATTTTGAGTTACAATCATTTTCCCCCCATTATTCCCCTACCCAACCTCCCAGAATAGCAGTCCCACAAGATATCGCTTCCTCCAATCTGCTCTCTCCCATACCTTCTCCCATACCCCCATCGACTTTTCCATTAGAGGAAGATGAATCTTTGTGTCCCAATGCCTGCACATCTTATCTCCCAATTATAGGCAAAAGAGTATTAATAATAGTATTTATATATATTTGAAACATTTAATGTTACGACCTCGAATTTCAGATCCATTTCCTTCCTCCCTTGTCACCCATTCCTTCTTGGGATATAAGTAATTCAGTTTATGTTGTACATGTCTAGCTATGCAAAACATTATCATAGTAGATATATTGTACAAGGCTGCTTATAATTCCCTCCAACTCATCCCACCCCCCACCTGGTCCATTCCCTACATGATCCTGTCCCTCTTCTATAGTGGGTACTTCCAACCTCCCCTCACCCCAAGGATGCCCTCCCATCCATCATCCCTCCTCTCATCCCCCTTCCCCCTATCCTGCTGCAGGTTGAGATATCCCATTTAGTATGTATGTCATTTTCTCCCTGAACCAAATTCAATGTGAATGTGGTTTTGCCTTTTTAGCCTTCCTTATTCTCCCCCTCCTTTGCACCCACTTCCCCTACATGAGATAGTTTACCCTACCATGTCTCTCCCCATCTCCTCTTGCCACTTTCCTCTCTCACCTCATAATTTCATCCCTTGAGTATTCTCCCTTCCCAACAAATTCAACTTATGCCCTCTATCCATATATAACTGTAACCATATACACACACATTCACATATGTATTCATATGACCACACACCCTTCTTCCATTATTTTCATAGTGAGAAAGATATCATCAGTCACAGTTATTGCTTTTCCATATAGGAATGTAAATAGTTCAACTTTGATAAGTTCCTTTTGATTTCTTTTCCCTGATTACCTTCTCAGGCATCTCTTACTTCTTGTGTCTGGATGTCAAATTTTCTATTCAACTCTGGTTTTTTCCTCAAGAATGCTTGAAAGTCCTCTATTCCACTGAATGACCATATTTTCCCCTGAAACAAAATACTCAGTTTTGCTGGGTAGGTGACCCTTGGGTTCATTCCCAGCTCTTTTGCCCTCTGGAATATCATATTCCATGCCCTTCGATCCCTCAGTGTAGAAGCTGCCAGGTCCTGGGCTATTCTGATTGTGTTTCCACAATATTGAAATTGTTTCTTCCTGGCTGCTTGTAGTATTTTCTCCTTGATCTGGGGATTCTGGAACCTGGCTATAATATTCCTGGGAGTTTTCTTTTTGGGATCTTTTTCAGGAGGTGATCTGTGGATTCTTTCAACCTCTATTTTGCCCTCTGGATCTAAAACATCAGGGCAATTTTCCTTGAGAATTTCTTGAAGGGTGATTTCTAGGTTCTTTCTTTGATCATGGCTTTCAGGTAGTCCAATAATTTTTAAATTGTCTCTCCTGGATCTATTTTCCAGGTCAGTGGTTTTTCCCATGAGATATTTCACATTGCCTTCTAATCTTTCGTTTGTTTGGATCTGCTTAACAGCATCTTGATTTCTCATAAAGTCACTAGCTTCCATTTGCTCCAGTCTAACTCTGAAGGAATGAATCTCCTCAGTGAACTTTTGAGATTCTTTTTCCATCTGGCAAATTCGACTTTTTAAGGCATTCTTCTCCTCAATGCCCTTTTGGGCCTCCTTTGCCATTTGAGCTAGTCTATTTTTTATGGTGTTGTTTTCCTCAGTCAGGCTGTTGACCCTCATTTCATACTTTTCCTGCATCCTTCTCATTTCTCTTTCCAATTTTTCCTCCACTTCTCTTATTTGATTTTTAAAGTCCTTCTTAAGGTCCTCTATGGCCTGCAACCCACTCATGTTTTCCCCTGGGGCTTTTGGAGCAGGACCTCTGACCTCACAGTCCTTTTCCCGCTCTATGCCCCCAAAATAGGAGTCTAGGGTTGCATTTTTCTGTTTCCTTTGCCTTGGCATGTTGCCACTTAATTGCTTGACTGTTGGGCTTGTTGCCACACTATGGCTACAAGGCCAGATAGAGGAATTTTCGTCCCAAACGTGTGGGGGCAACTTCCGTTTCTGGCAAGCTATAAACCCACCCACAACTTCCACCCTAGATCACAATCAAGATCCAGGGAGGTTAAAGCAAGAGCGATTACCCCCCAAGACTGATCGCTGGATCTCCCCAGGATTTGTAGGCTGGGAGCCGGAAATGCCTCTGAAAACTACACAGTGGAGTGTCTCCTCAGCAGCTTCTAGCCCCCAGGGGAGGGAGCTGACGCATTCCCCAAATACAGGTCCCAAAGTCCATAGGACACTAACCTCTTACTTTGTCCTAGGCAAGTCTATGTTGATAATTCTGGCATCTCCACAGTTTCTGGTGTTCTGTGGTTCCTCCAGCCAGCTGCTGGCCCTGCCGCCCTCGGGCTAAAACCTCGGCTCACGTGGACCTGGGCTCGGCTCAGCTCCTGCGTTCTGCACGCTGCCGCTGCCGGCTCCCAGACCACTGCGCTGGTCCTTCCTGCAGGGTGCTGGGCTGTCCTCAGCGGGAGGTTAGCTTCTCTGTGTCGTTCTGTGGGTGCTGGGCCTCCAGAAGTTGTTCACAGTCCTTTTTTACATAGTTTGTGGAGAATCTGGGGGCAGAGAGGCTTGGACGAGCTGTTTCTACTCAGCCATCTTGGCTCCGCCCCCCTGTCCCTCTTCTATAGTGGGTACTTCCAACCTCCCCTCACCCCAAAGATGCCCTCCCATCCACCATCCCTCCTCTCATCCCCCTTCCCCCTATCCTGCTGCAGGTTGAGATATCCCATTTAGTATGTATGTCATTCTCTCCCTGAATCAAATTCAATGTGAATGTGGTTTTGCCTTTTTAGCCTTCCTTATTCTCCCCCTCCTTTGCACCCACTTCCCCTACATGAGATAGTTTACCCTACCATGTCTCTCCCCATCTCCTCTTGCCACTTTCCTCTCTCACCTCATAATTTCATCCCTTGAGTATTCTCCCTTCCCAACAAATTCAACCTATGCCCTCTATCCATATATAACTGTAACCATATACACACACATTCACATATGTATTCATATGACCACACCCCCTTCTTCCATTATTTTCATAGTGAGAAAGATATCATCAGTCACAGATATTGCTTTTCCATATAGGAATGTAAATAGTTCAACTTTGATAAGTTCCTTTTGATTTCTTTTCCCTGATTACCTTCTCAGGCATCTCTTACTTCTTGTGTCTGGATGTCAAATTTTCTATTCAACTCTGGTTTTTTCCTCAAGAATGCTTGAAAGTCCTCTATTCCACTGAATGACCATATTTTCCCCTGAAACAAAATACTCAGTTTTGCTGGGTAGGTGACCCTTGGGTTCATTCCCAGTTCTTTTGCCCTCTGGAATATCATATTCCATGCCCTTCAATCCCTCAGTGTAGAAGCTGCCAGGTCCTGGGCTATTCTGATTGTGTTTCCACAATATTGAAATTGTTTCTTCCTGGCTGCTTGTAGTATTTTCTCCTTGATCTGGGGATTCTGGAACCTGGCTATAATATTCCTGGGAGTTTTCTTTTTGGGATCTTTTTCAGGAGGTGATCGGTGGATTCTTTCAACCTCTATTTTGCCCTCTGGATCTAAAACATCAGGGCAGTTTTCCTTGAGAATTTCTTGAAGGGTGATTTCTAGGTTCTTTCCTTGATCATGGCTTTCAGGTAGTCCAATAATTTTTAAATTGTCTCTCCTGGATCTATTTTCCAGGTCAGTGGTTTTTCCCATGAGATATTTCACATTGCCTTCTAATCTTTCGTTTGTTTGGATCTGCTTAACAGCATCTTGATTTCTCATAAAGTCACTAGCTTCCATTTGCTCCAGTCTAACTCTGAAGGAATGAATCTCCTCAGTGAACTTTTGAGATTCTTTTTCCATCTGGCAAATTCGACTTTTTAAGGCATTCTTCTCCTCATTGCCCTTTTGGGCCTCCTTTGCCATTTGAGCTAGTCTATTTTTTAAGGTGTTGTTTTCCTCAGTCAGGCTGTTGACCCTCATTTCATACTTTTCCTGCATCCTTCTCATTTCTCTTTCCAATTTTTCCTCCACTTCTCTTATTTGATTTTTAAAGTCCTTCTTAAGGTCCTCTATGGCCTGCAACCCGCTCATGTTTTCCCCTGGGGCTTTTGGAGCAGGACCTCTGACCTCACAGTCCTTTTCCCGCTCTATGCCCCCAAAATAGGAGTCTAGGGTTGCATTTTTCTGTTTCCTTTGCCTTGGCATGTTGCCACTTAATTGCTTGACTTTTGGGCTTGTTGCCACACTATGGCTTTAAGGCCAGCTAGAGGAATTTTCATCCCAAACGTGTGGGGGGCAACTTCGGTTTCTGTCAAGCTGTAGACCCACCCACAACTTCCACCCTAGATCACAATCGAGATCCAGGGAGGTTAAAGAGCGATTACCCCCAAGACTGATCGTTGGATTCCTATCGATTTGTAGGCTGGGAGCCGGAAATGCTTGAAAACTACAAATGGCTGGTCTCCCTCAGCGTTCCTCAGTCTCAGGGGAGTATGGAGCTGACTTATCTCAAATAAGAGTCCCAAAGTCCATAGGACACTAACCTCTACTTGTCCTAGTGTCTATGTTGATACCTTGGCATTCCACAGTTCTGTACCTGGGTTCTCCAGCCAGCTGCTGGTCCTGTCACTTGGGGCTAAAACCTCTTCAACACGCGGACCCGGGCCCGGCGCTGCCTCGGCTCCTGCGCTCTGTGCGCTGCCGGCTCCCAGACCACTGCGCTGGTCCTTCCTGCAGGGTGCTGGGCTGTCCTCAGCGGGAGGTTAGCTTCTCTGTGTTGTTCTGTGGGTGCTGGGGCTCCAGAAGTTTTTCAGAGTCCTTTTTTACATAGTTTGTGGAGAATCTGGGGGCAGAGAGTCTTGGAAGAGCTGTTTCTACTCCGCCATCTTGGCTCTGCCCCCTCACCGAGTTAGTCTATTTTTTAAGGTGTTGTTTTCCTCAGTCAGTCTGTTGACCCTCATTTCATACTTTTCCTGCATCCTTCTCATTTCTCTTTCCAATTTTTCCTCCACTTCTCTTATTTGATTTTTAAAATCCTTCTTAATGTCTTCTATGGCCTGCAACCTGCTCATATTTTCCCCTGGGGCTTTTGGAGCAGGACTTCTGACCTCACAGTCCTCTGCCCACTCCATGTTTCGACCCTCCTTGGCCACAAAGTAGGAGTCTAGGGTTGCATTTTTCTGTTTAATTTGTTTCCTTTGCCTTGGCATGTTGCCATTCAATTACTTGACTTTTGGGTTTGTTGCCACACTCTGGCTTTAGGCCACATAGGAGAATTTTCATTTTGAACCTGTGGGGGGGCAACTTCCGTTTCTGGCAAGCTGGACACCCACCCACGACCTTCACCCCAGATCACAATCCAGATCCAGGGAGGTTAAATCAAGAGTGATTACCCCCCAAGACTGATCACTGGATCTCCCTACAGTTTGCAGGCCAGGAGCTGGAGCTGCCTCTGAAAACTACAAAATGGCATGTCTCCTCCGCGGCTTCTAGCCCCCAGGGGAGGAAGCCAACACATTCCCCAAATGCTGGTCCCAAAGTTCATAGGGCACTTACCTCTCACTGTGTCCTAGGCATGTCTATGTTGATTATTCTGGAATTGCCACAGCTGCTGGTGTTCCGGGGTCCCTCCAGCCAGTTGCTGGCCCTGCTTCCCTGGGGCTAAAACCACAACTCAGCTGGACTGGACCTGTGCTCGTCTCCCTGCACTCTGTGTGCTGCCGGCTCCCAGACCACTGCACTCGTCCTTCCTACAGGGCTGCTGGGCTGTCCTCAGCAGGAAGTTAGCTTCTCTGTGTCGTTCAGTGGTTGCTGGTGCTCCAGAAGTTGTTCAGACTCCCCTTCTACATCGTTTGGAGGAAATCTGGGGGCAGAGTGGCTTGGACATGCTGTTTCTACTCTGCCATCTTGCCTCCACCCCCGGAAGCACCCACTTTTGAAAAGGGACAAGATCAGGGTAGGGAATGGACCAGGTGTAATGTGGGATGGGAGGGAGGGAGATATAGTCAGTCTTTTAGTATACATCTACTATATTAATATTTTGAATTGCTACGCATGTATAGCATATACTCAGTTGCTTATCTTCCTTTTAAAATCAATTTTTTAAAAAAAGTATATAAACAATTTGATTAATACTATTTTGCCTCTAATTGGGAAATAAGATGTGCAGGCAATCGGGTGCAGGGATTCACTTCACCCTACTGGAAAAGTCGAAGGGGTATGGGAGAAGAGACGGGAGAGAGCAGATTGGTTGAGAGGATATCCTGTTTGACTGTTATTCTGGGGTCATGGAGAGGGGAAAAATGGGAGAAAATTGTAACTCAAGATCTTGTGGAAATGAATGGTGTAAAACAAAAGTTAATAAAGCATTTATAAAAACAAAGAGACAAACAAAAAACAAACAAGAATCACTTACCCAGCAAAACTGAGTATCCTGTTTCAGGGGAAAATATGGTCATTCAGTGTAATAGAGGACTTTCCAGCATTCTTGATGATAAAACCTGAATTGAATAGAAAATTTGACATTCAGATAAAAGAACAAAGAGATGCTTGAGAAGGTAAACAGGGAAAAGAAATCATCATGAACTTATCAAAATTGAACTGTTTAGATTCCTACATGGAAAAACAATAATTGTAACTGATGAGACTTTTCTCACTATGAAAATAGTTGAAGAAGGATATATATGGGGATATGAATACATATGTGAGTGTATGTATATAATTTTACAGGTTTACATAGATAGAGGACACAGGTCAAATGTAATAGAAAGGAATGATACTTAAAAGGCAAAATTAAAAGGTGCGAGAGGAATATAATTAGAGGAGATGGGGAGAGACAGGATTAGCTAAACTATTTCATATAGAAGAGGCAAGGGAAAATAGTTACAAGCGAAGTGTAGAACAGGAAGGCAAAAAGGCAAAACCTTATTCTCATTGAATTTGGATAAGGGAGTGAAGGACATACATACTAAATAGGATATCTCACCCTACAGGAGATTAAGGGATAAGGGGATGAGAGGGGGATGATGGAAGGGAGGTTAGGAGGGAAGGAGGGGAGGGATGTTGGAAGCACCCACTAATGAAAGGTGACAGGATCAAAGTAGGGAATAGACCAAGTAGGAGGTGGGATAGGAGGGAAGGAAATATATTCAGTGTTTTACAATACATCTATTATGGTAATGTTTTGTATAGCTACACATGCACAAAATATACCGAACTGCTTATCTTCCCATTAACAGTGTGTGACAATACAGGAAGAGAATGTATCTGGAATTCAAAGTTTTAAAGCCAAATGTGTAAAAATGTATAAATACTATTATTAATACTATTTTGCATATAATTGGGAAATAAGTTATACAGGCATTGGGGCATGGAGATTCACCTTGCCCTACTGGGAGAGTTGATCGTGGGTATGGGAGGAGATATGGGAAAGAGTAGATTCGATGAGGGGATATCCTGTGGGACTGCTATTCTGGGTTGGGGACTAGGGAAAAATGGGGAAATAAAGTTGTAACCCAATATCTGACAGAAATGAATTATGTAAACCACAATTTAATAAAGCATTTGGGAATAAAAAGATAAGTTATGTTAGAGAAGGAGGAACAATGAGTGCTAAAATCCACTTTAAAGGTCTATTATCTTTGCAAAGATAATTCCAAAAGAAGACACAAAGAGTTAGATATGCCTGAATAACAACACAAAGGGTTCCTTTATTATCTGAAAGATAGAGACATAATCTGATATGACTGAGAACTGCAATAGTCACACTCTTTTTCACCTTCATGATAACTGAAGGATTTTTCTGGAGTAATTTGGATGGGATGGGGACCCCATTTCTCTTTTACAGCGAGAAAAAGGAATACTGAGATGGGGACCAGTTTGTTTGTTCTGTGGAAGCAATACAAGGCCACAATGCTGTCTGCAATGATTACAAGGGAACCAATACTTATAAATCTGTCTTTGAAATCTATTAAATCAATCGAAGAAGAGACTTTTCTCAAATTTGCATAACATAATAACACCTTATATTTCTTTTGAGCACAAAATTCTATACCTTCCAATCCAACCTTTTTTTTTTTTTCAACTCATACAATAAGCATGTACGTATGCTTTCACGTTTACACGCATCTGGTCAAAACACTCTTTTGAAATGCCCAGTAAATTTCCACTGCTTAAGAGGTCAAATTCTAGTTTCTATCCCTAGCATTTAAGGCTCTAAAAAATTAAGTGTCACCGAACCTTTCTAGGCTTATGTCATAGTTTTCCTGTCTATATTCTCTATGCCCCAGACAAGCAATGCAATGCTTTTCCCCTCCTACATTCATTGTGCCCTTAACTTTTGGGGTCTTTGTTCAAAATTATACATATTTCCAAAATTCCTGCCCTCATATTTTACCTGTTTAACCTTCAAAGCCCAATTCAAAAGCCATTTTCTCCATGAAACCTCTCTTGATCAAGATAGTTGGTAAAGACTTTCCCTTTGGAGCTCAGATATCCCATTGTTTCAAAGTATTTATTACATATTACAGCTGACTCTGTCTTTTTTCCCTTTTCCCCCCCTTATAC
Organism: Gymnobelideus leadbeateri; assembly: GCA_011680675.1. NCBI lineage: Eukaryota > Metazoa > Chordata > Mammalia > Diprotodontia > Petauridae > Gymnobelideus > Gymnobelideus leadbeateri. Next base: position 789,066 of record WOXC01006455.1, read on the forward strand.
CCTATTAAAATGTAAACTTCTTAAAGGACAGGACCATGTTTTATTGAAGTTTTGTGTTTCCTTAATACCTAGGACAGTGGTCTACACACACTACGTTCATAATTCATATTCATTGATAGTATTATTGTGTGTGTATTCTCTTGAAGGAAATTAATCTTGTCCCAAGATTGCTTAAGGTCATTCCACATTCCAATTAATCTTAATCCAGTTCTCCATTGCTGGTATAGGGAAGGATTTGCCCTGATGGTGAGCTGAAACCTATCTTTATCTACTTTCAGATACGTAGGCCATTTCCTTACAGAATGATTTTAGAGCATATCAATGCCTGCCCCTTAGATTGACCAGCGGTGAAAATATTCCACAACACTTATTATGGAAGCTGCTATTTCTGCTTCCATAGCAGACAAAGGCCTCAATGGGTCCTGCTGTTACTAACTCCAGTAATAATAAGATGTGATTCTCTTAATTTAAACTTTTTTGAGCAGTTCTTACAAATATATTTTTTTTTACTTTACTTACCTCTTGTAAATATTCTTCCTATCACTCAACAACATGTGGAGCTCTATGCAACATGTCTCTCATGCCCACTTTACTCAAGCTGTTGGGAATAATAATGACTGTGATTAGTGTGTATGTATAGTCTTGGTTTTATATATAGATTGGGTAGATGATTGCCTAATGATATTATCTGAGGGAAAAAAGGAAGGCTTTGGGGTGGCTAGGTGGCTCAGTGAGTAGAGCGTTGGCCCTGGAGTCAGAAGGACCTGAGTTCGGATCCGGCCTCAGACACTTAACGCACACACAAACAAAAACCTAGCCATGTGACCTTGGGCAAGTTACTTAACCCCAATTGCCCTCCAAAAAAAAAAAAAAAAAGGAAGGCTTTATTGTCACAAAATATGGGCCTGACTCAGATCTTGACCTGGAAATTCCTTTTAAAAATATCACCGGAGTTTAGCATTGCCCGTTTTATGAAATGTAACATGGTATAAAAGAGCAATCAAAAACCATATGGTACTTCAAGTTCACAGTAATTAGTTCTATTACCTATGTAAGTCACTTACCATTTAAATCAAGAGACCTCACTACTATGCACCCCAAGGAAATCATAAAACAAAACAAAAGAACAGTAAAAAGTCAGTCAGTCAATAAACACTTATCAAACACCTACGATAGACCAGACACTTGTGCTAAATATCGGGATACAAAAAATGGCAAAGTTCACTACCTGCCCTCAAGAAGTTCACAATCTAATTGGGGGACAATAAGGAAACAGATATGTGCAAATGAGCTACATGCAGAAGAAACAGACAATAATTAAGAAAGTGATAGCACTAGAATTTGACAGGTGGTATGAAAGGCTTCCTGTAGCAGATGGTTTTTTGATTGGGACTTAAAGGAAGACAGCAAAGTCAGTAGGCAGTGATGAGGAGGGGGAGGAACAATAAGAGAAAATTCCTGGAGTCGGAAGCTAGAGTGTTTGGTTTGGGTAGCAGCATGGAATCTAGTGTTGTTTGATCAAAGAGTATGTAACTGCAACGAAGGTATGACAAAACTGAAAAAGCATGAGGTGGGATAGGTTATGAAGGACTTTTAATCCTAAGCAAAATTCCAGGTGTGTGTGTGTGTGTGTGTGTGTGTGTGTGTGTGATAAGAAAGGAAGGGAAGGAGAAAACAGGCGTTAATTAAGTGCCTATTACATGCCAGGCTAAGTGCTATACAAATAGTGTCTCATTTGATCCTTTGTAATCCCTGGGAGACAGATACTCTTGTTAACTCCATTTTGTAGTTGAAGAAATTGAGGCAAATAGAGGTTAAGTGATTTGCCTAGAATCACAGTGCTATTAAATATCTGAGGCTGGATTCTAACTCAGATCTTCCTGTCTTCAGGTCAGTTCCAAGGAATTGGTAACAGTGGATTACCACTGTTTGGGGAATAGCTGAAAAATGTATTTGTTGTTCAGGAGCTTTAGTGATGTCCAAGTCTTTTAAATCCCATTTGGGATTTTCTTAGCAAAGATACTGGAGTGATTTGCCAGTAATTTGGAGATGAGCAACTGAGGCAAACATAGTTAAACAAATTACTCAGGGTGACAGAGCTATTAAGTGTCCTAGGTTTGAACTCAGGAAGATTAATCTTCTGGACATCAGGTCTGGCACAGACTCTATCCATTGTGCCATCAATTTGCTGTCACAGCAAGCACCCCAGCATCCCCAAGGTAGCTGCCAACACAAGTTCTTAGATCTGCTTTTTCTAAAAGAAAGCAACTCAAAATGGGTTAACAAGCTTATTTTAATCAATCAAACAAACATCATTTACATAGTTCAGAATGGGGGAAAAGATCAGAAATCCAAACTTCAGAGTATACAGACAGAAGTTACAAGACAGAGAATCATTTTAGCAGACATGTTTCCAAACTGTCTGACCATTACATACATCTATACCCAATCACAGTTACCAGAAAGGGAAGCATCAGCATCTGGGTTTTCAAAGCTGGGGTGCTCTCAATGGCTGCCCAGAGTCTTACCTGGTCAAATCACACAAAACTTCTCAAAGTGAGCCCCAAAACAAAGTCTCACATCAGGTATTATATAGCCTTCTCCTGGGTCAGAGAATGTAACAACCTTCTTGACCCACTGCCCAGTAACAAAGCACCAAGGTGTGGGTGTTCCTGAAAAACAAGCCTCCCACCACAGGCTCCAAGTGCACTTAACCTAGGGGTAGGTAAAAATTTACATTCCTGGGAGTGGCTTGGTGGTGCAGTAAGAGCACTGGACTGGAGTCTGGAGGACACGGGATCAGTTCTAGCCTTAGATACTTAACACCCACACAAAAATACTGGCAGTGTAACCTTGGGCAAGTTACTTAACCCCAATTGCTTTAAAAAAAGGAAAAAAAATACATTCTTATAACAGTTCCCCCTGAAAAACTAGTGTTTACAAATCTAAGGATATTGATTAATAACACATGATAAGCTTAACTATTCTAAGCCTCAGTTTTGTCATACGTTTGATGTAATACTAAAAAAAAAAGCTGCCCTTCATCCCAATATTCCAAGTTCATTATAAGCCTGACCCCTCTGAACAGAAGGAGGTCCACTGTACTTACCTAGCCACACACACCCCCAATGTCCTAACTTCTTCATATATGCTTCACTGCTCACTTAAACAGCAGGTGTGTCCCTGAATTCTTAGTTCCCACAGAAACAGCAGGTGGGTCCATGTAATGGAAATCTAGCTACTGCCTCTACCTAGTCACCGACCCCAGACCCATTCCCACAGAAATAGGTAATCACAATTACACCATCCATATAGATCGAGAGGAGCACAATACCTAACTATTTGTCTTAATCAGCCAGGACCACAAGAGGTAGCCAATTGCAGGGCAGCATGACCAGAATGTTTAACCACCAAACCATAGATGGGACACCCTCATCTATTACCTAATCCCTTAATAAACATTTCCTGCCTTTTTAATATTAATTATATTTCTCTATTCTATGTAAATTTTGATTATGTAATGCATCTTTAACCTATAAAGTCTGTCTTTCTCTGAAGGTGTTGATTCCTCTTGGAATTTAGCCTGCTTCACGAGAGACATCAGTCTAAATAAATACCTATATTTTTATTAGAGATTGTCTGACTGAATTCTTTCAGATGGTTCCACCACAACACATCATGAAACCCCAATAATTTTTTGTTGGGCAGAGCCCTCACCTTAACACTTTCATACATTTTGTCATTGTGTCAAAATACAGAGATGAATAGGAAAGTGTTTCACACACATTTAAGTGATATTTTCAGTTAAGTGAAATTTTCAGATTCAATATTGGGGGATACATGTCATTATAATGCAAATGATTTTTTTTGTAGAGTAATACAAGTAAGCTGTCAGTTAGTTACAAAGGCTTGGCTTGCTTGCTCACTCTTCTGCAAGGACCTGAGGGAAACATGAGGATATTTAGTTTTGTGAGACAAGGGGGATAAAAAAAAAAAAACAAATGGCTGAATGGGGAAAAAGGGTGGAGAGAAGATAGAGACTAAAAACAAAGACAGACTCTCTTTCAAAATTGGACCCTTTGCTAGTCCTGACTGTGAGCTCTTTGGAGGCTAGCATTTATAGAAATGCATAGGTCTCTACTCTTGATATAAGCAATCTAATTAATTGCAAGTTGAATGAAGGAAGTGTTGCAAAATAAAATCGCAGTATAGGTATAACAATTCTGTAAGTAAAGAAAAGTGGGGGAGGTGATTTATAACTATAGTGATGCTACATAGAACAAGATAGGACTCCTGGTTTTAATAGATTCATTTTTAGTTTAATCCTGGGGTCTCTGAAGAGGTCACAGAATCATGAGATGGAAGTGATTTTAAAATCAGTCTGTTCCAATAACCTCAATATAAATTTCCTGACCAAAAATATAATTAAGTAGTGTTCCATTTGAGAATCAGCATAGTGCAGTTAAAGGAACATTTGACCCTTTAAAGACAAGAGAACCCTGAGATCAAATCTTGCCTCCTATATTTTCTAGTTTTAAGTAGAAGTCAGAAAAATCACTTAACTTCTATTCCTCAATTTCCTGAGAATAATTATAGAATTTATCCCATTGGGTCATTGTGACTAAATAAGCTATTGTGAAGTGACCTGTAAATCTTAAAGTATTACATGAAAAATGTTAGCTTGTTAATTCATTAGCCAACCTCTACTCAAAGAGATCCAGTGAATGGAAATGTATGACCTACTGATTTACCCATTCTACTTTCATACTCTTCCATAATGACTTGGAAATTTTCTTAACTTGAAACAAAATATGGCTTTCACAGTTTTTAGCTATCAGTCTCAGTTCTTTCCTCCACAGTCTAGTATCACAAATCTAAATCCTATCACATGATTGCCCATCAAATATTTGAAGACTACTGTTACATTCATCTCCATCATCACGTTTTTCTCTGTTTTAAACAACTTCTCTTCTTCCAACCAAATCCCATAAAAATCCATTGAATACTCTTACTCTTCTGTTCATTTTCATCAGGGCACATTTCAGTTTGTCAGTGCCATTCAAAAATGTTGAAATACACTTGTACTATGACTTGATATGCCTTATTCTGAACAGTATGAATATAAATGCAATTTAAGATTGGTCTGACTTTATTTTTTGAGGGAGGGCTACCCTATAATATTACTGAAATAGTGAAAAGCCATTTTACTATTTTGTTTAGGCACCATTTGCATTTGGTGCTGTACTGTATTAATTAATTGTAACAGAAATGTGTTCTGTCATCTAGGTGTTCACAGTCTAAAAAAGCGACATATATTTAGATCAATTAAATCATCAGCATTAGAAAGTAAAGAAGTGCAAGTATGTAGAATTGAGACAGTAATTTTAACTGAACTGAAGAATAGAGATATCAGAAGCAACAGAACAATGCACATGCATGTACATATAGCAATGTCAATGAAAAGTCACTTATATTTGTGGAGCTCTAAGTAAATAATTTTTAAATGAATCCACTGGAGAATGGATATTAAAATATACCTCTCTCCACATTACAGGGAAGCTTGAAGTTACTAGGACAGAATCTTGTGGACAATGCCAGATAAGGTCCCTACACTGTATATTTTGGCTTAGTATTTTTTCTTTGTTACATGGGATGATATAATCTGAAGAAGAGTTTTGCAACAAAAATGATTGTGGTGATTTAACAGAGTATAGAAATAGATATTAAAGTTATTTCCCCCAAACTTCAGGTGCCAATTTGAACAATGTATTTGAAAGTCATGGAAAAGTAAATATATATTATATCTCAGTTGATCTAATAAGGTGATTATACATCAATTAATATAGTGGAAACACTACCTGATCTATACCTTTTTTCTAGTTTTCAGTTAAAGAAAACTAGTGGTATCCCTAGAGACTTTGTTTTCTTCTTGCCACTGCCAACTCTTCCTAATGCACACATAATTTAAATTCCATACCATCTCTTCTAGCGGATTCCCTCCTCTTTCATCCTAAATATCTAATTTATCTTTGATCTTCATATGGATTCTTCCATACTGCCTACAAAAATGTCTTTTTTGTCCTATAAAAAAACTCTTCACCGAATCCTCCACGTCCTTTCCTCTCACTTTCTTCTAAGGTTTCTACTCTCTTGTTTCCAAACTGTATTCTTCTATGTTACCAAAGTTTTCTTACCATATTTAACGACTTTTTCTCAGTCATTTACCTATTGGACATTTCTGAAGACTTTGGGGCTGTTAATCTCCCTCTTCTCATTGATACTCTCTATCTTCTAGGTTCTAATGATACCAACCCATCTGCTTCCCATTGCTGCCTCCTGTGCTTTCTCAAAGTCCTTTCCTGAGTCTTCTTACAGGTCATTCCCACTAATGATAGGTATCAACCAGGGCTTTGTCCTGGGCCCTGTCCTTTTCTTTCTCTTTATTATTTTCCATGTTGACTAAATTAGTACCCTTGCATTTAATTAAAAGAGATAATAATAGGAAAGTGTTTAACACAATGTCTGGCATATAGTAGGTATCATATAATTGCTTATTCCTTTTTCTTTCCTTTTTATTCTCTTCCTTTCCCCAAAGTATTCAATAATCATCACTACACTTATGATTTTCAGCTAAACTTAAGCAGTCCTAACTATTTTCCTGTTTCAAACTTATATATCCCTTAACTGTATATTGATGAATTGAAAATTTTGAATTTATCATATATAAATATACACACATATGTATATATGTACATACACATACATATATGCTTGTGTGTATGAATATATATCCACAAATATACATATTTACATATGACTTGTTTAAACATAGGTGTTTTCCTGTTGTCTTATCTCACAAGTACCTTGCTATGCAAAATAAGCTCTTCATATAATTTAAATAAAACAAAATGTTTTAAAATAACAAAAACACTATTTATTTCACTAAGATCCCATCCATTTAATGTTATATTAAATATGTGCTTTATAAAGTGTACAATATAGTAGAATATGTAAATAAACATATATTGGGAGTATGTATTTAAAATTATTTACTGATAGGAATGCACCATAAAATATTTTGGAGCTCACTGGTCTACCAGATTTCATCTGGTAGATGGAGGCAAGAGAGATTTTCTTTTATATTCCTACATATTTAGATGATGTGTTGTGTGATTTTGACAAGTCCCTTACCTCTACTGGGCTTCATTCTCTGCATATAAAGTTGAAAATAATTAAAGAGTGAACATGAATGAGAATGAGCTTTGAACTCCTCAGTGAGGAGACCTATATAAATAAAGGTTTCAGTTGGCAGGAGCCTAAAGGGATCCAATGACCTTTCTATTCTCATTTTGCCTCTGTCTTCCTGTGTGACTTCAAACAAGACATTATATTTCCCTATGCTACATTTTCTTGATCTGGCAGAACAAAATTAACAGGTCTGACCTTCCTCACAGAGGCTTTGTGAGGATTTTTTATTTAAAGTTTATAAAACACAAGCAAATATATGGTCATTATTATTAAGTTTATTAAGAATTAGGCACATATACTGGCTGGAGGATCTGATACAAGAACTGCTCCTTTTCACATGGCATTAAAAGATTCTGAAAACAAGAATCATAGGGTATTCTTGTGAGTTAAACACATTAAAGTTCATCTTCATATTAAGGAGATGTATTTAAGCTTACAGTTTTGTAATCTTGAGAGGAGAGAATATTTTTTTCCAAATGCTTTATTAACTTTTGGTTTACATCATGAATTTCCACCAGATTTTGAATTACAATTTTCCCCCATTTTTCCCCTACCCACCACCCCAGAATAGCAGTCCCACAAGACGTCCCCTCATTCAATAAGCTCTCTGCCATATCTTCTCCCATACTCACTTCGACTATTACATTATGGCAAGGTGAATATCTGTGCCACAATGCCTGTACAACTTATCACCAAATTACATGGAAAATAGTATTAATAATAGTAAATATACATTTGAAAGACTAAATTTTAAAATGTCAAATTACAGATCCATTTCCTTCATACCTTGTGACAAATTCTGCTGGGAAGATAAGCAATTCAGTATAAGTTGTACATGTATAACTATGCAAAACTTTACCACAGTATGTATGTATGTATGTATGTGTATGTGTATATATATATATATATATATATATATATATATATATATATATATATATATATATATATATATATATATATTATGTAAAAGACGACTGATATTCCCCCCATCCCACCCCCACCTGGTTCATTCCCTACTTTGATCCTGTACCTCTTGGAAAGTGGGTGCCTCCAACCTCCCCTCCCCCCAGCATGCCCTCCTCTTCATCCTCCCCACTCTTGTCCCAACCCTACTCTCCTACAGGGTGAGATATACCATTTAGTATGTATGTCATTCTCTCCCTGAGCCAAATTCAATGAGAATATGGTGTTGCCTTTTTGACATCCTGTTCTTCCCCTCTTCTACAACCACTTCCCATTGCCTCTTCTACATGAGATAATTTAACCCTCGCCTTCTCTCCCCATCCCCTCTTGCCACATTCCTCTCTCACCTCTTAACTTCACCCTTTAAGTATCATCCCTTCCCACCAAATTCGACCTGTGCCCTCTATCCATGTATACTAGTAAACATATATACACATATTCACATATGTATTCATATGCCCACATAACCTTCTTCAACTACTTTCATACTGAGAAAGGTTTCATCAGTTATGGTTGTTGTTTTTCCACGTAGAAAAGTAAATAGTTCAACATTGATAAGTTCATAGTGATTTCTTTTCCCTTTTAATCTTCTCAAGCATCTCTTGATTCTTGTGTCTGAATGTCAAATTTTCTATTCAACTCTGTTTTTTTTTTTCACAAGGATGCCTGAAAGTCCTCTATTCCACTGAATGACCATATTTCCCCTTGAAACAAGATACTCAGTTTTGCTGGGTAGGTGATTCTTGGTTTTAAACCCAGGTCCTTTACCTTCTGGAAAATCATATTCCATGCCTTATGATCCCTCAGTGTAGAAGCTGCCAGGTCCTGTGCTGTTCTGATTGTGTTTCAACAATATTGAAATTGTTTTTTTTTTTCCTGGCTGCTTGTAATATTTTCTCCTTGATCTGGGAATTCTGGAACTTGGGTAAAATACTCCTAGGAATTTTCTTTTTGGGATCTTTTTCAGGAGGTTATTGATAGACTTTTTCAACCTCTATTTTGCCCTCTGGTTCTAAAACACCAGGGCAATTTTCCTTGAGAATTTCTTCAAGTATGATTTCTAGGTTCTTTCTTTGATCATGGTTTTCAGGAATTCCAGTAATTTTTAAATTATCTCTCCTGGATCTGTTTTCCTGGTCAGTGGTTTTTTCCCATGAGATATTTCACATTGCTTTCTATTCTTTCAATTGCTTGGATCTATTTAACAGCAGCTTGAATTCTCATAAATTCCCTAGGTTCCATTTGCTCCAGTATAATTCTGAAGGAATGAATCCCCCAAGTAAACTTATGAGATTCTTTTTCCATATGGCAAATTCGGGTTTTTAAGGCATTCTTCTCCTCCTTGCCTTTATGAGCCTCTTTTGTCACTTGAGTTAGACTATTTTAAGGTGTTGTTTTCCTCAGTCTCACTGTTGACTCTCATTTCATACTTTTCCTGCATCCTTCTCATTTCTCTTCTCAAGTTTTCCTCAAATTCTCTCCTTTATTTAATTTTTTTTTTTATTTTTAGTTTACAAGATTCAATTCCATAACTCCTTGAGTTTCAAATTTCACTTCCCTCCCTTTCCCCACACCCCATGATGGCATAAAGTCCAGTAAAGGATCTCCAAATACTCTCACAGTGAACATTATTCAACTTACAAAGGCATATTCTATGAGATGGGATGACAATGGTAAAGAAGAAATAAAACCAAACAATGAAAAGAAAAAGATAAACTAGTGTTCTTCCATCAGGATTCAAGCTCAGTTCTTTCTACCTATTTCTCTGGGTTGAGGGATCTCTCTCCTTCATGAGTCTTTCAGGATTGACTTATATCATTGCATTACTGAGAAGAGTTCAGTCTGTCATAGTTGTTCATCACACATATGTTGTGTATGTGATTGTATACAAATTTCGGCTGGTTCTACTCTCCTCAATCAGCATCAGTTTGTATAAGCCTCTCCAAGTAAATATGAAAACTGTCTCCTCCTCATTTCTTATACCATAATAATATTCCATTACATGCATATACCACAAATTTTTAAGCCATTCCCCAATTTATGGGCACCCCTTTAATTTCTGATTCGTTGCAACGGTGAAAATAGCTGCTATAAATATTTTTTTTTTTCATATGGGTCTTCCTCCCTCTTCTGTCATCTCTTTAGGATATAACCCTAGAAGTGGTATTGCTGGGTAAAAGGGTATGAAATTATTTATAGCCCTTTGGGCATAATTCCAGATTTCTCTGCAGAATGGATGGATAAGTTCACAACTCCAGCAGCAATGCATTAGTGTTCCAATTTGGCCACATCCTCTCCAGCATTTGTCATGTCCTTATTTTGTCAACTTGGCCAATCTGACTTGAGAGATGTGTTACCTCAGATTTGTTTTGATTTGAATTTCTCTAATCAATAGTGCTTTATAGCATTTCTTCATATGCTTTATAGATATCTTTACATTCTTATAATATTCTTTGACCGTTTATCAATTGGGGCATGACTTGTATTCTTTTTATTTTTACTTTCTGGTATTACTTTATTTTTTTAATTAAACAAATGCTTTATTAACTTCTGGTTTACATCATTCATTTCCACCAGATTATGAGTTACATTTTCCCCCATTTTTTCCCTACCCACCACCCCAGAATAGCAGTCCCACTAGATATCCCCTCATCCAATTTGCTCTCTCCCATATCTTCTCCCATACCCCCTTCGACTTTGCCATAGGGCAATGTGAATCTCTGGGCCCCAATGCCTGGACATCTTATGAAACATTTAATTTTAAAACTTCGTTTTTCAGATCCATTCCCTTCCTCCCTTGTCACCCACTCCCTCTGAGAATATAAGCAATTCTGTATGTTGTACATGTAGAGCTATGCAAAACATTACCATAGTAGATATATTGTAAAAGACTGCTTATATTTCCCTCCCACCCATCTCACCTCCCACGTGGTCAATTCCCTACTTTGATCCTGTCCCTCTTTGATAGTGGGTACTTCCAATCTCCCCTCCACCCAGAATGCCTTCCCCTCCATCATCACCCCTCTCATCCCCCTTTCCCTTACTCAGGAGAGTGAGTGAGGGTAAGATATCCCATTTAGTATGTATGTGATTCTCTCCTTGAGCCAACTTCAATGAGAATATGCTTTTGCTTTTTTGCCTTCCTGTTCTTCCCCTCCTCTGCAACTACTTCCCCTTGCCTCTTCTACATGAGATGGTTTACCCTACCCTGTCTCTCTCCATCTCCTCTTGCCACTTTCCTCTCTCACCTCTTGACTTCACCCCTTAAGAATCATCCCTTCCTTGGGGCAGCTGGCTGGCGCAGCGAGCAGAGCACTGGGCCTGGAGTCAGAAGGACCCAACCTTGGACCCAGCCCCAGACACCCAACACACAAACGAAAACCCAGCCATGTGATGCCAGGCAAGTCAGCCAACCCCAATTCCCCTCCAAAAAAAAAGAATCATCCCTTCCCATCAAATTCAACCTGTGCCCTCTATCCATGTATACCTGTGAACATATGCCATGTACCCTTCTTCAATTATTTTCATAATGAGAAAGGTTTCGTCAAACACAGTTATTGTTTTTCCATGTAGGACTGTAAATAGTCCAACTTTGATAAGTTCCTTTTGATTTCTTTTCCTTGATTACCTTCTCAAGCAGCTCTTGCTTCTTGTGTCTGAATGTCAAATTTTCTATTCAACTCTGTTTTTTTCATCAAGAATGCTTGAAAGTACTCTATTCCACTGAATGACCATATTTTCCCCTGAAACAAGATACTCAATTTTGCTGGGTAGGTGACCCTTGGCTTCAATCCCAGCTCTTTTTCCCTCTGGACTATCATATTCCATGCTCTTTGATCCCTCAGTGTAGAAGCTGCCAGGTCCTGGGCTATACTGATTGTGTTTCCACATTATTGTAATTGTTTCTTCCTGTCTGCTTGTAGTATTTTCTCCTTGATCTGGGAGTTCTGGAGCCTGGCTATAATATTCCTAGGAGTTTTCTTTTTGGGATCTTTTTCAGGAGGCAATCAGTGGATTCTTTCAACCTCTATTTCCCCCACTGGGTCTAAAACATCTGGGCAATTTTCCTTGAGAATTTCTTGAAGGGTTATTTCTAGGTTCTTTCTTTGATCATGGCTTTCAGGTAGTAAAATAAATTTTAAATTGTCTCCTCTGGATCTATTTTCCAGGTCAGTGGTTTTTTCCATGAGATATTTCACATTGCCTTCTATTCTTTCATTTGTTTGGATTGGCTTAACAGCATCTTGATTTCTCATAAAGTCATTCGCTTCCATTTGGTCCAGTCTAACTCTGAAGGAATGAATCTCCTCAGTGAGCTTTTGAGATTCTTTTTCCATCTGGCAAATTCGACTTTTTAAGGCATTCTTCTCCTCATTGCCTTTCTGAGCCTCTTTTGCCATTTGAATTAGTCTAATTTTTAAGGTGTTATTTTCCTCAGTCAGGCTGTTGACTGTCATTTCATACTTTTCTTGCATCTTTTTCATTTCTCTTCCCAAATTTTCCCCCACTTCTCTTATCTGCTTCTTAAGGTCCTCTATGGCCTGTAGCCAGCTTGTATTTTCATCTGGGGCATTTGGTGCAGGAGTTCTTACCTCACAGTCCTCCTCCATGCTTTGAGCCTCTTTGCCCCTAAAATAGGAGTCCAATGTTGAACTTTTCTGTTTATTTTGTTTCATTTGCCTAGGCATGTTGCCACTTAATTACTTGATTTTTTGGGCTTGTTGCCACAGTAGGACTCTGCCACCAGACAGGGGAGCTTTTGCCCAAACATGGGGTCTTCACAACTTCCACCAGTTTGGGTGGCCTCTGTAAAGCCTCCACCCACTCTGGCAAGTTGCATACCCACCCCAAACTTCCCCCCCAGACCACAATCCAGATCCAGGCAGTTTAAAGCAAGAGTGATTAACCCCCAGACTGATTGCTGGATCTCCCTACAATTCGCAGACCAGGAGCTAGAGCCACTACTGACACTGCAAAATGGCTTCTGTGCTGCATTTCTTCAGTAGCTTTTTGTCCCCAGGGGAGGAAGCCACGTGTTTCCCAAATACTGGTCCCAAAGTCCATAGGGTACTAAGCTCTCACTTTGTCCTAGGCATATCTGTGCTGATAATTCTGGAATCACCACAATTGGTGGTGTTCTGGGGTCCCTCCAGCCGGCTGAAGGTCTGGCCTCCCTAGGGCTAAAACCACAGACCTGGGCTCTGCTCTGTGCATTTTCCTGTCTTTTCCCAGGGTGTTGTGCTGCCTGCTCTCAGAGCGCTGCGCTGGCTGCTTCCTGCAGGGCTGCTAGGCTGTCCTCAGCAGGAGGTTAGCTTCTCTGTGCCGTTTTGTGGGTGCTGTTGCTCCAGAAGTTGTTTGGAATCCCCTTTCACATTATTTGAAATTTATGTTGGGCAGAGCACATTGGAAATGCAGTTTCTACTCCGCCATCTTGGCTCCACCCCCCCCATGACTTGTATTCTTATAGATTTGATTAATTTCTTTGTATATTTTAGAAATGAGTCCTTTATCAGAGACATAGGCTGTAAAAATTCTTTCTCAATTTCCCACCTCCCTCTTGATCTTAGTTGCATTGGCTTATTTTTACAGAAGCTTTTCAATTTAATGTAATCAAAATTATCCACTTTGCTTTTTATAATGCTCTCTAATTCTTGTTTACTTCTAAAGTCTTTCTCTCTCCACAAATCTGACAGGTAAAACATTCCTTGCTTTCCCAGATGGCTTACAGTATAACCCTTTATACCTAGATCATGCACCCATTTAGACTTGGTTTTGTTATATGGTGTTAGATAAAGGTCTATGCGTATTTTCTGCCATACTGTATTCCAGTTTTCCCAGCAGTTTTTGTCAAATAGTGCATTCTTCTCCCCAAAACTGGGTTCTTTGGGCTTATCAAACAATAGATTACTATACTAATTAACTGCTGGATCTTGTGTACTCAATCTATTCCATTGATCTACTACTCTACTCCTCTGCCAGTAACAAGCAGTTTTGATGATTGCTGCTGTATACTACAGATTAAAACCTGATATAGAGAGGCCATCTTCACTACCATTTCTTTTCATTAATTCCCTTGATATTATAGACAGTTTTTTCTTCCAAATAAATTTTGTTACTATTTTATCTAAAATAGTTTTTTTGTTTGTTTGTTTTTTTGGTAAATCGATTGGTATGGCACTAAATATACAATTTCACTTGGGTAAAATTGTCATTATTTTAAACAAATGTTTTATTAATTTCTGTTTTATATCATTCATTTCTGATAGATTTTGAGTAAACACCCCCCGCCCATTTTTCCCCTATCTACCATCCCAGAATAGCAGTCCCACAAGATATACCTTGCTCCAATCTCCTCTTTCCCATATCTTCTCCCATACTCCCTTTGACTTTTCCATTAGAGAAAGGTGAATCTCTGTGCCCCAATGCCTGCAAATCTTATCTCCCAATTAGATGCAAAGAGTATTAATAATAGTACTTATATATATTTGAAACATTTAATTTTAAGACCTCGAATTTCAGATCCATTCCCTTGCTCCCATGTCACCCATTCCCTCTGGGAAGATAAGTAATTCAGTATATGTTGTATATATCTAACTATGCAAAACATTACCATAGTAGATATATTGTACAAGGCTGCTTATAATTCCCTCCTACCCATCCCACCCCCCCTCCCATCTGGTCCATTGCCTACTTAATCATGTCCCTCTTCTATAGTGGGTACTTCCAACCTCCCCTCCCCCCAAGAATATCCTCCCATCCATCATCCCTCCTCTCATCCCCTTTCCCCCTATTCTGCTGCAGGGTGAGATATCCCATTTAGTATGTATGTCATTCTCTCCCAGAACAAAATTCAATGAGAATGTGGTTTTGCCTTTTTGCCTTCCTATTCTTCCCCTCCCCTGCAGCCACTTCCCCTTGCTTCATCTACATGAGATAGTTTACCCTACCCTGTCTCTCCCCATCTCCTCTTGCCACTTTCTTCTCTCACCTCATAATTTCACCCCTTAAGTATCATCACTCCCCAACAAATTCAACCTATGTTCTCGCTCCATGTATAACTTTAAACATATATACACACATTCACATATATATTCCAATGTCCATATATTCTTCTTCCATTATTTTCATACTGAGAGAGCTTTCATCAGTGACAATTATTGTTTTTTTCCATGTAGGAATGTAAATAGGTTAACTTTGATAAGTTCCTTTTGATTTCTTTTCCCTGATTACCTTTTCAGGCATGTCTTGCTTCTTGTGTCTGGATGTCGAATTTTCTATTCAACTCTGGTTTTTTCCTCAAGAATGCTTGAATGTCCTCTATTCCACTGAATGGCCATATTTCCCCCTGAAACAAGATACTCAGTTTTGCTGGGTATGTGACCCTTGGGTTCATTCCCGGCTCTTTTGCCCTCTCGAAGATCATATTCCATGCCCTTCAATCCCTCAGTGTAGAAGCTACCAGGTCCTGTGCTATTCTGACTGTGTTTCCAAAATATTGAAATTGTTTCTTCCTCAGTGATTGTAGTATTTTCTCCTTGATCTGGGGATTCTGGAACATTCCTGGGAGTTTTCTTTTTGGGATCCTTTTCAGGAGGTGATCTCTGGATTCATTCAACATCTATTTTGCCTTCTGGGTCTAAAACATCAGGGCAAGTTTCCTTGAGAATTTCTTGAAGGGTTATTTCTAGGTTCTTTCTTTGATCATGGCTTTCAGGTAGTAAAATAAATTTTAAATTGTCTCTCCTGGATCTATTTTCCAGGTCAGTGGTTTTTTCCATGAGATATTTCACATTGCCTTCTATTCTTTCATTTGTTTGGATTGGCTTAACAGCATCTTGATTTCTCATAAAGTCATTAGCTTCCATTTGCTCCAGTCTAACTCTGAATGAATGAATCTCCTCAGTGAGCTTTTGAGATTCTTTTCCCATCTGGCAAATCAGGCTTTTTAATGCATTCTTCTCCTCATTGTCCTTTTGGGCCTCCTTTGACATTAGATTTAGTCTATTTTTAAGGTGTTGTTTTCCTCAGTTAGGCTGTTGACCCTCATTACATACTTTTCCTCCATCCTTCTCATTCCTCTTCCAAATTTTTCCTCCACTTCTCTTATTTGATTTTTAAGTCCTTCTTAGGGTCCTCTATGGCTTGTTACCCACTCATATTTTCCTTTGGGACTTATGGAGCAGGATTTCTGACCTCACAGTCCTCTGACTGTTCCATGCTTTCAGCCTCTTTGCCCCCAAAATAGTAGTCTAATGTTTCATTTTTCTGTTTATTTTGTTTCCTTTGCCTTGACATATTGCCACTTAATTACTTGACATTTGAGCTTTTTGCCACAGTAGAACTCTGCCACCCGACAGGGGAGCATTGTGTGGAACGTGTGGGGGGACAAGTTCGGTTTCTGGCAGGCTGGAAACCCACCCCACAACCTCCCCCCACCCAGACCACCATCCATATCCAAAGAGGTTAATGCAAGAGCTATTACCCCCCACCCCAGCCTGATTGCTGGATCTCCCTACAGTTTGCAGGCCAGGAGCTGGATCCTCCACTGAAAACTGCAAAATTACAGTTGGAGGCAGTTGGTACATTCTTAAATGCTGGTCCCAAACTCCATAGGGCACTAGCCTCTTACATTGTGTTAGGCATCTCTGTGTTGGTAATTCTGGAAAAGCCACAGCAGATGGTGTTCTGGGGTCCTTCCAGGTGGCTGCTGGTTCAGCTTCCCTGGGACTAAAACCTCCAACTCAAGTGGTCCTGTTATCAGCTCCCAGAGTCCTGTACTGGACACTCCCTGTCTAGTTTCAGGCCTGTCCTCATTGGGAGGATAATGTTCCAGGGGGAGGAGCCACGATGGTGGAAAGGAAGCAGTAACCTCACTAAGCAACTCGGTCACTAAATCTCAAAAAGTGAATGTGAATGGATTCCAGAATGACAAAATCCATTGGGAGACAGAGTGTGGCAGAATCCAGCCCAGGGAATTGCCCAGTGTGTCGGGACAGGAGGAGTGCAGAGCATGTGAGGTCTGCACAGCTCAACCTTAAGAGCAGACAAGCAAACTACACCAGAGAGAGAAAAAGCCCCAGCCTGCAGACTTACCAAGACGAATCACAGTCATCTTGCCTTCATCTCACGAGGGGATGGGAAGCCAGCTAAGAGAGCCGGGGCCCCAGTGGAGAGAGTAGCTTCTTCAGCTGCATGTGGCCTCTAGCCTGGAAGTTTAGGAACTACCTGCCTCTATAATAGAAGGACTGGAATGGCAAAGTAAATTCTAGTTGCTCAGATCCTCCTATCCCTCCTTCATATAGCAGAAAACCCAAAGATAAGTCTCCCACCCAGATTGAAATCCCAAATTAATGGAAATTGCCTCAGGCTTGGGAGTCTCCAAGAAGGGGTGTAAATGAGACAGCCAGGAGTCTGAAGAGAAGAGAGGGAGGGGTCCCAACAAGCCCCAACTCACCTCACCAACAAAAGCCTACTTAGAGCCCAGGGTTATAGAGGCAGAAATCTGAAGTGGTCAGACTCACCCCCACCTACACATCTATATTCCTCACTGACTTCCCTGACTTAGCCATAAACAAGCCACCCAGAGGTATTCAAAGTCAAATATGAGGCCCTAAATTCATAGCCTGAGAAACTAAGAAACTCGAAATCACAATGGGAAGGAAGGAAGCTGAGAACGAGAAGGGGAAGGCAAGAAAGTCTATTAGACCATACTATGCAGGGCAAGAACAACAAAGTACACAGGACAATATAGACTCTCTACCCACACCTGAGAACACAGAAGGAAACATGATCTGGTTTCAAGCCCAAATAGCATTCCTGGAAGAACTTAAGAAAAATTTTAAATACCAAATCAGGGAGGCAGAGACCAACTTGGAAAGAGAAAATACCTCCCTAAAAAAGGAACTTCAAAAACTAACTGAAGACCATAATTCACTAAAAATTAGATACAATCAAACTGAAACTCAGAACTCTATGATGCAGCAAGAGTCAATCAAACAAAACAAGAAGATTGAAAAATTGGAAGAAAATGTAAAATATATCACTGGAAAAATAAGTGACCTAAAGAACAGATTCAGGAAAGACAACCTAAGAATTATTGGTCTACCAGAAAGCCATGATGAAAAAAGCAGCCTAGAAAACATCCTCCAAGAGACTGTCAAAGAAAACTGTCCTGAGGTCCTGGAATCAGAAGATAAAATAGCTATTGATAGAATTCACCAGACTCCTCCTGAAAGAGATCCCAAATTGAAAACTCCAAGAAATATAGTAGCCAAATTCCAGAATTACAACATTAAAGAAAAAAAATTCTGCAAGCAGACAAACAGAAACAATTCAAAAATCAAGGAACTACAGTTAGGATCACACAAGACCTAGCAGCTTCTACATTAAAAGATCAGTGGGACTGGAATTTGATATTTTGTGGAGCTAGGACTGCAACCAAGGATTAACTACCCAGCAAAACTGAGCATAATCTTACAGGCAAAGAGATCATCATTTAATGAAATAGGGGACTTCCAGTCTTTCCTGATGAAAAAGTCAGAGCTCAATGGAAAATTTGATCTCCAATTAGAAAACTCAAGAAAGATATAAAAAGGGAAACAAGGGAAACACAGACTCACATATGCATAAGTGCACACACCCACACCCACACTCATATGCTCATTACTTGGGATGCAACAAGAGCAATATATTCACATCATTATATGTGGAGCTGATAACTGTCAATATTCAGAATCTTTATGAGTGGCCTTCAAAAGCGTTATACTTAGATAGATGGTGTGGGTATGAATGCACTAACCTGAAAACTTAAAAAAATCTATTAAGGGGATCAAAGGGACTGTAATGGGAAAAAGGAAAGGATGAGATAGGAAAAGGTAAAATATGCCATCTGCAGAGGCATCAAAACACACTATGGAAGAAGGGAAAGAAAGGGGGAAAGGAACATCATTTAAACACTATTCTCACTGGTTCTGGTTCAAAGAGGGATCAACTTAATCTGTGACGTTTAAGACTCTAATGTGAATAGACACATAAATTTATTAAATAGAAGAAAAGGATGGAGGGAGGGGAGCACTGTGTGAAATTTACTGTCATTGGTTTGGAATCAAACAGGGAGTAATTTACTCTGATAAGTATAACATTTTATTGTGTCCTATAGATTGTGGAAGGGTAAGAGAGGGGTGAAAAGGGGGAGACTAAAGGGGGGTATTAGAATTGAGGGAAATAGTAGTAAGGGGAGAGGGTAGGTTAAGAAGGGGGGTCACTGGGTGGGAACACTGAGGGAGGGGCAGGTTAAAAGCGAAAACTTCAAGGAGGGGAAGGTAGAAGGAAGAAAGAACACAAACAGGGGAGGGAATAGGATGGAGGGGTATAGACAGATACTCATCATTACTGTGAATGTGAATGGGATAAACACTCCCATAAAAAAGAGGCAGATAGCAGAATGGATTAAAAACCATAATCCTATAATATACTGTCTACAAGAAACACATTTGGAACAAAGGGATAACCACAGGGTAAAGGTAAAAGGTTGGAGTAGAATTTATTAAGCCTCAGCAAAATAAAAAAAAAAAAGCAGGGGTAGCAGTACTTATCTCAGATAAAGCAAAAGCAGAAATAGATCTAATTAAAAGAGATAAGGAAGAAAACTATATCCTACTAAAAGGCACCATCGAGAATGAAGCAATATCACTACTTAATATATATGCACCAAGTGGTATAACATCCAAATTCCTAGAGAAGAAGTTAAAGGAATTAGAGGAAGAAATAGATAGCAAAACTGTACTAGTAGGGTTCCTTAATCTCCCCCTTTTTGAACTTGTTAAATCTAACCTCAAAATAAACAAGAAAGCACTTAAGGAGGTGAATAGAATCTTAGAGAGACTAGATGTGATAGATCTCTGGAGAAAACTGAATAGGGATAAAAAGGAATTTGCTTTCTTCTCAGCAGTGCATGGTACATACTCAAAAATAGACCCCGTACTAGGGTACAAAAACCTCACAATCCAGTGTAAAAAGGCAGAAATATTGAATGCATCATTCTCAGATCATGATGCAATAAAAATTATCTGCAATTAAACAAATTAATCCTAATGAATGGGTGGGTCAAACAAGAAATTATAGAAACAACTATTTCATTCAAGAGAATAATAATGAGACAACATACCAAAATGTGTGGGATGCACTAAAGGCAGTTCTTAGGGGAAGTTTTATATCCTTGAGTGCATACTTTATTAAAGCAGAGAGAAGGGAGGTCAATGAATTGGGCATGCAATTGAAAAGCTAGAAAAGAACAAATTGAAAATCCCCAATTTAGTACTACATTAGAAATATCGAAAGCCAAAGGAATGATTAATAAAATTGAAATTAAGAAAACTATTGAATTAATAAGTAAAACTAAGAGCTGATTTTATGAAAAGATCAATAAAATTGATAGACCCTTAGTCAATATGAAAAAAAAAGAAAGAAGAAAACCAAATTATGAGTATCAAAAATAAAAAGAATGAGTCCAGCTCCAATAAAGAGGAAATCAAAAAAAAAATGAGGAATTATTTTTTCCCAATTGTATGTGCAAAAATATGGCAATCTTAGTGAAATGGATGAATATTTTAAAAATAACAAGCTGCCCAGATTAACTGAAGAGGAGGTGAATTACCTAAAAAACCCCATTTCAGAAAAAGAAATAAAACAAGCCATCAATGAACTCCCTAGGAAAAAATCTGGAGGGCCAGATGGGTTTACTAGTGAATTCTATCAAATATTTAAAGAAGAATTGATTCCAATACTCTACAAACTATTTGGGAAAATTAGTGAAGAAGGAGTCCTACCAAATTCTTTATATGACACAAATATGGTACTGATTCCTAAATCAGGAAGAGACAAAACAGAGAAAGAAAATTATAGACCAATTTTCCTCATGAATTTAGACGTAAAAATTTTAAATAAAATATTAGCCAAAAGACTCCAATAACTTACCACAAAAATAATACACTCTGATCAGGTAGGATTCATTCCAGGAATGCAAGGATGGTTTAATATTAGGAAAACCATCAGTATAATTGAGCATATCAATAATAAAACTAGCAGAAACCAGATGATCATATCGATAGATGCAGAAAAGGCTTTTGACAAAGTACAACATCCATTCCTATTAAAAATATTAGAAAGTATAGCAATAAATGAAGCCTTCCTTAAAATAGTCCATAACATCTATTTAAAACCATCAGCAGAGGCGGAGCCAAGATGGCGGAGTAGAAACAGCTCGTCCAAGCCTCTTTGCCCCCAGATTCCCCCCAAACTATGTAAAAAAGGACTCTGAACAACTTCTGGAGCCCCAGCACCCACAGAATGACACAGAGAAGCTAACCTCCCGCTGAGGACAGCCCAGCAGCCCTGCAGGAAGGACCAGCGCTGCGGTCTGGGAGCCGGCAGCGCGCAGAGCGCAGGAGCCGAGCCGAGCCGAGCCCAGGTCCAGTGAGCCGAGGTTTTAGCCCCAGGGCGGCAGGGCCAGCAGCCAGCTGGAGGAACCCCAGAACACCAGGAGCTGTGGCAACTCCAGAATTATCAACATAGACATGCCTAGGACAAAGTAAGAGGTTAGTGTCCTATGGACTTTGGGACCTGTATTCGGGGAATGCGTCAGCTCCCTCCCCTGGGGGCTAGAAGCCGCTGAGGAGACATGCCATTTTGTAGTTTTCAGAGGCAGCTCTGGCTCCCAGCCTACAAAAAAGCAATATTGGAAAAGCAATAACTGTGACTGATGAAATCTTTCTCAGTATGAAAATAATGGAAGAAGGGGGTGTGGTCATATGAATACATATGTGAATGTGTGTGTATATGGTTACAGTTATATATGGATAGAGGGCATAGGTTGAATTTGTTGGGAGGGGAGAATACTCAAGGGATGAAATTATGAGGTGAGAGAGGAAAGTGGCAAGAGGAGATGGGGAGAGACAGGGTAGGGTAAACTATCCCATGTAGAAGAAGCAAAGGGAAGTGGTTGCAAAGGAGGGGGAGAATAAGGAAGGCTAAAAAGGCAAAACCACATTCCCATTGAATTTGGTTCAGGGAGAAAATGACATACATACTAAATGGGATATCTCAACCTGCAGCAGGATAGGGGGAAGGGGGATGAGAGGAGGGATGATGGATGGGAGGGCATCGTTGGGGTGAGGGGAGGTTGGAAGTACCCACTATAGAAGAGGGACAGGATCATGTAGGGAATGGACCAGGTGGGGGGTGGGATGAGTGGGAGGAATTATAAGCAGCCTTGTACAATATATCTACTATGATAATGTTTTGCATAGCTAGACATGTACAACATATACTGAATTACTTATCTCCCAAGAAGGAATGGGTGACAAGGGAGGAAGGAAATGGATCTGAAATTCGAGGTCGTAACATTAAATGTTTCAAATATTTATAAATACTGTTATTAATACTCTTTTGCTCGTAATAGGGAGATAAGATGTGCAGGCATTGTGACACAAAGATTCACCTTCCTCTAATGGAAAAGTCGAAGGGGGTATGGGAGAAGGTATGGCAGAGAGCAGATTGGAGGAAGCGATATCTTGTGGGACTACTATTCTGGGAGGTTGGGTAGGGGAATAATGGGGGGAAAATGATTGTAACTCAAAATCTGTTGGAAATGAATGATGTAAAACAGAAGTTAATAAAGCATTTGTTTAAAAAAAAACCATCAGCAAATATTATATGTAATGGGGATAAACTAGAAGCCTTTCCAATAAGATCAGGAGTGAAATAAGGGTGTCCACTATCACCCCTCTTATGCAATCTGGTACTAGAAACACTAGCGGTAGCAATTAGAGAAGAAAAAGAAATCAAAGGAATCAAATTAGGCAAAGAAGGGATAAAGCTATCACTCTTCGTAGATGATATGATGATATACTTAAAGAACCCTAGAGAATCAAGTGAAAAACTACTAGAGACAATAAAAAATTTGGCAAAGTTGCAGGATATAAAATAAATCCACATAAATCCTCAGCATTCCTGTATATCTCCAATGAAACCCAACAGCAAGAGTTAGAAAGAGGAATACCATTTAAAGTCACTGTAGACATTATTAAATGTCTGGGGATCTACATGCCAAAACAAACCCAGAATTAATATGATCCAACTACAAAACACTTTTCACACAAATAAAATCAGATATAAATAGTTGGAAAAATATCAATTGCTCATGGCTGGGTCGAGCTAATATAATAAAAATCACAATTTTACCCAAACTAAACTATATATTTAGTGCCATACCAATCAATTTACCAAAAAACTTCTTTTTAGAGTTAGACAAAATAACAAAATTTGTTCGGAAAAACAAACAGTCTAGAATATCCAGGGAATTAATGAAAAGAAATGCTAGAGAATGTGTACTAGCTATCTTAATCTGTATTATACTGCAGCAGTCATCAGAACTGCTTGGTACTGGCAGAGGTGTAGAGTATCGGATCAATGGAATAGATTAGGCTTAGGAGACCCAGCAGTTAATGAATATAGTGATATATTGTTCCATAAACCCAAAGACCCCAATTTTGGGGATAAGTATACACTATTTAACAAAAACTGCTGGGAAAACTGGAATAAAGTATGGCAGAAACTGGGCATAGATCATTATCTAACACCATATACCAAAATCAGGTCTAAACGGGTGCATGATCTAGGTGTAAAGAATGATACTGTAAACAATCTGGGAAAGCAAAGAATAGTTTACCTGACAGATTTGTGGAGAGGGGAAGACTTTAGGACCAAACAAGTATTAGAGAGCATTATAAAATGCAAAATGGATAATTTTGATTACTTTATATTGAAAAGCTTCTGTACAAACAAAGCCAATGTATCCAAGATCAAGAGGGAGGTGGGAAATTGGGAAATAATTTTTACAACTTGTGTCTCTGACAAAGGACTCACTTCTAAAAAATATAGAGAATTGAGCCAAATCTATATGAATACAAGTCATTCCCCAATTGATAAAATGGTCAAAGGATATGAACAGGCAGTTTTCTGAGAACAAAATTAAAGATATCTATAAGCATATGAAGAAATGCTCTAAATCACTATTGATTAGAGAAATGCAAATCAAAACAACTCTGAGATACCACATCTCTCCAGTCAGATTGGCTGACAAAACAAGAACGTGACAAATGCTGGAGAGGATGTGGACAAATTGGAACACTAATACATTGCTGGTGGAGTTGTGAACTTATCCAGCCATTCTGGAGAGCAATCTGGAATTATGTCCAATGGACTATAAATAATTTCTTACCCTTTGACCCAACAATACCCCTTCTAGGGTTATATCCCAAAGAGATCATAGAAGTGGGAGGAAGACCCATATATACAAAAATATTTATGGCAGCCCTTTTTGTGGTTGCAAAGAATTGGAAACTAAAGGGGTGCCCATCAATTGGGGAATGGCTAAACAAGTTGTGGTATATGAATGCAATGGAATATTATTTTGCTATAAGAAACAAGGAGGTGATCGATTTAATAATTACCTGGAGAAACTTAAACAAACTGATGCTGAGTGAGAGGAGTAGAATCAGAAGAAATCTGTATACAATCACAGACATATCGTATGTGTGATGACCAACTATGACAGACTGGACTCTTTTCAGCAATGCAGTGATATAAGTCAATCCCAAAAATGCGCCATACAGAGATATAACTAGAAAGAACTGAGCCTGAATCCTGATGGAAGCAAACTAAGTGATCTTTTTCTTTTCATTCTTTGGTTTTATTTCTTCTTTACCATCTTTCATCCCACCTAGTACATTACACCTCTTTAATTGGAATAATGTCTAATATGAATGTATTTGCAGATCCTATACTGGACTATATGCTGTTGTGGGTGGAGGGGGGAGGGAAGTAAAGGAAATTTGAAAATCAAGGAACTATGGAATTGAATCTTGTTACCTGAAACTAAACTAATAAATTAATTTAAAAATAATAAATAAATAAATAAATAATTTTAAAAAACATAAATAAATGTTCCATTGACTTTATTTATATTCACCACCCTTAGCTATATCTACCAAGTATGTATAACATGTCATATTACAGGGAGTAGGAAAATTAAAATAAAATAGCCCTTGCATTCAACAAACCTAGGTCCTCGAGGCGGCTAGGTGGTGCAGTGAGTAGAGAGTCGGCCCTGCAGTCAGAAAGACCTGAGTTCTGATCCGGCCTCAGACACTTAATGCACACACAAACAAAAACCTAGCCATGTGACCTTGGGCAAGTTACTTAACCCCAATTGCCCTCCAAAAAGCAAACAAAAACAAAAATAAAAACCAAAACAAAAACCAACAAAACCAAACAAACAAAAACCAAGAAACTTAGGTCCCTATTGTGTTAATACTGTTTGTATAAAAGTAGTAAGAATATAACTGTATACAAAATAATTTAAAATTGAGAGAGAGAAGGAGGGAGGGAGAGAGAGAGAAAGAGAGAAAGAAAGAGAGCGAGAGAGAGAGAGAGAGAGAGAGAGAGAGAGAGAACAAAGTAAAGATCTTATGTAGGTCCTAGAATCAGTACTGTTTTAAATGAAGATATGAATTCTTTGATATATAGGTCAGGAGGAATCAGAGATAATTTTTCCAAAGGAGTGGTGCTGGGAATTGGAATTATGTATATGGCAAAAAGCAAGCAGTCAAGTGAAATAAGAATTTAGAATATATGAAGGTGAATAATATAAGATTGGAAAGATAAGGAGTAGCTGGTTTTAGGGGGCTTTAAAGTCATGCTGAGTTGTGGTATATGAATGTAATAGACTAATATTGTTATATAATAAATTATGAGAAGGCAGATTTTAGAATAACCTGGAAACTTACATGAACTTATGCTGAATGATATGACTAGAAGTAGGAGAACTCTGTAAATACTGGTAGCAACATGGGGAGAAGGCCATGTTTTATAAACTTAGCTCTTCTCAGCAATAAAATGATTTAAGAGAATTCCAAAGAAAATCTTGTGATGGAAAATATTACACACATCCAGAGAAATAATTATGGAGTGTGAGCTCAGATAAAAGTATACTATTTTCTTTTTTCTTTTTGTTGTTTTTTTCCTCATGGTTTTTCCATTTTGTTATGATTCTTCTTTCACAAAATGAAAAATGTGGAAAAATATTAAATATGCTTATACATATACATTAAATATCAGATTGTTTGCCATCTTAGGGAAGGGAGAGGAGAGGGATGAAAAGAGAAAAAAGTTGTTACTCAAAATCTTATAAAAATGAATGTTGAAAGCTATATTTACATGTAATTTGAAAAAATAAAATATTAAGTAGAAAAATTATTATAACCAACAAACACAAAAATAAATTTTATGAGTTTGCATGTATGTGCCTATGCCCCCCACCCCACATATATGTGTATGTATGCATGTGCACACACATACACATATACCTATGCATACATACATATGTGTACATGAATGTACATATGTGGGAGTGTGGGGTGGGTGTATATGCGCTCATTTTCTCTATATATACATAGATAATGTAGTTTCAGAAATCCATGGATATTTCTAGTTATTTGTGTCCATGTGTCAGAAATATTTTTGAATATTTTGAAAGTAGTCAGTCTTCAAGCTTTTATTATATTCATGGTACTATGCTAATTTCAAAGGATACAAAGAATGGTTCACATTTCAATAGAGGAACTAACTTTATTTTTAATAGCACACATACCACACATTTTCTGGGACGGTAAAAAGAGAGGAATGCTATTAAAATCTTCTAAAAGTTTGGAAATTATTAACTCAGAGCATTCAGGGTATATACACAAACATACATAATACATGTT
Organism: Gymnobelideus leadbeateri; assembly: GCA_011680675.1. Lineage (NCBI taxonomy): Eukaryota > Metazoa > Chordata > Mammalia > Diprotodontia > Petauridae > Gymnobelideus > Gymnobelideus leadbeateri. The sequence continues at coordinate 816,104 of WOXC01006455.1, forward strand.
ATATATATATATATATATATATATATATAACATGTATGTGTGTGTGTATATATATATATGTTATATATATATATATATATACACACACACACACACACATATGTGTGTGTGTGTTACTTTCAATGCATCTTCTATCAGTACTGCCTCTCTGGATATTAAGATTAACTGATCACAATGCTTTAATCTAAAACCCTGGATGGTATCCTTAAATTCCTTTTGAAGTCTAGGAAGCCCCTCCCTTTATCAAAAAGCAATTTGTTTATGAGCAATAGACCCCCAGATTGCTATTTATGGTATCTAACATAGAGACATACTACTAAGGAAGCACTGAATAAGTCCAGCCCAACTCAGTCTATTATAGGCATTTTGCATTGGACAGACTAATGATATAATATGCTATGATCTGATTAGATAGTGTTTTATTTAGGAGGTACATTTCATTCTTTAGGGAACTCAGTGCTTCTAAAGCAAAATTTTACCCATTGGTAGAATAATTGTCAGAAAGCATGGGTACACTCCACAAACCATAGGCAATGTGATTTTGACTGGTAAGTGGAATCAAGTTTAATTTTTTAAAGACTTTAGTGGTTTCCAGCAAGAACATACTATGCATTAATGAGTATTTATTGACTATTTTTTTTACCAACATAAGGTGATATTTCAAGCTAAGGGGACAGTGAATAATGATCTCCTTTAGGAAACTTCATTAACTTCAGGTATAATTTTTCATTTTCCTCATTTGTCTACATTAAACAGAATACTTAAAACAGGATAGGGAAACAGAGACACAGAGGAAGTAATGAAGAACTGCATCAGTTTCATAGGGTGAGGTGACAAATTCATTAAACACAGTGCCCAAGTTTGAATGCTTGACTCCTTACCCTCAGCTTGGAAAGTGCAATAAATGGAGAACACTCAATGAAGTCCTAGAGTAAATGAGACATTTCCCTCTTGGGAAAGAATTGAACACTAGTCATTGTGCATAGCCACAGTTGAAGAAATCTGGAAGCCAAGTGATTCATAACTTAGAATTTTCTCTTAGAATCACAGAGTCAAAGATGGTTATGGGTAATAGGGATCCAAAGGAGTTCAAGTCCAATGTCTTGATCTGCTTTGTGAGAGAGTGATAGAATATAGTGATTTAATGATTTAAAGACAATCACAAAGCTACTGATTATTTTTCCAGTGCTTAGCATAGTGCTTGCAACATAGTAGGTATTTAATAAATGTTTATTAATTGATTGAATGAGTAAGGGCAAGAACCCAACTATCCTCGTTCCCAGCCACATTCCTCTTGATCATATTCAGTCCTAACTCCCTATGTAGAATGACCAAAAGGAATAATACTTGTAAAGGTCTTAGAACAGTTTCTGGCACATAATTATTCCTTAATAAATGCTTATTTCCTTCCCTACATAGTACAACTGCAAAGCAAATCTTATCTACAACCCCAAACAGAAAACTGAAGGTGTTTTCAGCTATCAAAATAAGTCATAAAAAGAGTTGCTAATTACAAAGTATCCGATGTATATTCAAAAGTAATTACAAAGATTGTTCTGGAAAGTGGGTCAAGGACCATAGGCATAATCGACAGAACATGAGGATGAGAACAAAGTATCACATAACCATTATAGAGAAATGCAAACTCAGACTATAGCATCTGTTCCCCAACCTGGACTTATAAGTTTGGCTAGTATTTAATCTAAATTAAACTTATATTTTATACATGGATTTCTCATAATTATGTTTTCTGAATCAGTGTCTGATTCTAAGTAATTCATTAGTAATGTACTGCCTCAAAGTCACTGGAAAGAGGATGTGGCCTCGTTTTTGTATTATTGCTGAATTAGGTGGAATCACTTGTCTGGACACTAAATCAAGTAACAATAGTGGATGATTGTCCATGCTTTGAGAACATTTGCTGTAATACATTGGTGCCCTTCAGATACGACAGATGGTGTAACTGACAAAAATTGTTCTCTGTGGGAAGGGGTGTAACTAAAATGCATTATGTGGGCTGGTCACTTTTCTTCATACCATTCAGGTTTGAAGATTAATCTTTGATTTACAGTCCCCACCTCTTTGTAAAGTCTTTAGTTCTTTGTGATTTGGCCTGTTAGATTGACAACTGGCAGAGAGCCTTTACTCATAGAGAGCCCCTCCTGTAGCCTTAGCCTCCCTCCCTCCATTCCTGATGGTTTTATGCCAGGCTGGTCCTGCTGTTCTGAGCCATACAACAGTCTTTGATTCTTCCCTCCCAGCATGTCCCACTTTAGCTTTTCATAAAAATTCTGTTTGGTTCTCTTAGTCTCAGCTTCCCTATATGTAAAAGTAGGAGGTCAGACTAGACAATCTCTAAGGCTAATATTTAATGGTTTTAGGATCCTGATGTCCAAATGCATCATTTGCATCTATCTGGTTTGTCAAAGATAAACTGCAAAGAGCAACATTTTCATATTAACAAGTTTGCCATATTCAGGTATTCACTGTAGTTCATTTTTAATCAGTCTCAAGGCTAGAGCTTATGAAATTGTATTGAGTATGGCTATGTCTCATAGTCATAATAGAGGGCAGAGAGGAATCATAGCATTATGTAATTAATGAAGAGGAACAACCACATTATGAATAAAATAATTTTCAAGAAACTACCATCATCAAAGAATCTTGATACATCAGAAAGAAAATTATCTTAAGTAGAACAATCCAGTTATTGTCATTTGGAAAATGTAAGTATTTAATCCAGGAATCTGGGCTTTTATATTTTTATATTGTTTACAAGGTTTAAAATTATGATGAATAGGTAGTCAGTGTTCCCAGAATCTCAGAATATATTAACCCAAGAAGAACTTTTAAAAAATCATCTCCACTTTATAGGTGACCTAAAAAAGTGAGGTGAAGGGTTCCTAATTATTATATTACATGTAAAATGTTATAAATATGAGCTTTTTCAAACTCTCAAATTGATCTGTGATTTTAACTATTTATAAATTCTCTCTGAAATTATAGATGCCAAGGCATCTATTGCTTTCCATTATGAGAGACACTTTTCCCTGGCCTCTTGTATATTGACAACAGAGGGTTCACGAAATTTGTTATAGTTCTTCCTCAGTTTTATAAAGTGAAATTTCAAGAGTACCAGTGAAACATTATGTCTATCTGTCATGACTTGTTTTTTTTTCATGTGATCAGCCTATCTTCACTTCCTAACAATACAGTAGTAAAAATGTAAGTTAAATAAATAGGAGGTGAAGAAAAAGGCAGGTTATATGAACCATAGCTTGAGAGAACAATATCCCTTGAGAGAAGGGATGCTGCTTGCTTATTCTTTTAGTATGAGGGTGAATGACCTTTTGAAGGAAAAGGGATAGAATGGAGATTTAAATCATAGAATCCAGAGCTGGAAGGGACTTTAATCCCAACTAACCAAACCTATATCTAGAGAAGAGCTCCTCTAAAACATACTTGCCAAGCTTTCATCTAACCATTGCTTTATAACCTCCATTGAAAGAGATTCCAAAACCCCCTCAAACAGCCTATTGCATTTTTCATCTTACTAATAGTTAATTTTTTTCCTTTTTTCTTATATTTTCTGATTTTCATTCTCTCTTTAAATTCTGCTGATGTTCCTAATTCTCTTTTCCTAATGAAATCCTTACAAATTCTTGAAATTGTCTCATTTCCCCAAGTATTTTCTTCATCATACACTTCCACTTTCCTCAGTTAGTCTCACATGGTAAAATAGTGATCTCCTTCAACAGCTCAGTCATCATATTTTCAAGGCAAATGGAAGCTAATGACCCCATGAGACATCAAGGATCAGTCAAACAAAATCAAAAGAATGAAAAAGTAGAAGAAAATGTAAAATACCTCAGTGGGAAAAAAAAAAAAAGCTGACCTGGAAAATAGATCCAGGAGAGTTAATTTAAGAACTGAACTACACGAATGCCATGTTTTTTTATTTTTTTAATAACAGAAGCAAAACATTTATTCAGATACCAGAAAATCAAATTCCAACACCAGGAAACCAAATCCATAATAGCAACATAGAAGTTAATACACTACCACACAGCAGAGAGCCACAGTATCCTTTAGCTTTCCCACAAACAAGCATTCAAGAGCCTAGTTGTCTCCCTGAATGTGTCCTCTCCTCCCTCCATCTCTAACTGCTCTGACTCCCAGCTTCCTGTGTGCTCTGTTCTATCCTTTAGTAAACTCCTCCCACCATAGGCTCTATGTGATTACATTCAACCTATTAGGGGTCAGAGAAGATCTTATATTCAGGGAAGATGTTCAAATTCCTATTACCATTACACCACTGCATCACCTAGTCACCCATACTGAGGAAAGCAGTAATCTAAAATTGGTTTTAGCCTCTTCCCTTTCTTAAGAAGGCTGCATTTGGAAGATTATAAACAATTCAATACCTCCATGAAAAGATTGATTCTAAATATTGATTTCACAAGAGTTATTAAGTCATTCAAAATAGCCAATCTGCTCACACTATGGACTAAAAAAGCTATGTTTTCTACTTTCCGATTTTCTAAAAACTACATTGCTGAAGAGTGATGCAACTGATTTTTTTAATCTAAAAAAATGTTGCCTCAATACATTATCTAACTTTATACAATGTTTTGGCTTAATAGCCCCTCTGTAGGCTACCCAATACTTCTTGAAAATAAAAGTTAAAATCATCACAGGTTTAGAACTGAAAGGAACCATGAAAGTCACTTAGTACAATCCCTTGTCCATTTTATATATTTGAAACATTTAATGTTACGACCTCGAATTTCAGATCCATTTCCTTCCTCCCTTGTCACCCATTCCCTCTTGGGAGATAAGTAATTCAGTATATGTTGTACATGTCTAGCTATGCAAAACATTACCATAGTAGATATATTGTACAAGGCTGCTTATAGTTCCCTCCCACTCATTCCAACCTACACCTGGTCCATTCCCTACATGATCCTGTACCTCTTCTATAGTGGGTACTTCCAAACTCCCCTCCCCCCAAGGATGCCCTCCCATCCATCATCTCTCCTCTCATCCCCCTTCCTCCTATTCTGCTGTAGGTTGAGATATCCCATTCAGTATGTATGTCATTCTCTCCCTGAAGCAAATTCAATAAGAATGTGGTTTTGCCTTTTTGCCTTCCTATTCTCCCCCTCCCTTGCAACCACTTCCCCTTACTTCTTCTACATGGGATGGTTTACCCTACCATGTCTCTCCCCATCTCCTCTTGACACTGTCCTCTCTCACCTCATAATTTCATCCCTTGAATATTCTCCTTTCCCAATAAATTCAACCTACGCCCTCTATCCATATATACACACATCCACATATTTATTCATATGACCACACACACTTCTGCCATTATTTTCAGAGGGAGAAAGATATTATCAGTCACAGTTATTGTTTTTCCATATAGGAATACAAATAATTCAACTTTGATAAGTTCCTTTTGGTTTCTTTTCCCTGATTACTTTCTCAGGCATCTCTTGCTTCATGTGTCTGGATGTCAAATTTTCTATTCAATTCTGGTTTTTTCCTCAAGAATGCTTGAAAGTCCTCTATTACACTGAATGACCATAATTTCCCCTGAAACAAAATACTCAGTTTTAGTGGGTAGGTGACCCTTGGCTTCAATCTCAGCTCTTTTGCCCTCTGGAATATCATATTCCATGCCCTTCGATCCCTCAGTGTAGAAGCTGCCAGGTCCTGTGCTATTCTGATGGTGTTTCCACAATATTGAAATTGTTTCTTCCTGGCTGCTTGTGGTATTTTCTCCTTGATCTGGGGATTCTGGAACCTGGCTATAATATTCCTGGGCGTTTTCTTTTTGGGATCTTTTTCAGGAGCTGATGGATGGATTCTTTCAACCTCTATTTTGCCCTGTGGATCTAAAACATCAGGGCAATTTTCCTTGAGAATTTCTTGAAGGGTGATTTCTAGGTTCTTTCTTTGATCATGGCTTTCAGGTAGTGCAATAATTTTTAAATTATCTCTCCTGGATCTATTTTCCAGGTCAGTGGTTTTTCCCATGAGATATTTCACATTGCCTTCTAATCTTTCGTTTGTTTGGATCTGCTTAACAGCATCTTGATTTCTCATAAAGTCATTAATTTCCATTTGCTCCAGTCTAACTCTGAAGGAATGAATCTCCTCAATGAGCTTTTGATATTCTTTTTCTATCTGGCAATTTCGGCTTTTTAAGTCATTCTTCTCCTCATTGCCCTTTTGGGCCTCCTTTGCCATTTGAGTCAGTCTATTTTTTAAGGTGTTGTTTTCCTCAGTCAGGCTGTTGACCCTCATTTCATACTTTTCCTGCATCCTTCTCATTTCTCTTTCCAATTTTTCCTCCACTTCTCTTATTTGATTTTTAAAGTCCTTCTTAAGGTCCTCTATGGCCTGCAACCCACTCATGTTTTCCCCTGGGGCTTTTAGAGCAGGACTTCTGACCTCACAGTCCTGTTCCCGCTCTATGCCCCCAAAATAGGAGTCTAGGGTTGCATTTTTTTGTTTCCTTTGCCTTGGCATGTTGCCACTTAATTACTTGACTGTTGGGCTTGTTGCCAGAGTATGTCTTTGCGACAGATAGGGGAATTTTAGTCCAGAACGTTTGGGAGGGCAACTTCTGTTTCTGGCAAGCTGGAAACCCACCCACCACTTCCACCCCAGATCACAATCCAGATGCAGGGAGGTTAAAGCAAGAACGATTACGCCCCAAGACTGATCGCTGGATCTCCCTACAGTTCACAGGCCAGGAGCTGGAGCTGCCTCTGAAAACTACAAAATCGTGTGTCTCCTCAGCCGCTTCTAGCCCCCAGGAGAGGAAGCTGACACTTTCCCCAAATGCTGGTCCCAAAGTCCATAGGGCACTAACCTTTTACTTTGTCCTAGGCATGTCTATGTTAATAATTCTGGAGTCGCCACAGCTGCTGGTGTTATGGGGTCTCTCCAGCAGGCTGCTTTCCCTGCCACCCTGGGGCTGAAACCTCGGCTCACAGGGACCTGGGCTCCACTCAGCTCGGCTCCCTGCGCTCTACGGGCTGCATGCTGCTGGCTCCCAGAGCGCTGTGCTGGTCCTTCCTGCAGGGCTGCTGGGATGTCCTCAGCGGGAGGTTAGCTTCTCTGTGTTGTTCTGTGAGTGCTGGGGCTCCAGAAGTTATTCAGAATCCTCTTTTACTTAGTTTGGGGGGGATCTGGTGGCAGAGTGCCTTGGATGAGCTGTTTCTACTCTGAATGCCATGGTTTTTAAAAGGTCTGGACAGCATTTTGCAAGAAATGACCTAGGAAAACTATCCCATTATCCTAGAGCCAGGGGGTAAAATGATCATTGAAAGAATCAATCAATCATTTCCTGAAAGAATTCCCAAAATGAAAATTCCAGAAAACATTGTAGCCAAGTTCCAGATTTATTTGTTCAAGGAGAAAATACTGCAACCAGTCAGAAAGAAACAATTCAAATATCAAGGAGCCACAGTCAGGATTACATAGGATCTAAGAGCATCTACATTAAAGGATCAAAGTGCTTGACATATGGTATTCTGGAAGACAAAGGAGTTTGGATTACAACCAAGAATCAAATATCCAGGGGTGGCTAGATGGAACAATGAATAGGGCACTGGCCCTGGAGTAAGGAGGACCTGGGTTTGGATCTGGCTTCAGACACTTAACACAAAAATTAGCCCTTGTTGCTATCCAAAAAGCAAAAAAAAATCAAATATCGAACAAAACTGAGAATAATATTTCTGGGGGAGAATGGCCATTCAACAAAATAGGAGGCTTTCAAACTTTCCTGATAAAAATACCAGAGCTGAATTGAAAATTTAATCTTCAAATACATGATCCAAGAAAAGTAAAAAAAGGTAAACATGAAAACAAAAATAATGTTATAGAGATACATCTCTACATCTTTGTTTACATCTCTACAAAGGAATATGATACTTTTAACTCCTGAATACTGAGTGTCTATTAGAGCAATTAAAAGGTGGATATATAGATAATAACTTTTGGGATTGACTTATATCACTGCATTGCTGAGAAGAGTTCAGTCTGTCATACTTGGTGATCATGCATATGTTGTGTCCGTGATTTCTCCTGGTTCTACACTTCTCACTCAGCATCAGTTTGTATAAGTTTCTCCAGGTAAATATGAAGTCTGTCTGCTCATCGTTTCTTATAGCACAATAGTATTCCATTAAATGCATATAACACAACTTGTTTAGCCATTCCCCAATTGATGGGATAGTCTCAGGTGTTGGTCTATTCCCAGTTTCTGGCATACTGTTTTCCAGTTTTCTTAGTACTTTTTGTCAGATAGTGATCTCTTATCACAAAATCTAGAGTCTTTGGGTTTATCAAAGAGTAAATTCCTCTAATTCTTGACTATGGTGTCTTGTGTATCTAACCTATTCCACCTCTATTTCTTAGCCTGTACAAAGTGGTTTTGCTGATTGTTGCTTTATAATATAATTTAAGATCTGGTATTGCTTTGTCACCTTCCCTATCATTCCTTGTCATTAATTCCCTTGATATTTTAGATATTTGGTTCTTCCAGACTAATTTTAATATTTTTCTAGCTCTATAAAATAATTTTGGTAGTGTGATTGGAATGGTAATGAATAAATAAATTAATTTAGTTAGAGTTATCATTTTTATTATATTAGCTTGGCCTACCCATATGATGTTTCTTCCCAATTATTTAGATCTGACTTTATTTGTGGGGAAAGTGTTTTGTAATTGTTTTCATATAGTTCCTGTGTTTATTTTGGCACTTAGGGTCCAAAGTATTTTATAATTTCTACAATAAATTGAAATGGAGATTCTCTTTCTATCTCTTGTTGTTGGGCTTTTTTTTAGTAACATATAGAAATGCTGACCATTTATGTGGGTTTATTTTATGTCCAGTAACTTCCCTAAAGTTGTTTATATGAAGCAGTTTTTTTTTTACTTTATTCTTTAGGATTCTCTAAGTATAGCACAATAGCTTCTGCAAAGAGTGATAGTTTCGTTCTTCTTTGCCTATTCTAATTCCTTCAACTTCTTTTCCCCTTCTTATTGCTAAATCTAAGGTTTCTTGTACCATATCAAATAACAATGGTGATAATGGACTTCCTTGTTTCATTCCAGATCTTACTGGAAATCTATCTAGCATATTCCCATTGCATATAATGCTCACTCATCATTTATGTAGATTCTTCCTATCATTTTAAAGAATGCTTCAGTTGTTCCTATTCTTTCTAGTTTTTTTTTAATAGAAATGGATGTTATGTTTTGTCCAAAGCTTTTTCCTCATCTATTGAGATAATCATATGGTTTCTGTTAGTTATGTTGTTCATATAATCATTTATGCTGATAGATTTCCTAATGTTGAACCAGTACTGCATTTCTGGTATAAATCTCACCTGATCAAAATGTATTATTCTCATGATACATTGTTATAATCTTCTTGCTAATATTTTATTTCATTTTTGGTCCTATATTCAGTAAGGGGATTGGTCCATGGATTTCTTTCTCTGTTTGGAATCTTTCTGGTTTAGGTATCAGTACCGTATTTTTATCAAAAAAGAATTTTGTAGGGCTCGTTCTTCACCAATTTTGCCAAATAGTCTATATGGCATTGGAATTAAATTTTTGTTAAATATTTGATAGAATTCACATATAAATTGTCTGGTCCTGTGATTTTTTCCTAGGTTGTTCATTGAGTCTTATTCGTTTCTTTTTCTGATGTGTGGTTACTTAAGTATTTTACTTCATCTTCTGTTAAACTGGACAATTTATATTTTCATATATATTCATCCATTTCACTAAGATTGCCAAATTTGTCGGAATATAATTGGGCAAAATAGTTCATAATTATTGTTTTAATTTACTCTTCATTATTAGTGAATTCACCCTTTTCATTTTTGGTACTGGTAATTTGATTTCTTTCCTTATTTGTTAAATCAAATTAACCAAAATTTATCAATTTTATTGGAGTTTTCATAAAACCAACTCTCATTTTTATCTATTAATTCAATAGCTTTCTTGATTCCAATTTTACTAACCTCTTCCTTGGTTTTTAGTATTTCTAATTTGGTATTTAATTGATATTTTTAATTTGTTTTTTTTTCCAGCATTTTCAGTTGCATGCACAATTCATTGATCTTCTTTTTCTGTATTTTAACCATGTAAGCCTTCAGAAATATAAAACTTCCCCTAAGAATCAATTTTGCCACATGTGCATTTATATATAATCCCTTCAACTATACTCATACTGAGGAAAGTCTTATGAGTGACAAATACTTTCTTTCCATGTAAGAATATAAATAGTTCAACTTTAATAAATTTCTTGTGATTTCTCATTCCTATTTACCTTTTCATGCTCCTCTTGCTCTTATAATCCAATTCATTATTATATAAACCAAGAGCAGCAGAATATAAAGAATATCCTCCAAAATATAGCCCTTTACAAGAAGTTTTCTAACAGAATGATATGATGTGCTTGGTCTAAAACCCAGCTAATGATCATTTATGTGAATGTAATCATTTTTCAAATGGATCTACTATATTGTAAAAAGAAGTTGTGAATTCTTCAGAGAAATGTATGTTTGTAGATATAGTTTGGGAAAACGATATTGATATCTTCTATGGTGTATTACTTTTCTGAAAATTATTTTAAATTTCTTTTTAGTTTCTCATCTAAAATTTGCAAAACTAAGAATAGCTCCATTTTATATTGAGACAAAGGGAGGTTTGGTAATCTTTTCTTTAATTTGCTTTGGAAAGGAAGCAGATTGTCCTCTAAAATTTTAAAAAAATATGAAACTGAGTTGATGTAATGGTAATGGAATTTGAAGATCCCTTTATATTGGAAAGCTGACAGGTACTTAGCACCTAGTTTCAAATTAAGTCTCTGTAAAGAAAGAAAAGGTATGAACCTCTGTTGCTGATGTAACAGGAAGGGGATGAACAGGAAGGATCTATATCATATATAAGGAAGAGCACAAGCTGAACAGTCAGAATCTCCTGGGGTAAGCATTATGGAGGCAGGGCACCTGCTGCCAGAGAGAAAGGGAGAGAAAGAAATTCTCTCAATGAACATCTGAAGGCTGGGCTGCTACTATTGAAGACTGAACTGAAAATTGACACAGTACTCAGACTTGTGGTGACAAGACTTCCAAACACCAGCTGGAGCTGCTCAAGACTGAGGAAGCATGCTTGTGGTGCCAGTATTTTATATAAATATTGCAGCTCTGTTAATATGTATGAATGTTCTTGTGGCTTAGTTAAGCCTTGTCTTCCTAGAAACGGAGACTGTGAAGGATTTGAGATGACCTGAACACTGTGAGCTCCAATGTGGAGTAGGAACTGCACAGAGAGCTGGACAAGGAGCTGGGAGCAGTCCGCCTTTGAACAGAGGTGGCAGTTGGTTAGATTTAGGCTGGAGCTGGGACCATGGAAGAGGAAACAAGGAAGCTGAAAGGCTGCCCCAATTCAAGATGAAAAGACCTCTTCACTGGTACTGAGAAGTGACTGATGAAATTGAATGAATAGTGACTGATTAAATTATAATTTATTTGTATCCTAGGGGTGGATGGCTTTTATACTTTCCACTACCCCTTAAGAGGGTAATGAGTAGTGAGTTTTGAAGTTGTAACTTAGTTGCACTCCATGGGTGTATAACTTTGACTTTTGTAGTTTGTAACCTTTAAATTGAATGATTGAGTTATTAAATGGTTGTACTATGTTCAAAACTATGTGACCAGTTGGTGAAAACTATGTGGCCATTTTACTTTTTTTTTTTTTTTTGCTTTTTGGAGGGTAATTGGGGTTAAGTAACCTGCCCAAGGTCACACAACTAGGTTTTTGTTTGTGTGTGCATTAAGTGTCTGAGGCCAGATCCGAACTCAGGTCCTTCTGACTCCAGGGCCGACGCTCTACTCACTTCGCCACCTAGCCACCCCATTATGTGGCCATTTTAGTGAAAAGTTTTTGAGTCCTCTGGAAAGCTGCTTACCTTACTGCATAAGACATTTAAAATAAGTATTTCCAATTTCAAAGTTTCCTGAAATTTACTGTCACTAAATGATAAAAGTGCTAAAAGAATCACTAGGCAAAAATTAATATTTTATTTTATTTACCTATAGGAGATAAGCAAGCTGCATTCATTTTAATGTAGCCTTCATTTTCCTCTAGTAATAAGACATATTTATTTTTAAATGGGTCATTTTTTTCTTTGCTGAACCTTTATTCTTTCAAAAAGTCCTGCAATTTTTAAAGTCTACTGATTGTCCTATAGATATCACCTTTAAACCTTTTGAAGTATTTAATTAATTAATAAGGAATTTTTAGCCATAGTCTGATGTTGGGAGAAAACAAGTATAGAAGGGATACATTTGTAATTACTCACTAAATTAGATACTTTTTCAATGAAAATAGATAAAAGAAACACAGAGTCCCTTATTTGCAAATTTCAATTTTTTTTTGCTTTTTTTTTATTAAACAGATGCTTTATTAACTTCTGTTTTACATCATTAATTTCCGCCAGATTTTGAGTTACAATCATTTTCCCCCCATTATTCCCCGACCCAACCTCCCAGAAAAGCAGTCCCACAAGATATCGCTTCCTCCAATCTGCTCTCTCCCATACCTTCTCCCATACCCCCATCGACTTTTCCATTAGAGGAAGATGAATCTTTGTGTCCCAATGGCTGCACATCTTATCTCCCAATTATAGGCAAAAGAGTATTAATAATAGTATATATATACATATATATATATATGTATATATATACATATTTGAAACATTTAATGTTACGACCTCGATTTTCAGATCCATTTCCTTCCTCCCTTGTCACCCATTCCTTCTTGGGAGATAAGTAATTCAGTTTATGTTGTACATGTCTAGCTATGCAAAACATTGTCATAGTAGATATATTGTACAAGGCTGGTTATAATTCCCTCCCACTCATCCCACCCCCCACCTGGTCCATTCCCTACATGATCCTGTCCCTCTTCTATAGTGGGTACTTCCAACCTCCCCTCACCCCAAGGATGCCCTCCCATCCATCATCCCTCCTCTCATCCCCTTTCCCCCTATCCTGCTGCAGGTTGAGATATCCCATTTAGTATGTATGTCATTCTCTCCCTGAACCAGATTCAATGTGAATGTGGTTTTGCCTTTTTAGACTTCCTATTCTCTCCCTCCCTTGCAACCACTTCCCCTTGCTTCTTCCACATGAGATAGTTTACCCTACCCTGTCTCTCCCCATCTCCTCTTGCCACTTTCCTCTCTCACCTCATAATTTCATCCCTTGAGTATTCTCCCTTCCCAACAAATTCAACCTATGCCCTCTATCCATATATAACTGTAACCATATATACACACATTCACATATGTATTCATATGACCACACACCCTTCTTCCATTATTTTCATAGTGAGAAAGATATCATCAGTCACAGTTATTGCTTTTCCATATAGGAATGTAAATAGTTCAACTTTGATAAGTTCCTTTTGATTTCTTTTCCCTGATTACCTTCTCAGGCATCTCTTCCTTCTTGTGTCTGGATGTCAAATTTTCTATTCAATTCTGGTTTTTTCCTCAAGAATGCTTGAAAGTCCTCTATTCCACTGAATGACCATATTTTCCCCTGAAACAAAATACTCAGTTTTGCTGGGTAGGTGACCCTTGGGTTCATTCCCAGCTCTTTTGCCCTCTGGAATATCATATTCCATGCCCTTTGATCACTCAGTGTAGAAGCTGCCAGGTCCTGGGCTATTCTGATTGTGTTTCCACAATATTGAAATTGTTTCTTCCTGGCTGCTTGTACTATTTTCTCCTTGATCAGAGGATTCTGGAACCTTTCTATAATATTCCTGGGAGTTTTCTTTTTGGGATCTTTTTCAGGAGGTGATCTGTGGATTCTTTCAACCTCTATTTTGCCCTCTGGATCTAAAACATCAGGGCAGTTTTCCTTGAGAATTTCTTGAAGGGTGATTTCTAGGTTCTTTCCTTGATCATGCCTTTCAGGTAGTCCAATAATTTTTAAATTGTCTCTCCTGGATCTATTCTCCAGGTCAGTGGTTTTTCCCATGAGATATTTCACATTGCCTTCTAATCTTTCGTTTGTTTGGATCTGCTTAACAGCATCTTGATTTCTCATAAAGTCACTAGCTTCCATTTGCTCCAGTCTAACTCTGAAGGACTGAATCTCCTCAGTGAACTTTTGAGATTCTTTTTCCATCTGGCAAATTCGACTTTTTAAGGCATTCTTCTCCTCATTGCCATTTTGGGCCTCCTTTGCCATTTGAGTAAGTCTATTTTTTAAGGTGTTGTTTTCCTCAGTCAGGCTGTTGACCCTCATTTCATACTTTTCCTGCATCCTTCTCATTTCTCTTTCTAATTTTTCCTCCACTTCTCTTATTTGATTTTTAAAGTCCTTCTTAAGGTCCTCTATGGCCTGCAACCCGCTCATGTTTTCCTCTGGGGCTTTTGGAGCAGGACTTCTGACCTCACAGTCTTTTTCCTGCTCTATGCCCCCAAAATAGGAGTCTAGGGTTGCATTTTTCTGTTTCCTTTGCCTTGGCATGTTGCCACTTAATTGCTTGACTTTTGGGCTTGTTGCCACACTATGGCTTTAAGGCCAGCTAGAGGAATTTTCGTCCCAAATGTGTGGGGGGCAACTTCCGTTTCTGGCAAGCTGTAAACCCACCCACAACTTCCACCCTAGATCACAATCCAGATCCAGGGAGGTTAAAGCAAGAGCGATTACCCCCCAAGATTGATCGCTGGATCTCCCCACGATTTGTAGGCTGGGAGCCGGAAATGCCTATGAAAACTACAAAATGGCGTGTCTCCTCAGCAGCTTCTAGCCCCCAGGGGAGGGAGCTGACGCATTCCCCAAATACAGGCCCGAAAGTCCATAGGACACTAACCTCTTACTTTGTCCTAGGCAAGTCTATGTTGATAATTCTGGAGTCGCCACTGCTCCTGGTGTTCTGGGGTTTCTCCAGCTGGCTGCTGGCCCTGCCGCCCTGGGGCTAAAACCTCGGCTCACCCAGACCTGGGCTCAGCTCGGCTCAGCTCCTGTGCTCTGCGCTCTGCGCGGTGCTGGCTCCCAGACCACTGCGCTGGTCCCTCCCGCAGGGCTGCTGGGCTGTCCTCAGCAGGAGGTTAGCTTCTCTGTGTCGTTCTGTGGGTGCTGGGGCTCCAGAAGTTGTTCAGAGTCCTTTTTTACATAGTTTGTGGGGAATCCGGGGGCAGAGAGGCTTGGATGAGCTGTTTCTACTCCGCCATCTTGGCTCCGCCGCAAATTTCAATTTTAAGTACACACAGTTAAAATTCTCTAAAACCCAACATTGTTTTAATTTTCTTAAAGTTTCTTTTTTGTTTTAGCAATTTGGGTTAAGTAACTTGCTCAAGGTTACATGGCTAGTCATTATTTGTGTGTGGGTGTTCTTTTTGTGAAGCCAGATTCGATCTCGGGTCATCCCAACTCTGAGGCCAGCGCTCTTACTCACTGCGCCACCTAGCCGCCCCAAAATACACTGCAATTATTATTTTCTTTATTTTTTTTTCTGCTTGCAAATTAAAGTATAATTTTCTCACTTTTTATTTTTTTGAAATATGGCTAATATGAGAATATATTTTGCATGATCTCACATGTGTTATTGATAAAGTATTGCTTGTCTTCTCAACGAATGTGAGAAAATGTGGGAAGGAGGGACCGAATGTAGAACTCAAAATCTAAAAAGAATGCTCAAAATAAAGAATGAGCTAAACTGTCAAAAAAGAAAGTAATTTCAAAAGCAATGACAGCACAGCAAGTATACTTGAACTCTAACATAAGTACAAAAGTATCCAGCAAAATGAAGTAGAAATAACAGTAACTGAAACAAAATGAGACAATAACATGATTAATTAGATCAAGTTGTGTATGCACCTACAAGTATCTGCCAAATGCTATTTAATTGTGAACTTGCTGAAGAAACAAATTCTCAAGATGCCTGAAAAGAAAGATTACATACACACACACACACACACACACACACACACATACATACACATATGTATATATGGGTATGCATACATGTATATTTATTTATGTATGTTTATATTGAGTGAGAGAAAGAGAGGGAGAGAGAGAGAGAGAGAGAGACAGAGAGACAGAGAGAGACAGAGAGAAAGATGGAGAGAGAGAGAGACAGAGAAAGAGAGAGAGAGAGAGAGAGAGAGAGAGAGAGAGAGAGAGACAGAGACAGAGACAGAGACAGAGACAGAGACAGAGACAGAGACAGAGAGAGAGAAGTTTATGGAACAAAATTCCTAAGGATTAACTTTTGTGCCTAAGTTTCCATTCTCTACCAAATGTCTCTGGCAGTCTCTTATGCATATATCAGTGGCACATTGAAGGTACATATTGATTGTCTGGCTGCAGGACAGTGCAATAAGTGATTGGGAAAGCAGAAAGAAAAGTTATAATTAATGAAACCTGAGCAGAAAGGGTGATAAATAAGTCATGTTGTAAGAGCTACTGATAAGCCCTGGACTCCAATATTCTCTGCTGTAACCATGAAATTTTAAGTGACTCTGAGTAAGGCCACTATCATGTTATGTCTTGAAGAAAATTTAAAATAAAATAGGTTCAAAAGGTCACACAGTGAATGAACAGGAGCTGTGGAGGTGCAATTTGCAATGGTGGAAATTGTATCCCCATTTGTGTGATCATATAGCCATTTATGAAATGAAGTACCAACAAAATTGAATATTTCTGGTGAAGGACATGTATTTCGTGAATATTTGAAATCATGTTGTGTCAGTATTTGTTCAAAGAAATGCATGAAGATATAAAGGGGATCTAAGAGTTGCCATTCACATATTTTAAGGAGTAATAGAAGAAAAAAGGAATTTGCATTATTTTCTTTGAAGTCAGAGGATATTACTAGTGAGAATCAGTAAAAGTTGCAGAAAGGCTAATTTAGTTAATGCAAATGTTAAGGGGAAAATAATCTTTAAAATTAAAAATGTATAAAAGTAGAATGGGCTGCTTCAGGCTAAGAGAAGAGCTGATTAGGGGTTCAGTGATAGAGAGCTATGGGTAGTGCATGCACACTATATTACTTCACTTATGGAGGGTTCATTGCACATGACTTGAGAATTGGTTTTAATATCATTTCAAAGAAAATTGCTTTGGGTGGGAACCAACAGATGGTGTTGTAGAAGCAGGAAAACTCTGTGTGCTCCCCCCATGACCACCTCAAATAGCTATAAAATAACTCTAAATAAACTTTAGGGCTACAGAAACCACAAAGTGACAGAAAGAAACAAATCTTCCACTGAAGGCAGCCTGGCAGGCTGGCAGGAAGGGTCTATTGAAGCACACTGGGAGCAGAGCCCAGCCCCACATGAGCCCATGCTTTGAGCCCCAGAGGGCCCATTACCAATCCAGGCTGGAGGGACTTTGGGAGAGTGGATAACCAGCATCTGTGGGGGTTTCCAGAATTCTCAACCCATAAATTACAAAGACAAAGTGAGAGGTCAGTGTGGATTTTGGGAAGAGCGGGTACAGGACTGGGTCCAGCCTTTGCAACTGGATGGAGAGGAAGTTGAGGTGAGAGGGCTATCTCCACAGGGCTGCTTCAGAGTTCCTGGCCTGCAGATTATAGGGCACCAGATGCCAGAGCCAATGGAGGCTTCAGAGAGGGCAGCCAACTAATAGCACCAGCACCTGTGAAAACCCCAGTGATTTGGGACAAAGCTCTTCTCTTTGGAAGCAGAGTTCTAATGTAGCAAAAAGCTCAAAAGACAAGTAATTGAGTGGCAACATGAGCAAGCAAAGGAAGCAAAGCAAGTATAACAATCTGAATTTAGATTTCTATTTTTGGGACAAAAAGTATCAAAGCATGGAGCAGAAGGAAGACAATAAAATTAGAACTCCTTTACCAAAAGCTTCCAAGAAAAAATATGAACTAATTACATGTCATAGATGAGCTGAAGAAGGATTTTGAAAATCAAGTAAGAGAAGTGGAGGAAAAATTAGGGAGAGCAATGAGAGTGATGCAAGAATATCATGAAAAGCAAGTCAACAAACTGACTGAAAAAAAAATAAAACCTTAAAAAATAGGCTAACTCAAATGGCAAAAGGGGCTCAAAAGGCCAATGAGGAGAATAATGCCTTAAAAAGCTGAATTTGCCAGATGGAAAAAGAATCGCAAAAGCTCACTGAAGAGAATAATTCTTTCAGAATTAGGTTGGTGCAAATGAAAGCTAGTGACATTATGAGAAATCAAAATACTATTGAGCAGATCCAAACAAATGAAAAATATAAGGCAATGTGAAATATCTCATTGGAAAAAAACACTGACTTGGAAAATAGATCCAGGAAAGATATTTTAAAAATTATTGGACTCCCTGAAGGCCATGTTCAAAAAATGAACTTAAAAATCATCCTTCAAGAAAATCTCAAGGAAAACTGCCCTAATGTTTTAGAACTATAGGGAAAAAAGAGGTTGAAAGAATCCACTGATCACCTCTTGCAAAAGATCATAAAGAGACAACTCCTAGGAATATTAAAGCCAGGTCCCATAGTTCCCAGATCAAGGAGAAAATATTACAAGCAGCCAAGAAGAATCAAATTGAATATTGTGGAAACTCAATCAGGATAACCCAAGATATGGCAGCTTATACATTTAGAGATTGAAGGGATAGGAATATGGTATTCTGGAGGTCAAAGGAGCTGAGATTCAAACCAAGAATCACTTACCCAGCAAAATTGAATATCGTGTTTCAGGGGAAAATATTGTCATTCAATGAAATAGAGGACTTTCAAGCATTCTTGAATAAAAAAAAAATAGTTCAATAGAAAATTTGACATTCTGATACAAGAACTAAGAGAAGCATGAGAAGGTAAACAGGGAAAAGAAACCATAAGGAACTTATCAAATTTGAACTTTTTATATTCCCACATGGAAAAACTAATTATAACTTTGTAACTTAATGGAACTTTTCTCAGTATGAGAAGAGTTGAATGGAATATAAATGTGTATAAATGTACATATATATATATACACATATGTATATATGTATATGTATATATATAAACATACATGCATATTTATGTCCATATGTCTATATAGGAGGGTATATGGGCATATGGATACATGTGTGAGAGTGTGTATATATGTGTACATGTATACATAGACAGAGGGCACAAGATCAATTGAATAAGAAGGGATGATACATAAAAGGTGAAATTGAGAGGTGAGAGAGGAATATAATGAGAGGATATGGGGAGAGACAGAATGGGGTAAATTATCTCATATAGTTACAAAGAGGGAAAGAACAGGAAGGTGAAAGTGAATGGGTAAACCTTACTTTCATTGAATTTGGCTTAGGGAGGGAATGATATTCACACTAAATAAGGTATCTCACCCTACAGTAGAGTAGGGGGGAAGGCGATGAGAGGGGAAATGATAGAGGGGAGGGCAGATTGGGGCGGTAGGGAAGTTAAAAGCACACACTTTTGAAAACTGACAGGATCCAAGTAGAGCATAGAAAAAGTGAGGGGTGGGATAGGATAAAGGGAAATATAGCCAGTCTTTCACAATATATCCATCATTTAATCATTTTGTGTAGCTAGTACAACCTATATGGAATTTCTTATCTTCCCAGTAAGGGTGAGTGATGAGGGAGGAAGGGAACTAATTTGGAATTCAACGTTTTAAAATCAAATGTTTAAAATTATTATTATTATTATTATTATTATTATTATCATTGTTTTTGTTTTTGTTATTTTTATATGCAACTGGGAAATAAGATACACAGGCACTGGGGTATAAAGACCCATCTTGCCCTACTCAAAATTTAGAGGATATGGGAGAGAGCAGATTGGGGGCGGGGTATACAGTGTGTTTGCTGTTTTGGGGTGGTAGGTAGGGTGAATGATGGGGAAAAAATTTGCAACTCAAAATCTTGTGGAAATGAATCATGTAACCAAAAAATAAACATAAAATATAATTAAAAATAGAAAAGTATTTCGTGCCATATTTAAAAGCTGGTATCTTAAAATTATTGACACTAATAATATGAATAAATAATTCATATTTCAATAATACTTTATTTTTCAAACATTTTCCTTTGAACAGTTCTATGACATAGCTAGTGCATATGTTTTACTGCCATTTCATAGATGAGGAAACAGGATCAGAAAGATCATGAAAATACTTTTTATTTGCTTAACATGATAGTTATTATAATTAACTTCTCTAAGCTCTAGTCAATCAGTTTGTAAATATAGGGGCAGCTAGGTGGCACATCACATAAAATTCTGGGATGGAAGTCGGGAAGACTGCTCTTTCTTAAGCTCAAATCTGGCCTCAGACATTTAATAGTCGTGTGATCTTGGGTAGGTCAAAACTTTGTTTGCCTCAGTTCCTCACTTTTAAAATGAGTTGGAGGAGGTAATGGCCAGGTGTTAAAGTATATTTGGAAAGAAAACTTCAAGTGGATTTATGAAGAGTTAGACACAACTAAAAAATGATTCAACAACAACATTCATGATTAACAGATTTAATAGTATGCTGGCAGCAAGATTGCCATCTTTTGGTGGTCGTTCAAACAAGACATTATAGAAGAAAGGGGGGAAAAGATATCCTGTTTATTTAATTTATATATAGTGACAGATAATGTTACAGTCTGAAAGAATGCTACTAAATATACACCCATTCTTTCCTTAAATTACCTTTTACCATTGTTTTCTTCTCCATCAAGCATTCTTTAACTGAATGTAATAGAAGGAATAAATTAGAGTTTCACTGCAGCCACCAATTTGAGTATCACAATAATTAAGCTACCATACAGGCTAAATCACATGTAGATAGATATTATTTCTCTCATATTTTTAAATATCATTCTTCTTTGTATCCACAAATAGAGACATTTTTTTCCTATGGGTATATATGTGTGCTTTGTGTTAAGATGTAATTTACATTTTTTGATACTCATAATTTGGTTTTCTTTCTTTTTTATCATATTGACTAACAGTCTATCAATTTTGTTGTTTTTTACATAAAATAAACTCTTAGTTTTATTTATTAATTCAATAGTTTCCTTAATTTCAATTTTATTGATCTCTCCTTTGGTTTTCAATATTTCTAATTTAATGCTAAATTGGGGATTTTCAATTTGTTCTTTTTCTAGCTTTTTCAACGTCATGTACAATTCATTGACCTCCCTTCTCTCTAATTTATTTATGTATGCATTAAGGGATATAAAGGTTCCCCTAAGAACTGCCTTTAATGCATCCCACAAATTTTGGTAAGTTGTCTCATTATTATCATTGTCTTGAATGAAATTTCTGATTGTTTCCATAATTTCTTGTTTGACCCACTCATTCTTTAGGATTAAATTGTTTAATTTCAAATTAGTTTTTAGTTCATCTTTCCATGGCCCTTTATTGCATATAATTTTTATTGCATCATGATCTGAGAATGATGCATTTAATATTTCTGCCTTTCTGCACTGAATTGTGAGGTTTTTATGCCCTCGTACATTGTCTATTTTTGAGTATGTACTATGCACTGCTGAGAAGAAAGTAAACTCCTTTTTATCCCTATTCAGTTTTGTCCAGAGATCTATCATATCTAGTCTCTCTCAAATTCTATTCACCTCCTTAACTTCTTTCTTGTTTATTTTGAGGTTAGATTTAACAAGTTCAGAAAAGGGATGTTTAAGGTCCCCCACTAGTATAATTTTGCTATCTATTTTGTCCTCTAATTCCTTTAACTTCTCCTCTAGGAATTTGGATGCTATACCACTTGGTACATATATGTTAAGTAATGATATTGCTTCATTTTCGATGGTGCCTTTTAGCAGGATATAGTTTCCTTCATTATCTCTTTTAATTAGATCTATTTTTTGCTTTTGCTTTATCTGAGATAAGGATTGCTACCCCTGCTTTTTTTTTTTTGTTTTTTGTTTTTTACTTTAGTTTACCCTGTGGGCATCCTTTTGTTTCAAATGTGTTTCTTGTAGACAGCTTATTGTACGGTTATGGTTTTTAATCCATTCTGCTATCAGCCTCTGTTTTATGGAACAATTCATCTCACTCACATTCACAGTAATGATGAATATCTGTCTCTTCCCTTCCATCCTATTCCCTCCCCTGTTTATGTTTTTGTTTCTTCCTTCTCCCTTCCCCTCCTTGAAGTTTTCCCTTTTGCCTGCCCCCTCCCTCAGTGTTACCACCCAGTAACCCCCCCTTCTTAACCTACCCTTTACCCTTACTACTATTTCCCTTCCCTCTAATCCCAACCTTTAAACTCCTTCTTTTTATCCCTGACCCCTTACCCCCTACTGCCTATAGGACACAATAAGTTTTTATACTTATTGAAGTAAGTTACTCCCCGTCTGACACCAAACCAATGAGAGTACATTTCAAACAGTGCTCCTCTCCTTCCCTCCTTTTTCTCTATTTAATGGATGTATGTGTCTATTCACATTAGAATCTTAAATTTTACTGATGGAGTTGAGCCCTCTTTGAACCTGAACCAGTGATAATATTGTTTCAATGTTATTCCTCTCCCTCTTTCTTTCCCCTCTACTACAGTGTGTTTTTATGCCTCTTCAAAAAGCATATTTTACCTTTTCCTATCTCATCCTTTCCTTTTTATCCAATTACAGTCCCTTTGATCCCCTTATTAATTTTTTTCAATCTTCAGGTTAGTTCATTCATACCCACACCCTCTATCTATGTATAACACTTTTGAAGGTCATGATAATCATAAAAATTTCAATATTGACAGTTATCAGCTCCTCATATAGGGATGTGAACATTTTGCTCTTGTTGCATACCAAGATATGTGCATATGTGCATGAGTGTGGGTGTGTGCATGTATGTATGTGTGAGTCTGTGTTTTCCTTGTTTACCTTTTTATGTCTTTCTTGGGTCTTGTAATTGGAGATCAAATTTTCCATTGAACTCCGGCTTTTTCATCAGGAAAGTCCGGAAGTGAGTTTGAATCCTGATGGAAGCAAACTAATTGATCTTTTTATTTTCATTGTTTGGTTTTATTTCTTCTTTACTTTTTCATCCCATCTAGTACAATGTGCCTTTTTAACTTGTCTAATGCCTATTGTGAAAGTATTTGCAGATACTATACTGGACTATATGCTGACATGGGGGTTGGGGGAAGGGACAGAAGTGAAATTTGAAACTCAAGGAACTATGGAATTGAATCTTGCAAACTAAAAATAAATAAATAAATTTTACAAAAGAGAGGTAATTTGCATACTACAATATGTTCAAGATGATATAGTGAAAATATCAATTATTTTTATTTTTTTGCTTTTGGGAGGGCAATTGGGGTTAAGTGACTTGCCCAAAGTCACACGGCTAGTTTTGTATTACCTGTCTGAGGATGGAATTGAACTCAGGTCCTCCTGACTACAGGGCCAGTGCTCTATTCACTGTGCCACCTAGTTGTCCAATGTCAATGATTTTTAGCGTCAGAAAACCTGGGTTCAAATTTCACCTCTTCCATATACTACTTATTTGAAATCCATTAAATTTCTTAACATCTTTAGCTTTCTTCTCTGGAATGAGTTGTTTGGATTGTAGTTTGTTAAACATTTTTTTATCTCTAAAGTGATAAATAAACATTTTGCATGTCTTATTTATTCTTTTTGGCCTTCAGGGCCACAGCTGGAAAAAGTTTATGAGTAGTAAAGGGACAGAAATACACATTGCATCCTTCTCCTGTATTATCCTAAAAACATTTACAACTGCATGTATGCATGTATGTATGTATGTATGTAAACACATGATTATATGATTGTGCGTATGTATGTATGTATGCATGTAGGTTTCTGTAAGGTTTTTTATTGTTTTATTTTACCAAATCTATGATTTTATAATTATAGGAAGTTCACTTTGATTTCTTTCTGTTAACATAAATCAGCAGCTAATCTCAATTTAGAGATATAGAAAGCAATCTGAGTCCCTGAGACTGATTTACCTGGAGTTACACTGTCAGTATTGAATTAAAAAACTGGACTCAAATATTCCTGACTCTGAAGATATCTCACTATGTATTAGTTCATGGTGATTCTCAGGAATGAAAAGAAGTTGAGTTAACTATTATGTAATGGTGGTATGCTTTACTGTCAAGCTATGATAGCACTGGATAAGGTTTTGGGAACCTAAATATCTAGCTCCAATTCTATTTTTAACTTTGAGTATGCTAAGAGCAGAAGGGACCTAAAATCTTTGTGCCTTGGTTTCCTCAGATATACAACTAAGGTAATGATAAGTTCCTGTAGCAGCAAGCTCCCTAGCAAACCCAGGATACCTGCCAGCACAGATTCCTAGATTTGCTTCTCCAAAGGAAAGTAATTCAAAATGGGTCAGGAATCTTACTTTAATAAATCAAAATATATCATTTTACCTAGTTCAGGGGGAAAAGTCAGCACCGTGAACTTCAGAAAATCCAAATATAACCTACAAGCAGACAGAGAGACAGATCAGCAGACTGATTTCCAGCTATCTGACCATATCTAGTCAGTTACCAGAGAGGGAAGCACCAACATCTGGGTTTTCAAAGCTGGGGGCCTCAATGGCTGCCCAGAATCTCATCTGGTCAAATCACATAACTTCTCAAAGTGAGCCCCAAAACAAAATCTCACATCAGGGTATATATATATATATATATATATATATATATATATATATATATATATATATATATATATATATATATATATATATATATATGTATATATGTATATATGTATATATATATGTATATATATGTATATATGTATATATGTATATATATATATATAGCCTTCTCCTGGCTCAGGGAATGTAACAAGCCTTTTGACCCGCTGCTCAGTCACAAAGTTAACAAGGTGTGAGCATTCCTGAAAAACAAGCCTCCCACCACAGGCTCCATGTGACCACATTCAGCCTATTAGGGGGCAGAGAATATTTTCAAATCAGTGAAGGTTCTCAGAATCACTTAAGGCTATCAAAGGGCCAAGGGTCAGGGAAGATCTTCAGATTTCTATTATCATTATACTTCCTCATGAATTCTTAGCATATTAAGTGTTATCATAACTGTGAATAATGAAAATGCTATGGGAGGTATCTGTATTATTATTAAAAGACCATGATAGCCTAAGCACCAGTCTCATTGCCCTAATCACAAAATCCATGATATTCGCTCCAAGTATCTATGTAATGAAAGGCAAAAACCAAAAATGACAATTCATTTCATTTGACTGCACCTCAGTTATTTCATTGTCAAAGGAGGGAACAAGGTGGCTGACTTCCAGGACACATTCCAACTCTAAAGTTCAGCAAGTCTGTGAAATGAATTTAAAGAAAAAGAGACAGCATTATAAGTAAGCTCAAAGTTGCATTAACTAAAAAAGATGTTACTTTTTGAAGTGTACATATGTATATGCCTGTATACAGATGTATGTGTGCATGTGTATGTTTTGGGCTAGTGGAAAGGTGAACTTCACCTATCATAGCTTATCCTTTTTGATTCTTCCTGAAAGAAAGAGCATATATGTGAGTCAAAAGCCCAATATGCTCAGTTTACATAATTGCCATAAATATCATTCAAACACTCAATATAAAAAGAAGCAAAACTTGCTGAATGTTTTAAGTCCCACTTTCTGCTCTTTTTTTAACGCTCTGAGTAGGTTGGAAATATGTTAATTTCTCTACATATGATACAGATGCACTAACAATGAAATTCTCTATGACTGTAGTTTTTTTATATTCCTTGTTGGAACTAATACTACACAAGATAATCCAGTAATTTGCAGTTTATGTAATTAATGTCATTAAAATGTCAAACTTTGCCCAGTATTTCATAAGCGATTCTAAACCTCTTAGAAGAGAAATATTTTTTCTTTTGTTGCCAGCAAGGATTCAATCTTAATACTTGTTGGAGCTGTATTTTTAAATGATGGTGTACTTAAAGAATCCAAGAGAATCAACCAAAAAAAAAAAAACTACTTGAAATAATTAACAACTGCAGCAAAAATGCAGAATAGAAAACAAACCCACACAAATCAACATCATTTCTCTATGTTACTAACAAAACCCAGTGGCAATCGATAGAGAAATTCCATTTAAAATAACTGAAGACAATATAAAATATTTGGAAATCTACTTGCCATGACAAACCCTGGAAGCATATGAACACAATTACAAACCACTTTTCACACAAATTCAGATCTAAATAATTTTTAAAAATATTAATTGTTTACAGGCACACCAGAAAAATATCATAAAATGTCAACTCTACCTAAATTCATTTAGTTATTTAGTGTCATACCTATCAAACTACCAAATTTTATTTTTTAGAACTAAAAAGAAATAACAAAATGCATTTGTAAAAACAAAAGATCAAGAATATCAAGGGAATTAATAAAAAGAAACATGAGGGAAGGTGACCCAATCACACTAGATCTAAAACTATATTATAAAGCAACAGTTATTAGAGTGGAGGATCAGTGGAATAGGTTACTTCTATGATGCACAGTTGTTTATGACTATGATAATCTACTGTTAAGGGGAAGCCAGTTGGCATAGTGAATAGACCACTGGAGCTGGAGTCAGGAGGTCCTGAGTTCAGATGTGGCTTCAGACACTTAACACAAAAACGAGCTATGTGACCTTGAGCAAGTCACTTAACCCCAACTGCCCATCACAAAAAAGCAAAAAAAAAAATAATCTACTGTTAGATAAACTCAAAGTCTCCAGCTTCTAGGATAAGAACTCATTATTTCAGGCAGTTAGGTGACACAGTGAATAGAGCACCGGCCCTGAAGTCAGGAGGACCTCAGTTCAAATCTAACCTCAGACACTTAACACAAAACCTAGCCATGTGACCTTGGGCAAGTCACTTAACCCCAATTGCCCTCACAAATTAAAAAAAAAAACTTCATTATTTGACAAAAAAAAAACTTTGGAAAACTAGAAAACAGTATAGCAGAAACTAGGCATAGACCAAGGTGAGGTCAAAATGGGTAAAAAATTTAGACAAATGTTGACAACATAAGCAAATTAGGGGAGCAAAGAATAATTTAGATCTATGGAAAATGTAAGAATTTATTACCAAACCAGAGATAGAGAATATTACGAAATGCAATATGGATAATTTTATTACATTAAATTAAAAAGAATTCTTCATGAACAAAGCCAATAAAACAAAGATTATAAGGGAAGCAGAAAGCTGAGAAACAATTTTTATAGCCAAGATCTCTGATAAAGGACACATTTCCAAAATATAGAGAGAACTTAGTCAAATATATAGGAATACAAGTCATTCCTCAATTGATAAGTGATCAGTGATATGAAAAGGCAGGTTTCAGATGAAGAAATTAAAAGTATTTATAGTCACATGAAAAAATGTTCTAAATCACTTTTAATTAGAGAAATGCAAATTAAAACAACTCTGAGGTACCACATCACACATTTCAAATTGACGAATAAGACCAAAAAAACAGGACAATTCAAGAATATATCTAAGACTGCATTTATGTGTCTCAAAGACTGATGCTTCCCTTCATAGAAATAAAGATATTAGGGAAAGTGATTTTAGGGGAAAGATAACAAAGAATATATTTCAAACTCTCTTAATTCCTGATTTTTTTCCAAATGCTTTATTAAATTCTGGTTTACATCATTCATTTCTGTCAGATTTTGAGTTACAATTTTTCCCCATTTTTCCCTTACCCACCACCCAAGATTAACAGTCATACAACATATCCCCTCAACCAATCTTTTCTCTCCCATCTCTTCTCCCATAACCCCCTCTACTTTTCCAGTAGGGCAAGGTGAATCCCTGCACCCCATTGCCTGCATCTCTTATCTCCTAATTATATGGAAATATTATTAACCATAGTATTTATATATTTTTTAAAAAATTGATTTTAAAAGGAAAATAATCAACTCAGTATATGCTGTACATGTGTAGCTATGCAAAACATTACCATAGTAAATGTATTGTAAAAGATTGACTATATTTCCCTCCCTCCCATCCCACCTTCCTCCTTTTCCAATCCCCAACTTGATCCTGTCCCTTTTCAAAAGTGGGTGCTTCCAACTTCCCTCCCGCCCAGCCTGCCATCCCCCCCACACCTTCTTCCATCCCCCTCCTCCCCCATGCTCCTGTAGCTTGGAACACCTTATTTAGTATGCATGTCATTCTCTACCTGGTCCAAATTCAATGAGAACAAGGTTTTGCCTTTTTGCCTCCCTGTTCCTCCACTCCCCCGCAACCACCTTCCCCTGCCTCCTCTACATGAGACAGTTCACCCCATTGTCTCTCCCCATTCTTCCTTACCACATTACTCTCTCACTTCTTAAACTCACCTTTTAAGTATCATCCCTTCTTATTAAATTCAACCTGTTCACTCTATCTATGTTAATTCCTGATTTTAAGAAAGCAAATAAAACCAATCATTTTGTATTGGTAAGTTAGCAGATTTAAACTTAACTTAATGTGATTATTTTCATTTGGATTTTTCCACTTAAAACACTCTCTACAATTTTGTATTTATTTTCTCCATTAACTTATTTGCAAATTGTTATCTCCCTTAATCATCTGATATTAATTTAAGACTTTACTATGTGAAGCCTTGATCTATTTCCAAATAATGAAAAGAAAAGCAAAACTAAACAAAACAAAAGAAACAACACCACCAAAACCAAAATAACTCCTGCTTTCTGGGTTCTAATGATCTACATAAGGGGCAGGAGAAAAAAAAAAGGAATATGGGATCAATAAATACACTGACAAAAAAGTCACATCCAAATAAAGCAATATAAATTGGGTAGACTGGAACAACTAGTTGGAATAGATGATGCCTCTAAATGTGTTCCTAAATCAAAACATCGGTGGCTAAAAACTGAAGAAGATGAAACTTCAAAATGTTTTTACCACTAAGTTTCTTATAATCATTCACTGCTGGCAACATTCAAAAGCAGAGAGTGCAAGTAATAGTTCAATTCCTCCAAGGCATAGGAGCCAAAAAATGAAGTATTCTTTTCCTAGTAATGTCTGAAAAAAATAAAGAGCCAAATGGTGTTTATAAAATGGTCAATGGTGTTTATAAAATGAAAACAGTGACTTGCAGTTTGCTTAATTCTTAGTACAGATAATCAATGCAGATGGAAAGGCTAGCAGTGACTACCCATTTTTCCCTCTAACTGCCACAGTGGGTGGTTATGCTGACAAGTGTGTAGTGTGTAAGGACAAGCAGCCCCTGCTGAGCTCTCCTATAGCAAAATAAATACTGTCAACTTAAGTGGATAACAGCAAATGAAAGTAAAAAGAATCTATTCACCTCAATTTCAAGGCCTGCATTAAATTGCTAAATGTTTATTATTTAAAAAAAATAGAAGGTTAAAATAATGTGAATATTTTAAGCACTTTTGGGGAATATACACAGATACATATGTGCATATATATGTTTATACACTCGTATATGTATATATATGAGTATTTATTTATTTATTTTCAATTAATTTATTAGTTTAGTTTTAGTTAACAAGATTCAATTCCATAGTTCCTTGAATTTTAAATTTCCTTTACCTCCCTCCCCCCACCCCCATGACAGCATATAGTCCAGTATAGGATCTGCAAATACATTCATATTATATATTAGTCCAATTACAAAGGCATATTGTACTAGGTGGGATGAAAAATGGTAAAGAAGAAATAAAACTAAACAACGAAAAGAAAAAGATTGATTTGTTTGCTTCCATCAGGATTAAGGCTCAGTTCTTTCTAGTTGTTTGTGTGGATGTCGCATTTCTCTCCTTCATGTGCCTTTAGGGATTGACTTATATCACTGCATTGCTGAAAAGAGCCCAGTATGTCATGGTTGGTCATCCCACATATGATGTGTCTGTGATTGTATACAGATCTCTTCTGATTCGACTCTTCTTGCTCAGCATCAGTTTGTATAAGCCTCTCCAGGTAAATATGAAATCTTTCTCCTCCTCGCTTCTTATAGCACAATAATATTCCATTACATTCGTATACCACAGCTTGTTTAGCCATACCCCAATTGATGGGCACCCCTTTAATTTCCAATTCTTTGCAACCACTAAAAGAGCTGCTATAAATATTTTTGTACATTTGGGATATATTGTACAATATTTCTACTATGGACATGTTTTTCATAGCTATACATTTAAAACACATACAGAATTGCTTATCTTCCCAGAGGGAGTGGGTGACAAGGGAGCAAGGGATTGGATCTGAAATTAGAAGTTTGAAAATTAAATGTTTCAAATATATGTAAATACTATTACTAATAATATTTTGCATGTAATTGGGAGATAAGATGTGCAGGCATGGAGGCACAGATATTCACTTTGTCCTAATGGTAAAGTCTAAAGGGGTATGGGAGAATATATGGGAGAGAGGAGATTTGATGAAGAGGATATATTGTGGGACTTCTGAGGTGGTGGATAGGGGAAAAATGTGGAAAAAATTGTAACTAAAAATCTGGCGGAAATGAGCGATGTAAACCAGAAGTTAATTAAGCATTTGCTTAATTAAAAAAAAAAAAAACTAAGCATGGTATCTCAGGCAAGGAGATAGTCTTTCAATGATATAAGGGGCTTCCAGAACTTCATGAAGAAAAAGCCAGAGCTCAATGGAAAATTCAGTCTCCAATTAAACACTCAACAGAGACATAGAAAGGTAAACAAGGAAAACACACACACACACACACACACACACACACACACACACACAAACACAAATGACTTCTAATTTAATAAAGGCAACCTCTTTACATTCCTATATGGGAAGCTGATACCAGTTAATATTGATAATTGCATACTTATACAACATTTAAAAGGGATATACATAAATATTTGGTGTGGGTATCCATTAAAAAAGATGATTAAAAAACTTATTATGGGGGGTAAAGGGACCTCAATAGAAGAAGAGGAAATAATGAAGCAGAAAATGGTAAATTATGAAACACAAAGAGTCATAAAAACATATTATAATAGAGGGAAAAAAGGGAGGGAGATGAACATCATATGAACTTCACCCTCATTGGTCCTGTGTAAGGAGGGAATAACATAATCAGTTAAGTATAGGACTCTATTGAGAAGAGATATAAAACCTATCATAAAAGAGGGAAAGAGGGGAGAAGAGGAGCATCGCATAAGATCAATTCTTATCAATCTTTTTTCAAGGAAGAAATAACAGTACATTAAGCATAAAAATCTATGATAAACTACAGGCAGTACAAGGGGGAAGGGATAAGAAAAAGGGGGATGTTTAGAAGAAAGTGAAAAAGTAGTAAGGGGGAAGGGTAGAAAAGGGAAGGGGAAGGGGTCTGATAAAGAGGGAATAATGAGGGAAGCAGAGGTCAAAAGGAAAATTCTTAACACAGGGAAGGAAGAAGGGGAAAATAAAAGCATAAACAGGGGAAGGAATAGGATGGAGGGAAAGACACATATATTAATAATAACTGTGAATGTGAATGGAATGAACTCTCCCATAAAACGGAGGCAGATAGCAGAATGGATTAAAAACCATAATCCTACAATGCTCTGTTTAAAAGAAACATATTTGAAACAAGGGGATACCCACAGGGTAATGGTAAAAAGATGGAGTAAAATATATTATGCTTCAGCCAATGTGAAAAAAGCAGCAGTAGGAACCCTTATCTCAGACAAAGCAAAAGCAAAAATAGACTTAATTAAAGGAGATAAGGAAGGAAACTGTATCCTGCTAAAAGGCACCATCAAAAATTATGAAATATCATTACTAAACATTTAGGCACCAAGCAATAAAGCATCTAGATTCCTAGAAGAGAAGTTAAGGGAGTTTAAGGAAGAAATAGTCAGCAAAACTCCATTAGTGGGGGAACTCAATCTCTCCCTCTCTGAACTTGATAAATCTAACCTCAAAATAAATAAAAAGAAGTTAAGGAGACAAATAGAATTTTAGAGAGGTTAGATATGATAGATCTCTGGGGGAAAATGAATGGGGAAAAAGGAATATACCTACTTCTCAGCAGTATATGGCACATACACAAAAATTGATCATGTACTAGGGCACAAAAACCTCATAATTCTGTGCAGAAAGGAAGAAAGATTAAATGCATCCTTCTATGATCATGATGCAATAAAAACTATGTGTAATAAATGGCCATGGAAAGATAGACTAAAAACTAATTGGAGACTAAATGACTTAATTCTAAAGAATGAGTGGGCCAAACAAGAAATTATAGAAACAATCAGTAATTTCATTCAAAAGAATAACAATAATGAGACAACATATCAAAACTTGTGGGATGCTGCAAAAGCAGTTCTTAGGGGAAGTTTCATATCATTTAATGCATACATTAATAAAATAAAGAAAATGGGGGGCAATATACTGGCATGCAACTGAAAAAGCAAGAAAAAGATCAAATTGAAAATCCCCAATTAAATACTAAATTAGAAATAATGAAAACCAAAGGAGAGATTAATAAAATTGTATTTAAGAAAAATATTGAACCAATAAAAAAAAACTAAGAGCTTTTTCTTTTTTAACAAATGCTTTATTAACTTCTGGTTTACATCATTCATTTCTGCCAGATTTTGAGCTATAATTTTTCCCCATTTTTGCCCTACCCACCACCCCAGAATAACAGTCCCACAAGGTATCCCCTCATCCAATCTGCTCTCTCCCATATTTTCTCTCATACCCTTTTAGACTTTACCATTAGGGCAAGGTGAATCTCTGTGACCCAATGCCTGAACATCTCATATCCCATTTACATGCAAAATAGTATTAATAATAGTATTTATATTTATTTGAAACATTTCATTTTAAAACTTCGAATTTCAGATCCATTCCCTTCCTCCCTTTTAACAAACTCCCTCTTGGAAGATAAGAAATTCAGTATGTGTTGTGCATGTATAGCTAAGCAAAACATTATCATAGTAGATATATTGTAAAAGACTGCTTATATTTCCCTCCCACCCATCCCACTCCCCAATCTCTTTGATTTGGGAATTCTGGAACCTTGCTATAATATTCCTAGGAGTTTTCTTTTTGGGACCTTTTTCAGGAGGTGATTGGTGCATTCTTTCAACCTCTGTTTGGCCCTCTGGGTCTAAAACATTGGGGCAATTTTCCTTGAGAATTTCTTGAAGGATGATTTCTAGGTTCTTTCTTTGATCTTGGCTTTCAGGTAGTCCAATAATTTTTAAATTATCTCTCCTGGATCTATTCTCAAGGTCAGTGGTTTTTCCCATGAGGTATTTCACATTGCCTTCTATTCTTTCATTTGTTTGTATCTGTTTAAAAGCATCTTGATTTCTCATAAAGTAACTAGCTTCCATTTGCTCCAGTCTAAGTCTGAAGGAATGAATCTCCTCAGTGAGCTTTTGAGATTCTTTTTCCATCTGGCAAATTCAGCTTTTTAAGGCATTCTTCTCTGCATTTCCCTTTTGAGCCTCCTTTGCCATTTGAGTTAGGCTATTTTTAAGGTGTTATTTTCCTCAGGCATGCTGCTGATTCTCATTTCATACTTTTCCTGCATTCTTCTCATTTCTCTTCCCAATTTTTCTTCCACTTCTGTTATTGTTTTTTAAAATCCTTCTTAAAGTACTCTATGGCCTGTAAGACACTAATATTTTCATTTCGGGCTCTTGGTGTAGGATTTCTGACCTACATTCCTCCTCCTTTTCTGTGCTTTGATTTTCTTTGCCCCCCAAAATAGGTGTCTAATGTTGAATTTTTCTGTTTATTTGTTCTTTTGCCTAGGCATGTTGGCACTTAATTACTTGACTTTTGGGCTTGTTGGCACAGTAGAACTCTGCCACCAGACTGGGGAGCTTCCATCCCAAACATTGGGGTCTTCTCAACCTCTGGAGGTATTAGTTGGGTGGCCTCTGTGAAGCATCCACACAGTCTAGCAAGCTGCATACCCACCCCAAAATCCTCCACCCCAGACGGCAATCCAGATCCAGGGAGGTTAAAGCAAGTGTGATTAATCCCCAGACTTATCACTGGAACCCCCTATAGTTCATAGGCCAGAAACTGAAGCTGCAACTGAAGCTGCAATATGGCATCTGTGCCATGTTTCCTCAGCTGCTTCTCTCCCCCAGGGGAAGAATCCTGACGTGTTCCTCAAATAACGGTCCCAAAGTCCATAGGACACTAACCTCTCACTCTGTCCTAGGCATATCTGTGTTGATAATTCTAGAATCACCACAGCTGCTGGTGTTCTGGGGTTCCTCCATCTAGCTGCTCGCCCGGCCACCATGGGGCTAAACCCATGACTCCTGTGGGCCTGTGCTCTGCTCCCAGAGTACTGGGCTGTTGGCTCCCAGAGTGCTGTGCTGTCCTCTCCCTACAGGACTGTCAGGCTGTCCTCAGCAGGAGGTTAGATTCGATGTGTTGTTCTGTGGGTGTTGGAGTTCCAGAGATTGTTCAGAGTCCACCTTTTATATGGTTTGGAAGTGGTGTGGGCTGGAGTGCTGTGAAAGTGCTGTTTCTACTCTACCATCTTGGCTCTGCCCCCTATCATGCTCAGTTTTGCTGAATAGCTGATCCTTGGTTGTAGCCAAAGATACTTTACCTTGTGAAATATTGTATTCCAGTCCCTCTGATGTTTCAATGTAGAAACTGCCAGATCTTGTGCAATCCCCACTGTGGTTTCATGACATTTTAATAGTTTTTTTTTTCTGGCTGCTTGTAATATTTTCTTCATTACATGATAGTTCTGGAATTTTGTTATAATATTTTGCAAAGTTTTTCATTTGGTATCTCTTTCAGGAGGTGTCCAATGGATTCTCTTGATTTCTATTTTACCCTCTTGTTCTAGGATCTCAGGGCAGTTTTCCTTGATGAGCTCTTGGAAGATCTTGTCCAGGCTCTTTTTCATCATGATTTTCCAGTAGAACAATAATTCTTAGATTATCTCTCCTGGATCTCTTTCCCAGGTCAGTTATTTTTCCATTGAGATATTTTACCTCTTTTTCTAATTTTTTATTCTTGGTGTTTTGTTTGACTGGTTCTTGGTGCCTCATAGAGTCATTAGCTTCAATTTTGTTGAATATAATTTTTAATGAATTATTTCCCTCAGTTAGCTTTTAAGTTTCTTTTTCATTTGTTCAGATTTAATTTGGGGGCATTTGTTTTCTCCAGTTAGATTTGGAGCCTCTTTTTCTATTTCACATATTTTCCTTTTTTTTAAGGAGCTGCTTTCTTCATTGAAATGCTTTTTTCATAATTTTGATTTTAAAAGAATTAGTCATTTTATCTTCTACCTCTCTAATTTGGTTTTCAAAGTCTTTCTTGAGCTCTTCTAAGGACACTTTCTAGGCTGGAGACCAGTTCATATTCCTTATTGAGGCTTCAGCTGTGGTGTGGAATCAATGCTGTCTCTATCTGAAGTTTTTTCCTCCAGCTTGAAATAATAGGATTCTAGATTCTTTGTTTTTGCAATCTGTCTTTGACCCATTTTGAAGCAGGGCCTTAACCATGCCCTTCCTCAAGGACTCCCAAACCTTCGCTATTTTAAAGTTTTGTTCTGGAGCAATAATTTCTGTGTTTTCAGGTGTGTGGGGGGAGGTTGGAGCAGCCAAGGTTCACTCTGCCATCCTGGTTCCTAGCATTCAGATAGGTGCTTTGTAAATTTCCAAATTATGGGTTGATAGTCCCAAGAGTAGCTGCTGCCACTCTTTTGGGCCTTGCATTTGTCTCTTACCCAGGTCTGACAGATCCCAGCCCTGCAGTTATAGCCTTGGGAATGGCTCTTGAGGTTAGTGTATCAACTTGCCACCACACCATCCACTGTCCACCATACTGTCCACTGTCCACTGTGTGTACCATTCCATCTGCCCTCCCTCAAAGAGATCATACAATGAAAACTCTCAGTAATGTTATAGCCAAATGTCAGAGTGCCTTGATTAAAGAAAAAAAATACATACACACACACGTATAGCAAGCAGCCAGAAAGAAACAATTAAATTGTCATGGAGCAGATCACACAAAATTTATTAGTTCCTACATTAAATGATTGCTGGGATTGTCATATGCTATTTTTGAAGGCAAAGGAATTAGGAATCTAACCAAGAATAACCTAGCCGGGAAAAAAAATGAACATAATTTTTGAGGGAAAAATTGATATTTAATGAAATGGAGAACATTATATCATTCCTTATAAAAATATTAGAGCTGAATAGAAACTTTAATATTAAAATAATACTCAAGAATAGCATAAAAAGCTAATCAGGAAATAGAAATCATAAAGGATTCGGTAATGTTAATCTATTTACTTCACTGCATTGGACAATGACACTTGAAATTCATAAGAATATTTTTTAAAGCAATTGGTGTTAAGTAACTTGCTCAAGGTTACACAGCTAGTCATTATTTATGTGTGGGTGCTCATTTTCTGAGGCTGGATTTGATCTTGGGTCATCCCAACACCGAGGCCGGAGCTCTTACTCACTGTACCACCTAGCCGCCCCGTTAGGGCAATTGGGGTTAAGTAACTTGCCCAAGGTTACACGGCTAGGTTTTTGTTTCTGTGAATTAAGTGTCTGAGGCTGGCTCCGAACTCAGGTCCTTCTGACTCCAGGGCCGGCGCTCTATTCACTGCACCACCTAGCCACCCCAAGAATATTTTTTAATAATTACAACCGTTAGGAGGAGTATGTGTAGACAAAGGGCAGAGGCATACATTGACAATGTGGGATTGACATCTAAGATAAAATTATGAGTGAGAAAGAAATGAGAACCAGGAGAACAATGCATGCAATAACAACTATATTGTATGATAATGTATTGTGAATGACTTATCCATTATCAGTAATACAATAATCTAAGACACATTCAATGGACTTACAGTGAAAAAATGCTATCCAACTCCAGATAAAGAAGTGATGAATTCAGAAATCAGATGAAAGCTTACTTTTTAAATATTTTTTTTTCTTTTGAGAAGGGATTCTGTTTCCTTTCACAAGAATAAAATGGAAATATGTTTTGCATGACTGAACATGTATATGCTATATCAAATCACTTGCCTTTTCAAGCAGGGCTGGGGGAGGAAGGTAATTTATAATTCAAAATATTAAAATATAAATTTTAAATGTTTTTATACAATTGGAAAAAGTAGAATATTTATAAATACACTGAAAAACAGAGCCATCATTGATCATTGAAGAGATTTGTCTTTATATAGTCCTTTGGTGTTCTAGGTGACTAAGATCCTGGATAGGTTTCACTAACGTGCAATGTACAACATTCCACATAGAATCACATAACACAAGAGAATACAAAGGGACACACACAAAAATGCCAAGGTAAATGGATTCTATGCATTTATGGGACTGCTAAGAGAAAAGTCTCAACTTGACTTCATATTGTTACTTCCCATAAGTGTAGCTTTGCGAAAGAAGCTTTATGAAAGAAAGAAGCTCTAGGTCAAACTAAAAACCAAATCAGAAGTTAAGTTTTCATTTCTTTAATATGCTGGGTATAAATTAGCTGAGTATAAAATAAGCCCAGAAAGTTCTTACAGAATCTCGTAACAAATCTGTTTTCCACATCCACTTCTCTGCCTACCCTATTAATTTAATAGCAGCACTCTATGTATGAATAACCATTTTATTACATATGTGTGTGTATATATATGTATATATATACATATATATATATATATGTAACATTATGTATGTATGTTACTTTAAGTTATTTTCCTAAATAAATAAAAGACAGGTAATACTATAGAGAAATGTTTCATTTTAGTGAAATGCAATTTCTTCTGTAAAAATTGGTTGGACTAAATACTCACTGGGGTCCTTTTCCACTATGTTCCTACTTCACTTTTCTGTGATAGATTTCTATGCATTGCTAGTCAAAACTTTATTTTATTGAATTAAATTAAAACTGAAATGGAATTAACTATACACACACATATATATTCATATGATCTCCATATTAAGAAATCATTATAGCCTTCTATGTTTTACATTCACATTTTAGTTCAGGACAGATTTCATTTTGAAGTAAATCATTTTGAAGGTTTTTTTTTTTAACATTAATAGAGAGTTCTTAAAAATAATTTAAAATACTATAAAAACTAATTATATATCTACTTATCCTACAATGTTATATATTATTCAATGAAAAAAAATTGGATAATTATGAAAAATAAACATTTTCATCAATTATTTTGAATTTATTCCCATAAAACTATGCTTGTTCCTTAAAATAATATAAATAGTATTCAGTGATGATACTCATATACTTTGTAGAATCATTATTTGCTGATTATTTTCTCTCTTCAAAGCATCATAATTATATATTTAGTTATAATATTCAGATTATTTTTAAATTAAATTTTATGTTTGTTTTAGTTTATATCATTTATTTCCACAAGATTTGCAGTTACAAATTTTCTCCCCTTCTTTCCCCTACCCACCACCCAAAGAGTGATCCCATTGTATACCTACTACCCCAAACTGCTCTTTCCTATATTCTCCCCCATACTCCCTCCAATTTTCCAGTAGGGCAAAATGAATTTCTATATAAGAATTACATATATATATATATATATATATATATATATATATATATATATATATATACACACACACACACACACACACACGTATATGTATGTGTATATATATGTACATATATACATATATATGTATATACATATATGTATATACATATATATGTATATATGTACATATATATATATGTGTGTGTGTATAAAACATTTAATTTTAAACCTTTGAATTGCAGATTTTTTCCCATCCTCCCTCATCACCCACCTTTACTGGGAAGATGGGCAAATCAAAATAGTTTGTACAAGAGCAGATATGCAAAATATTTCCATAGTGGATATATTGTGAATGACTGATTATATTTTCCTCCATTGTATCCCACACCCCCACTTGTTCTATTCTCTACTTTGACCCTGATTTTTTATTTGAATCCCAGCTCCATTGAATTCCAGAATATCATATTCCAAGTCATTTTAGCCCTCAATGTCAAAGCTGCCAGGTCCTGTGTTATTATGATTGTGTTTCCACAATATTCAAATTGATTCTTCTTTACTGCTTGTAATATTTTCTCTTTGATCTGGGAACTCCTGATCCTGGCTATAATATTCCTAGGAGTTTAATGCTGGGGGGATCTTTTTCAAGAGTTGATCAGTGGATTCTTTCAACCTCTATTTTGCCCTCTGGTTCTAAAATGCCAGGTCAATTTTCCTTGAGAATTATTTAAAAGTAGATTTCTAGGTTCTTTTTCTGATCATGGCTTTCAGGGAGTCCAATAATTTTTTAAAATAATCTCTCCTGGATTTATTTTCCAGATCAGTGGTTTTTTCAGTGCCATATTTCACATTGCCTTCTATTTTTTCATTTGTTTAGATCTGTTTAATAGTGTCTTGATTTCTCATAAGGTCACTAGCTTCCATTTCCTCCAATATAAATCTCAAAGAGCTATTCTCTTCAGAGCGCTTTTGAGATTATTTTCCCATCAGGCAAATTCAAATTTTAAGGCGTTCTTCCCCCCATTGCCTTTCTGAGCCTCTTTTGCATTTGAGTTAAGTCTATTTTTTAAGGTGTAGTTTTCCTCAGTCAGGCTGTTGACTGTCATTTCGTACTTTTCTTGCATCTTTCTAATTTCTTTTCCCAATTTTTCCCCCACTCCTCTTATCTGCTTCTTAAGGTACTCTATGGCCTGTAGCCAGCTTGTATTTTCATTTGGGGCTTTTGGTGCAGGAGTTTTGACCTCACAGTTCTCCTCCATGCTTTGATCCTCTTTGCCCCTAAAATAGGAGTCCAATGTTGAATTTTTCTGTTTATTTTGTTTCTTTTGCCTAGGCATATTGCCACTTAATTAGTTGACTTTTGGGTTTGTTGCCACAGTAGATCTCTGCCACCAGACAGGAGAGCTTACATCCCAAACATGGTGTCTTCACAACTTCCTCAAGTTATGTGGCCTCTGTAAAGCCTCCACCCTCTCTGGCAAATTGGATAGCCACCCCAAACCTCCCCCACCCAGACCACAATCCAGATACAGGCAGTTTAAAGCAAGAGTGATTAACCACCAGACTGATTGCTGGATCTCCCTACAGTTTGCAGACAAGGATCTAGAGACACCAGTGATGCTGCAAAATGGCTTTTGTGCTGCATTTCTTCAGCAGCTTTTTGCCCCCTGGGGAGGAAACAGACGTGTTCCCCAAATACTGGTCCCAAAGTCCATAGGGCACTAACCTCTCACTTTGTCCTAGGCATATCAGTGCTGATAATTCAGGAATCGCCACAACTGCTGGTGTTCTGGGGCCCATCCAGGAGGCTGCTGGCACAGCCGCCCTAGGGCTAAAACTGCAGCTCATGCGGGCCTGGCCTCAGCTCCCAAAGTGTTGTGCTGTCAGTTCCCAGCCTGCTGTGCTGCCTGTTCCCAGAATGCTGTGCTCACTGCTTTCTGCAGGGCTGCTGGGCTGTCTTCATCAGGAGGTTAGCTTCTCTGTGTAGTTCTGTGGGTGCTGGGGCTCCAGAAGTTGTCCAGATTCCTCTTTTACATTGTTTGGAGGTTGTGTGGAGCAGAGCACCTTGGAAGTGCTGTTTCTACTCCGCCATCTTGGCTCCGCCCCCCTCTTTCTATTTATTGATGTTGGGAATCATTAGAAGTATAAAGGAATATGGAGGACCTGTATTTTTTTATATCTTGAAACTTTGCTAAATTCATTTATTTTCTTAAGTAGTTTTTTACTTTATTCTCTAAGATCTTCTAAATAAATGTTTATATCATCAGCAAAAAGTGATAGCTTAGTCTCTTATTTGCCTAACCTTATTCCTTTGATTTTGTTTTTCTCTTATTGTTACAGCTACCATTTCTAGTACCAAAGTGAATAACAGGGGTGACAGTGGACATCCCCCCCCCCCCCTCCGCCCCTGACCTTATTGAAAAGGCTTCTAGGTGGCTGGGGCAGAGCCAAGATGGCAGAGTAGAAACAGCACTTCCATGGCACTCGGGCACTCAACAGTTCAAAACTATGTAAAAGGTGACACTGAAAAACCTCTGAATCTCCAAAACCTAGAGAACGACACAGAGAAGCTAACCTCCCACTGAGGACAGCCTGGGAAGCTGGCAGCGAGTGGCCAGCAGGGTGCTCTTGGAGCGCAGCTCATCACTGCCCAGGACCATGTAAGTAGGAGATTTTAGTCCCAGGGCAGCCAGACTAGCAACCGGCTGTAGGGAATCCAGTATATCAATGGCTATGGCGTTTCCAGATTTACCAATACATAAATACCTTCTACAATGTGAGAGGTTCATGCGTTATGGACTTTGGGACCAGTATTTGGGACCAGCTCAGCTTCTTCCCCTGGGGGCCAGAAGCTGCTGGTGAGCCATGGCACAGCTGCCATTTAGCAGCTTCAGTTGCAGCTTCAACTCCTGGCCTGCAAACTGTAGGGTGATCCAGTCATTAGTCTGGGGGTTATTGCTCTTGCTTTAACCTTCTTAGATACGGATTGCTGTCTGTGTTGGAGGTCTTGGGGTGTGTGACCAGCTTGCCAGAGTGTGTGCGGGCTTCAGGGAGGGCACCCAATTAATATTTTCAAAAGTTGAAAAGACCCCAACTTTTAGGACAGAAGCTCCCCTGTCTGGTGACAGAGTCCTACTGCAGCAACAAACCCAAAAGTCAAGTAATTAAGTGGCAACATGCCTAGGCAAAAGAAACAAAATAAACAGAAAAATGCAACATTAGACTCCTATTTGGGTGGCAAGGAGGATTGAAGCATGGAACAGGAGGAGGACTGGGAGGTCAGAAATCCCATACCAAAAGCCCCAAATGAAAATGTGAGCTGGTTATGGCCATATAGGACCTTAAGAAGGATTTTAAAAACCAAATAAGAGAAGTGGAGGAAAAATTGGGAAGAGAAATGAGAAAGATGCAAGAAAAGTATGAAATGAGATTCAGAAGCCTAATCCAGGAAAACAACACCTTAAAAAATGAATAACTCTTCCAACTTGAAGATCGCGGAGTAGAAACAGCTTGTCCAAGCCACTCTGGCCCCAGATTCCCTCCAAACTACATAAAAGGGGACTCTGAACAACTTCTGGAGCCCCAGCACCCACAGAATGACACAGAGAAGCTAACCTCCCACTGAGGACCGCCCAGCAGCCCTGCAGGAAGTACCAGCGCAGTGGTCTGGGACCTGGCAACTAGCAGCACGCAGAGCGCAGGAGCCGAGCCGAGACCAGGTATTTGTGAGCCGAGGTTTTAGCCCCAGGGCGGCAGGGCCAGCAGCCAGCTGGAGGAACCACAGAACACAAGCAGCTGTGGTGACTCCAGAATTATCAACATAGACATGCCTAGGACAAAGTAAGAGATTAGTGTCCTATGGACTTTGGGACCTGTATTTAGGGAATGTGTTGGTTCCCTCCCCTGGGGGCTAGAAGCCACTGAGGAGACATTCCATTTTGTAGTTTTCAGAAGCAGCTCCAGCTCTGGGTCTGCAAATCATAGGGAGATCCAGCGATCAATCTTGGGGGCTAATCGCTCTTGCTTTAACCTCCCTGGATCTGGATTTTGATCTAGGGTGGAAGTTGTGGGTGGGTTTCCAGCTTGCCAGAAAAGGAAGTTCCCCCCACACGTTCGGGACGAAAATTCCTCTATCTGGCCTTAAAGCCATAGTGTGGCAACAAGCCCAAAAGTCAAGTAATTAAGTGGCAACATGCCAAGGCAAGGAAACAGAAAAACGATACCCTAGACTCCTATTTTGGGGGCATACAGCAGGAAAAGGACTGTGAGGTCAGAAGTCCTGCGCCAAAAGCCCCAGGGGAAAACATGAGCAGGTTGCAGGCCATAGAGACCCTTAAGAAGGACTTTAAAAACCAAATAAGAGAAGTGGAGGAAAAATTGGAAAGAGAAATGAGAAGGATGCAGGAAAAGTATGAAATGAGGGTCAACAGCCTGACTGAGGAAAACAGCACCTTAAAAAATAGACTAACTCAAATGGCAAAGGAGGCCCAAAAGGGCATTGAGGAGAAGAATGCCTTAAAAAGTCGAATTTGCCAGATGGAAAAAGAATCTCAAAAGTTCACTGAGGAGATTCAGTCCTTCTGAGTTAGACTGGAGCAAATGGAAGCTAATGACTT
Source organism: Gymnobelideus leadbeateri (assembly GCA_011680675.1). NCBI lineage: Eukaryota > Metazoa > Chordata > Mammalia > Diprotodontia > Petauridae > Gymnobelideus > Gymnobelideus leadbeateri. The sequence continues at coordinate 859,259 of WOXC01006455.1, forward strand.
TATGAGAAATCAAGATGCTGTTAAGCAGATCCAAACAAATGAGAGATTAGAAGGCAATGTGAAATATCTCATGGGAAAAACCACTGACCTGGAGAATAGATCCAGGAGAGACAATTTAAAAATTATTGGACAACCTGAAAGCCATGATCAAAGAAAGAACCTAGAAATCACCCTTCAAGAAATTCTAAAGGAAAACTGCTCTGATGTTTTAGATCCAGAGGGCAAAATAGAGGTTGAAAGAATCCACCAATCACCTCCTGAAAAAGATCCCAAAAATAAAACTCCCAGAAATATTATAGCCAGGTTCCAGAATCCCCAGATCAAGGAGAAAATACTACAAGCAGCCAGGAAGAAACAATTTCTATATTGTGGAAACACAATCAGAATAGCCCAGGACCTGGCAGCTTCTACACTGAGGGATCTATGGGCATGGAATATGATATTCCAGAGGGCAAAAGAGCTGGGAATGAACCCAAGGGTCACCTACCCAGCAAAACTGAGTATTTTGTTTCAGGGGAAAATATGGTCATTCAGTGGAATAGAGGACTTTCAATCATTCTTGAGGAAAAAAAAACAGAATTGAATAGAAAATTTGACATCCAGACACAAGAAGGAAGAGAAGCCTGAGAAGGAATTACCTCCCTATAATGGTTTTGGACTCGCCGAAGATTCTGCTCAGAATTGCTTTACCCTGATGCCAAAGGCCCCCAAAAGAGATATTCTCAAGATGTTGTCAGATGACCAGACCGTGCTTCGTTATATGGCTGTGCTGGAATCCCCTATCCTTGAAGATCGGGGACTCTATTTTATTATCTCTTATTATTTGGCCACAGAAATGGTCACTCTCTTTGAGCCACCAGTTAGAAATTGTGGCTTTTTGGGGGGTAAATACCTCGGTAAGACCAAAATTGCTAAGCCAGTTTCCTGTATAGACAAGCCCACCTTCTACTGACCTGGTGACTTTTATATTGGTGCTCTCATTGAAGTTATATGGATAATGGGCCAGCAAAGAAGACTGAGGAGTGCTCAGACAGACTCAGAACCAAGAAGTTCCCTGAAAGCCCAGGAGGAGATGTTGGCCAACAGTGTCAAATATAGTGGATAGGTATAATGGAAATGCAGATTTAAAGATCTTCCCTGCCCCTAGGCCCTAGGCTTAAGAGACTCTGAGAACCTTCCTTGATTTGAAAATATACTCTGCCCCCTAATAGGCTGAATGTGGTCACATGGAGCCTGTGGCAGGAGGCTTGGTTTTCAGGAATGCCCACACCTTGATGCTGTGTTATTGGGCAGTGGGTCAAGAGGGTGGTTACATTCCCTGATGTGAGGCTTTGCTTTGGGGCCCACTTTGAGAAGTGTTGTGTGATTTGACCAGATGAGTCTCCGGGAAGCCACTGATAGCCCCCCGGCTTTGAAAACCCAGATGTTGATGCTTTCCTCTCTGGTAACTGTGATTTATTATTGATATAATGGTTGGACAGTTTGGAAGCCAGTCTGCTTGATCTGTTTGTTTCTCTGTCTTGTAAGTTCTGTCTGTCTACTTTGAAGTTCAGGGTTCTGACCTTTTCCCCCTGAACTAGGTAAATGAAATATGTTTGATTGATTAAAGTAAGCTTGTTAACCCCCCAAAAATGAATAAGTCAAATGGCAAAAGCAACTCACAAAGGCAATGAGGACAAGAATGCCGAAAAATCCAAATTTGCCAGATGGAAAAAGAATCTCAAAAGTTTACTTAGGAGAATCTTTCCTTCAGTATTAGACTGCAGAAAATGGAAGCTAGTAACTTTATGAGGAAACAAAATGCTGTTAAACAGATCCTAACAAAAGAAAGAATAGAAGACAATGTAAAATATCTCATGGGAAAAGCCAATGACCTAGAAAATATATGCAGGAGAGATAATTTAAAATTATTGCACTACATCTCAGCCCTGGAAAGACAAGTGTATTCTCTGTCTGAGGTGGCTCTTCACAACTGCAGAGGCCTTGACCTTCTTAAACAGGGTGGCCTGTGTGCAGTCATTGGTGAGGCTTGTTGCTTCTATGGAAACAACTCTGCAGTGGTGAAGGAGAGTCTGAAGTTGGTATGCCAGAATATTGCTAATAGATAGAGAGAACTGGGAAATTCTGAGAATGGGTATCAGTCCCTGTTCCCCTGGAATATCCCCCTACCTCACTAAATTGGTTTCAGCCTTGGTATTAGTATTGGTATTAACCTCTCCACATCATCATCATAGCCCTAGTGGTAGGACCCTATCTCATTGATTGCTTTATACAATTTGTCAAGTCCCATGTTAACTCTGTTAAAATGTTAATTATCGAGGTGGAGCCAAGATGGCGGAGTAGAAACAGCTCGTCCAAGCCTCTCTGCCCCCAGATTCCCCACAAACTATGTAAAAGGGGACTCTGAACAACTTCTGGAGCCCCAGCACCCACAGAACGACACAGAGAAGCTAACCTCCCGCTGAGGACAGCCCAGCAGCCCTGCAGGAAGGACCAGCACAGAGGTCTGGGACCTGGCAGCGCACAGAGCGCAGAGCACAGGAGCCAAGCCGAGCCCAGGTCCGCTTGAGCCGAGGTTTTAGCCCCAGGGCGGCAGGGCCAGCAGCCAGCTGGAGGAACCCCAGAACACCAGGAGCTGTGGCGACTCCAGAATTATCAACATAGACATGCCTAGGACAAAGTAAGAGGTTAGTGTCCTATGGACTTTGGGACCTGTAATTGGGGAATGCATCAGCTCCCTCCCCTGGGGGCTAGAAGCCGCTGAGGAGACACGCCATTTTGTAGTTTTCAGAGGCAGTTCTGGCTCCCAGCCTACAAATCGTGGGGAGATCCAGCGATCAGTCTTGGGGGGTAATCGCTCTTGCTTTAACCTCCCTGGATCTGGATTGTGATCTAGGGTGGAAGTCGTGGGTGGGTTTACAGCTTGCCAGAAACGGAAGTTGCCCCCCACACGTTCGGGACGAAAATTCCTCTATCTGGCCTTAAAGCCATAGTGTGGCAACAAGCCCAAAAGTCAAGCAATTAAGTGGCAACATGCCAAGGCAAAGGAAACAGAAAAATGCAACCCTAGACTCCTATTTTGGGGGCATAGAGCGGGAAAAAGGACTGTGAGGTCAGAAGTCCTGCTCCAAAAGCCCCAGGGGAAAACATGAGCGGGTTGCAGGCCATAGAGGACCTTAAGAAGGACTTAAAAATCAAATAAGAGAAGTGGAGGAAAAATTGGAAAGAGAAATGAGAAGGATGCAGGAAAAGTATGAAATGAGGGTCAACAGCCTGACTGAGGAAAACAACACCTTAAAAAATAGACTAGCTCAAATGGCAAAGGAGGCCCAAAAGGGCCATGAGGAGAAGAATGCCTTAAAAAGTCGAATTTGCCAGATGGAAAAAGAATCTCAAAAATTCACTGAGGAGATTCATTCCTTCAGAGTTAGACTGGAGCAAATGGAAGCTAGATTTTATGATTTTATGATTTTATGAGAAATCAAGATGCTGTTAAGCAGATCCAAACAAACCAAAGATTAGAAGGCAATGTGAAATAACTCATGGGAAAAACCACTGACCTGGAAAATAGATCCAGGAGAGACAATTTAAAAATTATTGGACTACCTGAAAGCTATGATCAAGGAAAGAACCTAGAAATCACCCTTCAAGAAATTCTCAAGGAAAACTGCCCTGATGTTTTATATCCAGAGGGCAAAATAGAGGTTGAAAGAATCCACCAATCACCTCCTGAAAAAGATCGCAAAAAGAAAACTCCCAGAAATATTATAGCCAGGTCCCAGAATCCCCAGATCAAGGAGAAAATACTACAAGCAGCCAGGAAGAAACAATTTCAATTTTGTGGAAACACAATCAGAACAGCCCAGGACCTGGCAGCTTCTACACTGAGGGATCTATGGGCATGGAATATGATATTGCAGAGGGCAAAAGAACTGGGAATGAACCCAAGGGTCACCTACCCAGCAAAACTGAGTATTTTGTTTCAGGGGAAAATGTGGTCATTCAGTGGAATAGAGGACGTTCAAGCATTCTTGAGGAAAAAACCAGAATTGAATAGAAAATTTGACATCCAGACACAGGAAGGAAGAGATGCCTGAGAAGGTAATCGGGGAAGAGAGATCAAGGGGAACTTATCAAAGTTGAACTATTTACAATCCTATGTGGAAAAGCAATAACTGTGACTGATGATATCTTTCTCACTATGAAAATAATGGAAGAAGGGTGTGTGGTCATATGAATACATATGCAAATGTGTGTGTACATGGTTACAGTTATATATGGATAGAGGGTATAGGTTGAATTTCTTGGGAAGCGAGAATACTCAAGGGATGAAATTATGAGGTGAGAGAGGAAAGTGGCAAGAGAAGATGGGGAGAGACAGGGTAGGGTAAACTATCCCATGTAGAAGAAGCAAGGGGAAGTGGTTGCAAAGGAGGGGGAGAATAAGGAAGACTAAAAAGGCACAACCACATCCACATTGAATTTGGTTCAGGGACAAAATGACATACATACTAAATGGGATATCTCAACCTGCAGCAGGATAGGGGGAAGGGGGATGAGAGGAGGGATGATGAATGGGAGGGCATCCTTGGGGTGAGGGGAGGTTGGAAGTACCCACTATAGAAGAGGGACAGGATCATGTAGGGAATGGACCAGGTGGGGGGTGGGATGAGTGGGAGAGAATTATAAGTAGCCTTGTACAATATATCTACTATGATAATGTTTTGCATAGCTAGACATGTATAACATATACTGAATTACTTATCTCCCAAGACGGAATGGGTGACAAAGGAGGAAGGAAATGGATCTGAAATTCGAGGTCTTAAAATTAAATGTTTCAAATATATATAAATACTATTATTAATACTCTTTTGCTTGTAATAGGGAGATAAGATGTGCAGGCATTGGGATGCAAAGACTCACCTTCCTCTAATGGAAAAGCCGATGGGGGTATGGGAGAAGGTATGGGAGAGAGCAGATTGGAGGAAGCGATATCTTGTGGGATTACTATTCTTGGAGGTTGGGTAGGGGAATAATGGGGGGAAAATGATTGTAACTCAAAATCTGGCAGAAATGAATGATGTAAAACAGAAGTTAATAAAGCATTTGTATAAAAAAAAATAAAAATAAAAAAGAGAGAAAAAAATATTAATTATCAAGGAGCCCCAGTGCCATCCTTTATGAACAGAATTGGGTAACCTATATGTGATCCCAGCAATGTCAAAGGTTTGACATAACCTACAAGGAAGAGTAATGAATGTTAGACACTGCTCCACTTTGCCCTTTCCTTCACTGATCTGTAAAGCAGACAACTCAACCTTCCCTTCCCTTCACTGATATTTAAAGCCGAGAAATCACCATTGCCTTTCCTTCATTAATTTGTAAAACAGAATACTATACCTTCCCCTCCCTTAATTGATCTCCAAACAAGCACAACCATCACACCTTCATTTCCCCTGATTAATCTATGGGCAGGAGTTCCAGCCTATGGTTTCACACTTGCTGGAAATTCAAATGTACAGTGACCAATCACTGTAGTTTCAGCTTGTATCACTGTAATTTAAGCTTATGTAACCTGGCTATGTAGCCTCTATAAAATAGCCACAATGTCTGTGCCAAAGCACTGTCTGATTTGGGTGTGCATGCACTCCAACAGTCCCGCAGTAGTAAAATGCAATTTTTAAATTAAAAAAAAATATCGTTCTACTGAAATCCATGATCAAAGAAAGAATCTAGAAATCGTCACCCAAGAAATTCTCCAGGAAAAGTGCCCTGATGTTTTAGAACTTGATGGCAAAATAGTGGTTGAAAGAATCCCCCAATCACCTCCTGAAAAATATCCCACAAAGTAAATTCCTAGGTATATTATAGCCAGGTTCCAGAATTCCTAGATCAAGGAGAAATTATTACAAGCAGCCAGGAAGAAACAATTTGAATACTGTGGAAATGCAATCAGGATAACACAGGATATGCCACCTTCTACATTGAGGGATCAAAGGGCTTGGAATATGATATTCTCTAGGGCAAAGGGAGTGGGATTAAAACCAAGAATCACCTACCCAGCAAAACTGAGTATGATGTTTCAGGGGAAAATATGGTCATTCAGTGAAATAGAGGACTTTCAAGAATTCTTGAGGAACAAACAGAGTTGAATAGTAAAATTTAACATTCAGATACAAGAAGCAAGAGATGCTTGCAAAAGTAAACAGGTGAAAGAAACCATAAAGAACTTAACAAATTTGAAGTATTTACATTCTTATTTGGAAAAATGATAACTGTAACTGGTAAAACATTTCTCAGTATGAAAATAGTTGAAGAAGGGTATATGGGCATATGAATAGTGTATATATATTTACAGGTATACATAGATTGAAGGCACAGGTCGAATTTAATAAGAAGGGATGATACTTAAGAGGTGAAATTAAGAGGTGAGAGAAGAATATAAGGAGAGTAGATGGGGAGAAACACAATGTGTTCAATTATCTCATATAGAAGAGGCAAGGGAAAATTGTTACAAAGAATGGGAAGAACAGGAAGGCCGAAAGGCAAAACCTTATTGTTATTGAATTTGGCTCAGGGAGAGAATAACATACATACTAAATAGGATATCTCACTCTATAGGAGAGAAGGGGGGAGGGGTTGAGAAGGGAGAAGGGATAGAAGGGAGGATGGGAGGAAAGGGCAGAAGGGAAATTGGAAGTACACACTTTTGAAAAGGAACAGGATCAGTGTAGGGAATAGACTAAGTGGGAGGTGTGATAGGAGGGAGGGGAATTTAATCAATCTTCTACAATATATCTACTATGGTAATGGTTTGCATAGCTACACATATACAACATATACTGAATTGGTTATTTTCCCAGTAAGGATGGGTGACAAGGGAGGAACCCAATAAATCTGGAATTCAATTTTTTTTTAATCAAATGTATTAAACTATTTAAATGCTACTATTAATACTATGGAGATATGGGAGAGAGGGAATGGGATGAGGGGTTATTCTGTGGGACTGCTATTCCGGGGTGATTGTCGGGAAAATATGGGAAAAATTGAAATTCAAAATCTCATGGAAATGAATGATATAAACCAGAAGTTAATAAAGCTCTTGGAAAAAAAAAAACAAACAAAAAACAAAAAAACATTGGATTATAGAAAGCCAGAATGAAAAAAAAAAATAGCCTATACACCATCTTTCAAGAATTATCAAGCAACATTTCCCTGATATTCTAGAACAAGATGGCAAAATAGAAATTAAAAAAATTTGCTGATCTATTCTTTAAAAAGATCTCAAAAAGGAAACTCCCAGGAATATTTTAGCCAAATTTCAGAGCTCCCAGATCAAGGAGAAAATACTGTAAGCCTTCAAGAATATAATTGGAGTGTTGTGGAAGCACAATCAGGATAACAGAAGTTCAAGCAGATTTTACTGTAAGGGATCAAAGGTCTTAGACTATGATATTCCAGAGGGCAAAGGAGCAAGGAGTAAAACCACAAATCACCTACCCAGCAAAATCAATTAAAATGCCACATTGAAAAATATGGTCATTCAATGAAATACAGAATTTTCCCGCATTCTTTTTTTTTTTTTTTTTTTTCAGAGGAAAACCTTTATTTGGGGAAGGTCCTTAACAATGGGGAATAAAGATTAGTCCCCCTTACCATCTCCCCCATAAGACTGGGTTATTCAATAACCCCAATTCAGTAGCACCAGAAGCCAGGTCACTGAGGAGAAAGGCTCCAACACAACCAGCATCTAATGTGCCCAGACATGTCCTTATCAGGCAGAGATCTCTGGGAGCAAGTTTGGTGGGCCTTTGGACACACAAATTCTTCCCTTCCACACAAGCTGTTGTGCTGCAAGGCTGGATCTAATATAAGGCTAGAAGAGGGAAGGTCACTTGGCCAGGTCCTCGGCCACAGCCTTCCCAATCTTGTCCTTGAGGTAAGCGCCCTTCTGCCATTCAGACTTCAGCTCTAGCCACTCGTAGTACGGAACATCAACCACCAGGAGACCTGCAGCCTTAAGGTGGCGCCTGGCCATAACAAATCGACCCAGCAGATCCTTGCTTCGGCTGATGAAATTTGGGAACTCCCAACGAAGAAAAACCAACCTCTTGGCACCAGGGGGCAAAGGCTGAGTTCCAGCTGGCTGAGCCAGGTGAGGTGCCAGAAAGTTCTTCATGGGCAGAGGCTGATTGTCAACATCAAGTACCAACTCAGCATCCAATTCCCAGCCATATTGAGTGGTCTCTCCAAAACGGGCCTTGTCATTGCTGTCCAGCCACCCTTTCAATATGTCCTGCAAATCTTTCTGCATGGGTGTCATCTTCCTGGATGTGGGGGGTTGGGAGGTCACTGCTGGCAGGAATGGTCCAGTGTACTCAGGATATTCCAGTTGAGCGGTGGCATTGATATGGATCAGCTTCTGGCAGGTGTTCTGGTTCTGAGGGAACTTGCCATCTAGAAACTGGCTGTTAAATTCCTGTCGAAGAACCTCTTCAAGCTGTGCCTCCTGTACTTGCTGTAGAATGCATAGGGACCACACAACATCAACATGCAGGGTGGGATTCCACTTGGCCAGTTCTGGCTCCAGCTTCCTGTGTACCAAACTGAAGAACTGTTCTTCTTGCTCAGGATGGAAGTTCAGGCGAGCAAACGCCAGGATCATGTTGCCCAGCTGGAGTGGAGTGAAGCTGTCTGCCTTGTTCAGTACATGCTGGGCAAAGGCTTCAAAAAGAGGCAAGTTGAGCCACTTGAGGAAGGCAAAGGACTTGGAGCATTGAGTTATTTCACTGGGCGTCATACTGGACACCTGGGGCAGCAGTTCAGCTGCAAGCTTCTGGAATATCTGGGTTTGGTGGAAGTTTAGTTTTCCATACGCATATGCAAAGTCAATAAGCATTCCTCTTGTCAGAGTAAAAGGTTTCTGAGCCAGGTGGTATGAGATGGCCCGAAGCAGGGGCACTGACCGCCGGTTCTGAGAAGCCAGGGTCAGCATCACTTTCCGCAGATCCTCAGGGCCAAACTGCTCTGCCAGCTCCAGGAACTTGTCTTCCAGATGGTCCATTAGTGCCTCAGAGAGGTGCCCAGCTTTGGTCATGAGGGTCACCACGGTACGGCAGTCATCAATCTCTGCCCAGCGCCGCTCCAAGTACATCAAGAGTTCTGTCAGGAGCTCCTTCGAGCCCTGCTCCTGCATGTAGGGGATGCTCGTCTCTGCCAGAAAAACCAGATTCTTATATTTAACTCGGCGAAGCCTCCAGCGAACCTCTTGCTCCACAGATCGCAGGGGCTTGAAATTTTCTGGAAGTTGTAATGTGTAGAAGCTCCGGAGCAAGCTCATAAGGGTTCCATGCCAGACTGCAGATACCTGGCTATCCACAGTGCGGAAAAGCTTCTGGACCCGGGCATCCTTAATGAGTGAGTCTCTGTCCTGGTGCTTATCAGCCAAGAGGCGAGAAAGCTTAATTACCATGAGGGCAGCATGGTTATGGTGTAGCTTGTGCCTACCATCAAGCAATTCTAGCACTTCGTCAGGGGTGGTAGCCTTCTCAATCTGCCGGTCGACTTCCTGAGGCCTTGGGTAGGGGGTGAACAATGGCTCCTTATTTAAGAGGCTATCCAAAGTGGAGATAGTGGATTCGTGTGTGGTGGTCATCATCTTGCAGGGGGCCCTGGCCAGCCTTAGGCTGCCAATTACAGTTAAGGGTGAGGCCTGATGGGTGGCCAAGAGGCAGATGCACCGTTTCATCAGGTGAGATGCCATGATGCCCTCTAGATCTGGGCAGGAACACTGAAGCTGAAGAAGTGTAGTACTTTCAATTCAACTCAAGCCACTTAAGATCCAGCTCTCCAGGGGCAGCGCCCCTAGGCCTTCGCTGCCTCTGACCTCCATACGCGCCGTGCGCCGACCATTTTCCCGCATTCTTGATGAAAAAACCAGAGTTGAACAAAAACTTTGTCTTTAAAATACAAGAAGCAAGAGAAGAAAGAGAAGGTAAACCGCAAAAAAAGAAAATGAATTACTATATGCATTAAAGTTACATGTATCGAATGGTATCCCATCTAAATTTGAAAGGAAAAGTTAAGTGAATTAATTACAGGTGGAAATATTAATATAAAAATGGCATGGGCTTTTAATATATGCTTCTCAGAATTAGATAAATCTGACCAAAATTACAGTATTTGATACTTTTACAAAAAAATGCCCATGCACAAGAGCATAAATACTTTATAACTGGGGGAAGATTTTATAGACAATTTCTCAGACCTAATAAACATACTATATCTAAAATACAAAAAAATATTTTCAGATTTAGAGAAAATACATAGCACACATTTATATAATAATTATAAAATATAATAAATAAATAAAAATATATAAAATAATAAATATATATTATATTATTGTAATGGAACACTACTCTGCTATAAAATTTAATTAGCTGGTTGATTTTAGAAAAAAATGATAAGACTTGCATAAATTAATGAAGAGTGAAATGAGCAGAACCCAGAAAACATTGTTCCACCATAATAGTATTTTTGCTCTAAGAACTATGAATGACTAAGTCATTTTAAGTGTTATAAATACTTAAATCAATTACAAATTTAATGTGAAAGAAATGGTATCCACCTGCAGCAAAAGAACTGATAAACTGAAGAACGTATAGTATATTATGGTTTTACACAAACAAACACACACACACACACATTTTTTTGTATTTAACTGTAGCCATTGCTAGGGTAGTGTGGAGAAGGAGGGAGAAAAAAATAAAAAATGAACAACCAAGAAGAAAAGAAAACTTCGAAGGAAGGGCAGAAAATCAGGGAGGCTTTAAAAATTGTGTGTAATGTTTATTACATAGTTTAAAAAAATAGTAAGTAGTGTCAAATGGAAATTCATGCTTTTATATTGAATATTCTTTTTCTGTAATACCATACATGGGAATGTTCTTTTTCTTTTTCTATTTAAGTTCAAAGTGAATGAAAATAAACATAAAAATAAATCATTTTTTCTGGTTTAAAACATCAAAATCTATCCAGGGAGACAATGTATATGTTTGGAAAGATAGATATAGGAATACTTATATACACATAGTCACACTTATACATATATATATATATATATGCATACATATACATTTCTATAATTGTAAAATATTGTATATATATATACACACATTCATATATATGTATAAACTCAGAAAATCTATATAACACAACACGTGTATGAAATAGTCTTCATGGCATTAATTATATATCCCATTTATAAGTCTTTTCAAGGAAACAAATGAGAAGATATATGCTTGTCTGAAAAAATATATTGTACATTCCATAAGAAGTTCCAATATTTTCCCATACATTTTCCTAAAAACAAGTATATTTCAGGTACAGTGCTAAGTGATTTAAAAATATTAAGTCATTGATACTCACTTCAACCCTGTAATATAGGTAATATTATTATGTGTATTTTCCAGTTGAAGAAACTAAAGCAGATAAATGTAAATAACTTGCCCTGGGTCAAATTTCTAGTGTCAGAGGAAGGATGTGAACTCAGGTCTTCATAATTCTAGATTCATTGCTATTTTGGTTATACCATGTAGATTCCCCAAAGACCTTCATATTTAAAATACAACAAAACAACAACAAAAAACAAACACAAAAAATGGGGTATCAATGTCATATAAGGTCTTTCTATTCTCATTCCTCTTGTATGATTGTCTAACCTCCCATTTCTATCACATATTTTTTTTTTTTTTTTGCTTTTTGGAGGGCAATTGGGATTAAGTAACTTGCCCAAGGTCACATGGCTATTTTTTTTTGTTTGTTTGTTTGTGTGTGCGTTAAGTGCCTGAGGCCGGATCTGAACTCAAGTCCTTCTGACTCCAGGGATGACGCTCTACTCACTGCACCACCTAGCCGCCCTTCTGTCACATATTTTTATAGTGATTTACATCAGTTTTCATATACAGCTCATAGATTCTTATAAATAATTGCCCTAAAACATGTATGTTCTCATGGTCCTTTAATACTTTGTATTGTGGTTGTTGTTCAATCATGTGTAACTCTTTGTGATCTTATTTGGGGTTTTCTTGGGAAAGATACTGGACTGCTTTGTAATTTCCTTCTCTGAAGGAAACTGGGCCACATAGGTTATGTGAATTGCCCAGGATCGGTAATTGTGAGGCTGGATTTGAACTAAGTTTTTCCTGACTCTAGGCCAAATGATCTATCCACTATGCCACTTAACTGCCCTGCTTTAACACTTGATGAGGGGATAATTTTATGTGATTTATTTGCAATGCAATAAAATAGTTTAATGAAAATCTATTTGGTAGTCCAGAGAGAAGATTCAAATATTAATCAGTTGGAAGAATGTTTATATAAGAATTTATTACATGCACTGCACATTAGTTTACAAGTATTCTCAGCTTCTTTGCAAGCTTTCCTTGGGGTTAAACAATTAATTAAAGCCTACCACAGTTCCATTAAATCTCATGATAAACGCGAACACAAGCATTACCTCATTAAAGTTGCTCTGAGGGTATGTAACATAGGTAGAAATTGTAAAATTATTTCTCAAGATATTGAGCGAAAATAGTTTTTCTTTATCCCTATTTGGCTCCAAAAGAATACAAATAACACCTACTTATAAACAGAGGGCAAAAGAATATGTAGAAGCTATGTTCAGAAGGGCAAAGATTTGATTGTAGAGAGATTTTCTTACACAAGGATCATGAGAGGAGTTTTTAAGATCAGAAAGCTTAGGGAAATAATCTATTTCAACCCTTTCCTGTGACAGAAGAAGAATGCCTTGCCAATAGTTTCACAGGTCCTAAGAGAAAGAGCCTGTGTGAACCCAGGCATTAATATATACGAGATCAGGAAGCTGCTCTGATAAAATGGCTGGCAGAGATATTTGGGGATGATATTATATGTCTTTTATAATCATTGGATCATAAAGTCTGTGCTTGGTGTTTGTTGATATACTTTCTGTCTTCCTGAAAGATCAATGTCTATTTCATAACTGGTTGCCAGAAATAGTTGAAAATCCTTGGCAACAATTACAGGAACATCTGCATTTTGCTGCTAAAGATTGAGGAATATTAAAAAAATGAAAATTAAAAATTAACTCAGATGTAACAGTACGATATACAGAAATGGCAGGGTCTCTATAAACCATGTAATTCAACAACTTTATTTTATATATAGAAGGTTCAGAAAAGTTAAGGAGATTGCCCAAAGTCTCATAGGTAATGTGTGAGGTCTTTTGACTTCAAATCTGTAGCAGCAAGCACCCCAATATGCCAGGGTGACTGCCAACACAGGTTCTTAAATCTGCTTTTCAAAAGGAAAGCAACTCAAAATGGGTTAACAAGTTTACTTTAATCAAACAAGCACACATTACCTAGTTCAGGGGGAAAAGGTCAGCACCCCAAACTTCAGAATTACAGAACTTACAGATCAAACAGACAGGCTTCCAAACTGTCCAACCATTATATCAATACCAAATCACAGTTACCAGAGAGGGAAGCATCAACATCTGGGTTTTCAAAGCCGGGGTGCTCTCAACAATGGCTTCCCAGAATCTCATCTGGTCAAATCACACAACACTTCTCAAAGTGAGCCCCAAAGCAAAGCCTCTCATCAGAGTTTATATAGCCTTCTCCTGGCTCAAATATTGTAACATCCTCCTTGACCCACTGCCCAATCACAAAAGTATCAAGGTTTGGGCTTTCCTGAAAAACAAGCCTCCCACCACAGGCTCCAGGTGCACTTAAGCTAGGGGCAGGGAAGATCTTTAAATTTGCATTTCCATTACAAAATCTTCTCAGGCATTCCAAAGATTAGTCTCTTGTATTCTATTTGTAGTTGCATTTCATGAACCCATAGAAATTTGACTCATTTCCTCTGAAAAGCCACAAGAAACAATTCATTTCCCTGAATTTTGTGCCTAAAATAGAAATGAGAAGCAATATACAGATGGCCAATAAAGACATCATATAAGGGTGGAGCCAAGATGGCTGAGTAGAAGCAGTACTTCCAAGGCACTCTCTCCCACACCACTTCCAAAACATGTAAAAGGTGGACTCTGAACAACTTCTGGAGTTCCAGCATCCACTGTAGGCCACAGAGAAGCTAATCTCCCACTGAAGACAGCCCAGCAGCCCTGCAGGGAGCAGCTAGCACAACGCTCTGGAAGTGGCCAGCACAACGCACTGAGAACCTACAGTGCAGCACTCTGGGAGCAGAGGCCAGGCCCGAGTGAGCCATAGTTTTAGCCCCAGGGTGGCCAGGGCAGCAGTTGTGGTAACTCCAGAATTATCAACACAGATATGCCTAGGACAAAATGAGAGGTTAGTGTCCTATGGACTTTGGGACCAGTATTTGTTGAACACGGGAGCTTCTTCCCCTGGGAGCGAAAAGGAGCTGAGGAGACACTGCACACACGCCATTTTGCATCTTCAGTGGAAGCTTCAGCTCCTGGTCTCTGAACTGTAGGGAGATACAGCAATCAGTCTTGGAGGGTAATCGTTCTTGCTTTAACCTCCTTGGATCTGGATTGCGGTCTGGGGTGGGGGGAGGTTGTGGAGTGGGTATCCAGCTTGCCAGAGCTTGTGGAGGCTTTAGAGAGGCCACCCAACTAATACCTCCAGAAACTGTAAAAACCCCAATGTTTGGGATGGAAGCTCCCCTGTCTGGTGGCAGAGTTCTACTGTGGCAACAAGCCCAAAAGTCAAGTAATTAAGTGGCAACATGCCTAGGCAAAAGAAACAAAATAAACAGCAAAATGCAACATTAGAGTCCTATTTGGGGGGCAAAGATCATTGAAGCATGAAACAGGAGGGGGACTTTGAGGTCAGAACTCCTGCACCAAAAGCCCAAAATGAAAATATGAGTGGGTGACAAGCCATGGAGAACCTTAAGAAGGATTTTTAAAACCAAATAAGAGAAGTGGAGGAAAAATTGGGAAGAGAAATGAGAAGGATGCAGGCAAAGTATGAAATGAGAGTAACAGACTCACTGAGGAAAATAACACCTTAAAAATAGCCTAACTCAAACGGCAAAGGAGGCTCAAAAGGCCAATGAGGAGAAGAATGCCTTGAAAAGCTGACTGTGACAAATGGAATCATAATTTCAAAAGCTTACTGAGGAGATTCATTCCTTCAGAGTTAGACTGAAGCAAATGGAAGCTAGTGACTTTATGAGAAATCAAGATGCTGTTAAACAGATACAGACAAATGAAAGAATAGAAGGCAATGTGAAATATCTCATGGGAAAACCACTGACGTGGAAAATACATCCAGGTGAGATAATTTAAAAATTATTAGACTACCTGAAAGCCATGATCAAATAAAGAACCTAGGAATCACCCTTCAAGAAATTCTCAAGGAAAATTATCCTGATGTTTTAGACCTTAGGGGAAATAGAGGTTGGAAGAATCCATTGATCACCTCCTGAAAAAGATCCCAAAAAGAAAACTCCTGGGAATATTATAGCCATGTAGAAGAGGCAAGGGGAAGTGGTTGCAGGAGAGCAGAATAACAGGAAGGCACAAAGACAAAACCATATTCTCATTGAATTTGGCTCAGGGAGAGAATGACATGCATACTAAAAGGGCTATCTCACCCTGCAGGAGAGTAGGGGGGAGGGCATGAGAAGGGGGATGATGGAGGGGAGGGCATTCTGCAGGGAGGGGAGGTTGGAGGTACCCACTTTCGAAGAGGGACAGGATCAAAGTAAGGAATGGACTAGGTGGGGGGTGGGATGAGTGGGAGGGAAATATAAGCAGTCTTTTACAATATATCTACTATGGTAATGTTTTGCATAGCTATACATGTACAACACATACCGAATTGCTTATCTTCCCAGAGGGAGTGGGTGACAAGGGAGGAAGGGAATGGATCTGAAATTCGAAGTTTTAAAATTAAATGTTTCAAATAGATATAAATACTAACATTAATGCTATTTTGCATGCAATTGAGAGAAAGATGTGCATGCATTGGGGCACAGAGATTCACCTTGCCTTAATGGTAAAGTCGAAGGGGGTATGGGAGAAGATATGGGAGAGAGCAGATTGGATGAGGGGACATCTTGTGGGACTGCTATTCTGGGGTGGTGGGTAGGGGAAAAATGGGGATAAAATTGTAACTCAAAATCTGGCGGAAATGAATGATATAAACCAGAAGTCAATAAAACATTTGTTTAAAAAAAAAAAGGACATCATATAGGACCCATAACATGCTCGTGTGTGTGTATGTGTATTAGATCTGCTTGACATTATAATTAAAACTTATGAGTTACCTCTCAGAATAATGTTATAAATGACTATGAATATAAAGAAACCATATGAGTTGAAATGCAATCATGGAAATAGTGTTTTTCCCTAAAAACTTCTTAGATCCCATGTTTGAAGCACTTAAGTATACAGACAGAAATATGTAGTTTAGAAGGACATTCTTTGACTAGGTAAACCATTTCCACTGGCATACTAGATTCTTTTCACTTAAAATATATTTATTTATTCATTTTTTGCATTAGGTAGATAGATGCAAGATCTCTAAATGATGACTATTAATGATTAATTTGTTCTCCAATATCAATTAATACACTCATCATCTCCTTACTGTTTGTTTTTTGTTTCACAGTCCAAGAGAGAAACATATGCAAGGAATATCCTCAGATTAATGAAAGTGATGTCTACCTCTTTATGTCATCTCCCATTATGAAATCAAAATTTGTCTCACAGGTATTAATGTTTTAAAAATATTTGGTGTTATGGGATAAAACAAGCATTTCCATAATATGATTTAAAATGATTGCAAATGGAATTTAAATATAGTATGTCCACATTGCTATTTTTAAATATAAAATAAAATTATCAGGCAAATTTCCCCTATTTTCCCCCTAAAATTTTAAGATTTTAAAACCCCCTTCAAAGAATTAAAGAATAACACTTTTGGAATCTTGGGTTAGTGAGGATACTGTTACATAATTGTTTGAAATGAATTTGCAGTAAAAGTTAACTTTAAGTAGTTGAAATATCTGGTATTTGAAGCATACATATTTTATCAGTTGTAATTGTTCTGGTAGGTAATTTTTTATAATCTTCATCAGTATAAAATATTTTGTAATCTTTTGCTTGATTTCAAGTTTTCAAAAATAAGCTTAATTAAATTGGATTGCTGCTCCAAGTTGACTCAAATTTTTTTGTACTACAATATTCCTCTATTTTTGGGAGTGCTAAAGTGAAATTCTCTGGCAATGCAGAGGAATCAAAATATCATTACATAATAAATCTATGTTAGGGATACTAAATCTTAGGCTATAATGCCTTGATGGATTTTAATTTAAGTATCCTAATGTATTTAGAAGAAAAACAGTAATGTTTAATAATAATGATAAATTGTAGAGAAGTTCTATCTTGCCTTTTTATTTCCTCTAGCCTTTGAGACTATGGATCCATTTAGTTAAAAGCTGGCATGGAGTTTGATGTTTAATAATAAAGTTTTTTCTCTTCTGCAGAAACTTTATAGAACCTATTTAATTTGAAGAGAAAATTCATTTGCTATAGTCTATATATTACTATTTATAAATTGAATGCAAGAATTATTTTCAAAATTAGAATAAAATATATATATTTAATATAATGCTCAAGTAGTACTACAAATGTCTTCAGTTTATTATGATTAGGAAAAATACAGTTATTTATATTGACTTACTTTCATCTCTCTATGTACACACATACACATTTCTATATGTAGGCACAGGCATATATTGTACAGACATTGAAAACATGAAGCATATTAGCACATTCAAGCTCATATCTGTATGCGTGCATACATGCACACATGTATATATATATGTATACACACATATGTGATTTTTTTTGGTGTGTATGTGTGTGTATTTCCTGTGATGTGTGAGCTGAAGAGCTGGGTCCTTTAGTACCAAATAATGTTTGTTTTTTTGTTTTAGGTTTTTTGGTTTCTTTTTAGAGTTATTCTAAAGTTATTTCTTTTTAGGTTATTCTAAAACTAAGCCTTGATCTTTCTTTCAAACTACTTTTATAATACAAAACTTTTATAATACAAACTACTTTTATACTACAAAACTAAGCTTTAATCTTTCTTTCAAACTACTTTTATAATAACAAGTTTTAAGAATACTATTACAGAGGGTGAAGTCAAGATGGGGGAGTAGAAATAGGACTTCAACTGGGTTCCAGCTTCTACCTCCACCAATTCACGTAAAAGATGACTCTGAACAAAGTTTGGAGTTATAAACCTCACAAAATGACAGAGAAGCTAACCTCCTGCTGAGGATAGCCCAAAAGGTAGAAGGTAGCTGCTTTCACAGAACTCTGGGAGCCCATCCCACCCTGGACTAGCTGGAGATTAGCCTCAATGTAGAGGTTGAAAGAATCCACTGATCACCTCCTGAAAAAAAGATGCCAAAAAGAAAACTCCTGGGAATATTATAACCAGGTTCAAGAATTACCAGATCAAGGAGAAAATAGTACAAACAGCCAGGAAGAAACAATTTGAATATTGTGGAAACAGAATCAGGATAACACAGCCTGAGCAACTTCAAGAAGGAGGGATCAAAGGGCTTCCAATATGATATTCCAAATGTCAAAGGAGCTGGGATTAAAATCAAGAAACACCTGCCCAGTAAAATTGCATATCATGTTTCAGGGGAAAATATGCTCATTGGAAGAGAGGAATAATGGAATATAGGACTTTCAAGCATACTTGATAAAAAAAAAAAAAAACAGAATTGAATAGAAAATCGGACTTTCAGATACAAGAAGCAAAAGAAGCATGAGTAGGTAAACAGGAAAAGAAATCATAAGGAACTTATCCAAGTGGAACTATTTACATCCCTACATGGAAAAAAGATCATTGTAACTTATGAAACTTTTCTCAGTATGATATATATATATATATGATGTATGTATGTATATACATAAATATATATGCTATTATTAATATTATTGTACATGCATCTGGGAGATAAGATATGTGGCACTGGGGCATAAAGTTCCACCATGCCCTAGTGAAAAGGTGGAGGGGATACGGGAGAAGATATGGGAGAGATCAGATTGGAGGAGGGGATATCCAGTGGAATCGCTATTTTGGGGTGGTGGGTAGAGGAAAAATGGGGAAAAAATCTGTAACTCAAAATATTGTGGAAAAGAATGATATAAACTAGAAGTTAATAAAGCATTTTATAATAAAGAATACCATTACATCTTATAATAACCAGTATTAAAAACATAGTCATGTATCATTAGGAAACAGTTTGACTTTAATTATTGCCAGTCTTTAATGCTTTATGTATATTTCTTCTGAATCTTTTATATCAAATTTTCCATTGACTTCAGGTCTTTTTTTTTTTATAAATATCTGAATGTCTTTCAGTTCAACAAATGACATTTCTTTCATTCCAGTTTATATTAAACTTTTCCCGGGTAAGTTATTCTTGTAAGCAATAACTTTCAGGGATACTGAAAATTCATTTTTCATCTTTTCTCTCTGTACTTCAGATAAATTGTTTTTTTCTAATGATATATTTGATATTTTCATCTATTTTTTCTAGTTTCATTATATATTGATGTCTTGTAATGCCATCTGATTCAACTTAAATGATTCTATTTTTAAAGGGTATTTTTAAAGATTTTGTATATTTTTCTAATTGATTGCCTTTCTTTTCATATTTTTTTCTTAGATTGCTTTTAGTATTTTTATTTTTCCTAGTTCTCTGTTCTTTGAATTTGAAATTCTTTTTTTATTTTGTGTCTTATGATTTGTAACATTTTTTGCCGATTCATTAATTTTCTTTTCATAGTTTTATTTACTTGCTTTTATTTTTTTTCTTATTTTTCCTCTTTCTAATTTCATTTTAAATTTCTTTTTAAATCCTTCCAAGATATTTTTAGGCTTATGACCATTTGCTGTTATTCTTTATTTTTTAAAACAAAAGCTTCATTAACTTCTGTTTTACATCATTCTTTTCTGCCAGATTTTGAGTTATAATCATTTCCCCCCCATTATTCCCCTACCCAACTTCCCAGAATAGTAGTCCCACAAGATATTGCTTCCTCCAATCTGCTCTCTCCCATACCTTCTCCCATGCCCCCATCGACTTTTCCATTAAAGGAACGTGAATCTTTGTGTCCCAATGCCTGCACATCTTATCTCCCTATTACAAGCAAAAGAGTATTAATAATAGTATTTATATATATTTGAAATATTTAATGTTACGACCTCGAATTTCAGATCCATTTCCTTCTTCCCTTGTCACCCATTCCTTCTTGGGAGATAAGTAATTCAGTATATGTTGTACATGTCTAGCTATGCAAAACATTATCATAGTAGATATATTGTACAAGGCTGCTTATAATTCCCTCCCACTCATCCCACCCCCACCTGGTCCATTCCCTACATGATCCTGTCCCTCTTCTATAGTGGGTACTTCCAACCTCCCCTCACCCCAAGGATGCCCTCCCATCCATCATCCCTCCTCTCATCCCCCTTCCCCCTATCCTGCTGCAGGTTGAGATATCCCATTTAGTATGTATGTCATTTTCTCCCTGAACCAAATTCAATGTGAATGTGGTTTTGCCTTTTTAGCCTTCCTTATTCTCCCCCTCCTTTGCAACCACTTCCCCTTGCTTCTTCTACATGGGATAGTTTACCCTACCCTGTCTCTCCCCATCTCCTCTTGCCACTTTCCTCTCTCACCTCATAATTTCATCCCTTGAGTATTCTCCCTTCCCAACAAATTCAACCTATGCCCTCTATCCATATATAACTGTAACCATATACACACACATTCACATATGTATTCATATGACCACACCCCTTCTTCCATTATTTTCATAGTGAGAAAGATATCATCAGTCACAGTTATTGCTTTTCCATATAGGAATGTAAATAGTTCAACTTTGATAAGTTCCTTTGATTTCTTTTCCCTGATTACCTTCTCAGGCATCTCTTGCTTCTTGTGTCTGGATGTCAAATTTTCTATTCAATTCTGGTTTTTTCCTCAAGAATGCTTGAAAGTCCTCTATTCCACTGAATGACCATATTTTCCCCTGAAACAAAATACTCAGTTTTGCTGGGTAGGTGACCCTTGGGTTCATTCCCAGTTCTTTTGCCCTCTGGAATATCATATTGCATGCCCTTTGATCCCTCAGTGTAGAAGCTGCCAGGTCCTGGGCTATTCTGATTGTGTTTCCACAACATTGAAATTGTTTCTTCCTGGCCTCTTGCAGTATTTTCTCCTTGATCTGGGGATTCTGGAACCTGGCTATAATATTGCTGGGAGTTTTCTTTTTGGGATCTTTTTCAGGAGGTGATTGGTGGATTCTTTCAACCACTATTTTGCCCTCTGGATCTAAAACATCAGGGCAGTTTTCCTTGAGATTTTCTTGAAGGGTGATTTCTAGGTTCTTTCCTTGATCATGGCTTTTAGGTAGTCCAATAATTTTTAAATTGTCTCTCCTGGATCTATTCTCCAGGTCAGTGGTTTTTCCTATGAGATATTTCACATTGCCTTCTAATCTTTCATTTGTTTGGATCTGCTTAACAGCATCTTGATTTCTCATAAAGTCATTAGCTTCCATTTGCTCCAGTCTAACTCTGAAGGAATGAATCTCCTCAGTGAACTTTTGAGATTCTTTTTCCATCTGGCAAATTCGACTTTTTAAGGCATTCTTCTCCTCATTGCCCTTTTGGGCCTCCTTTGCCATTTGAGCTAGTCTATTTTTTAAGGTGTTGTTTTCCTCAGTCAGGCTGTTGACCCTCATTTCATACTTTTCCTGCATCCTTCTCATTTCTCTTTCCAATTTTTCCTTCACTTCTCTTATTTGATTTTTAAAGTCCTTCTTAAGGTCCTCTATGGCCTGCAACCCGCTCATGTTTTCCCCTGGGGCTTTTGGAGCAGGACTTCTGACCTCACAGTCCTTTTCCCGCTCTATGCCCCCAAAATAGGAGTCTAGGGTTGCATTTTTCTGTTTCCTTTGCCTTGGCATATTGCCACTTAATTGCTTGACTTTTGGGCTTGTTGCCACAGTACGGCTTTAAGGCCAGCTAGAGTAATTTTCTTCCCGAACGTGTGGGGGGCAACTTCAGTTTCTGGCAAGCTGTAAACTCACCCACGACTTCCACCCTAGATCACAATCCAGATCCCGGGAGGTTAAAGCAAGAGCGATTACCCCCCAAGACTGATCGCTGGATCTCCCCACGATTTGTAGGCTGGGAGCCAGAGCTGCCTCTGAAAACTACAAAATGGCATTTGTCCTCAGTGGCTTCTAGCCCCCAGGGGAGGGAGCTGACGCATTCCCCAAATACAGGTCCCAAAGTCCATAGGACACTAACCTCTTACTTTGTCCTAGGCATGTCTATGTTGATAATTCTGGAGTCGCCACAGCTCCTGGTGTTCTGGGGTTCCTTCAGCTGGCTGCTGGCCCTGCCACCCTGGGGCTAAAACCTCGGCTCACGAGGACCTGGGCTAGGCTCCACTCAGCTCCTGTGCTCTGCCCTCTGCGCACTGACGGCTCCCAGACTCCTGCGCTGGTCTTTCCTGCAGGGCTGCTGGGCTGTCCTCTGCGGGAGGTTAGCTTCTCTGTGTTGTTCTGTGGGTGCTAGGGCTCCAGAAATTGTTCAGAGTCCTTTTTTACATAGGTTGGGGGGAATCTGGGGGCAGAGAGGCTTGGATGAGCTGTTTCTACTCCGCCATCTTGGCTCTGCCCCCCCATTTGCAGTTATTCTTTATGATAAGAGTGGCTTTTTTTAAACCTCGCTATCTTCCTCTGAATACAAACTTAGATCTTCTTTTATACCAAGTAGCTATCAATAGCCAGGTTCTTTGGCCTTTGCATACTCATTTTTATTTTTAATTTGTCTTTTTTTACATATAATTTTATCATTTATTAAAAGTGAAAGCAAATTTACATACTAATGACATGGATGTGCTTGTTTATTTTTTCCAAAAAAAATGAATTCATGGCAGAATATTTTATACTGCAGTATATAGAACATCTTCAACATTTTTCAGAGGTGACCAATATTTTGATTTTATAATTGTCAATGCTGAGTATACCACTTCACTTAAATACATAGTATAAAATGAGAGAAGCATGGTTATTGCCATTTCAGAAATTGCTGTATTTGTCATAATCCGAAGCCAAAATTCATTTAATTATTTTTAGGAAATTCAGGTTTTAAACGTGTGTCACTTGATAACTAAGCAAATTCTTCTTGAACTTTTAATAGCAGAGGATTGACATTTTTTTTATATCAATTGAGTATGGTTTATGAACCCAACTTAGTTTTTTTTTTAGAATCAAAATTTGAAGGGAAATATTTCTGAAACTGTGTCTCCAGGCATTTCAGATGATCAATTATAAGTCTTACAATTAAATCTTTAGTAAGGTTATTTTTGATGATAAACTCATCTGGAGCTGTAAACATTTGTTTTTTTGTTTAAATCCATTATTTATATTTTGTATATTTTTATTTTTTTTTAACAAATGCTTTGTTAACTTCTGATTTACATCACTCATTAACACCAGATTTTGAGTTACAATTTTTCCCCATTTTTCCCTACCCACCACCCCTGAATAGCAGTCCCACTAGATATCCCCTCATCCAACCTGCTCTCTGTCACATCCCGTATCTCCTTTGACTTTTCCATTATGGCAAGGTGAATCCCTGTGCCCCAAAGCCTGCACGTCTTATCTCCCAATTACATGCAAAATTGTATTAATAATAGTATTTATATACATTTGAAACATTTAATTTTAAGACCTTGAATTTCAGATACATTCTCCTCCTGTCTTGTCACCCACTCCCTTTGGGAAGATAAGCAATTCAGTATGTGTTCTACACATATAGCTATGCAAAACATTACCATAGTAGATATATTGTAAAAGACTGCTTATATTTCCCTCCCACCCATCCCACCTCCCACCTAGTCCATTTTCTACTTTGATCCTGTCCTTCTTCAAAAGTGGGTACTTCCAACCTCCCCTCCACCTACAATGCTCTCCCCTCCATCATGCCTCCTCTCATCCTACTCTCCTGCAGGGTGAGATATCCCATTTAGTATGTATGTGATTCTCTCCCTGAGCCAAATTCAATGAGAATAGGATTTTGCCTTTTTGCCTTCCTGTTCTTCCCCTCCCCTGCAACTACTTCCCCGTGCCTCTTCTATATGATATAGTTTACCCTATACTGTCTCTCCCTATCTCCTCTTGTCATTTTCCTCTTTCTTCTCTTAACTTCACCCCTTCATCCCTTCCCATCAAATTAAGTATCATCCCTTCCCATCAAATTCAAACTGTGCCCTCTATCCAGGTATACCTGTAAACATGTATACATATATTCACATATGTATTCATATGTCCATATACCCTTCTTCAATTATTTTCATAATGAGAAATGTTTCATCAGACACAATTATTGTTTTTCCATGTACTAATGTAAATAGTTCAACTTTGATAAGTTCCTTTTGATTTCTTTTCCCTGATTACCTTCTCAAACAACTTTTGCTTCTTGTGTCTGAATGACAAATTTTCTATTCAACTCTGGTTTTTTCCTTAAGAAAGTTTGAAAGTCCTCTATTCCACTGAAAGAACACATTTTGCCCTGAAACAAGATACTCAATTTTGCTGGGGAGGTGACCCTTGGCTTCAATCCCAGCTCTTTTGCTCTCTGGAATATCATACTCCATGCCCTTTGATCCCTCAATGTAGAAGCTGCCAGTTCCTGGGCTATTCTGATTGTGTTTCCACAATATTGGACTTGTTTCTTCCTGGCTTCTTGTAGTATTTTCTCCTTGATATGGGAGTTCTGGAACCTGGATATAATATTCCTAGGAGTTTTCTTTTGTGGATCTTTTTCAGGCAGTGATCAGTGGATTCTTTCAACCTCCATTTCCCCCTCTTGGTCTAAAACATCAGGGCAATTTTCCTTCAGAATTTCTTGAAGTATGATTTCTAGGTTCTTTCTTTGATCATGACTTTCAGGTAGTCAAATGATTTTTAAATTATCTCTCCTGGATCTATTTTCCATGTCAGTGGTTTTCCCCATGAGATATTTCACATTGCCTTCTATTCTTGCATTTGTTTGGATCTGTTTAACAGCACCTTGATTTCTCATAAATTCAGTAGCTTCCATTTGCTCCAGTCTAATTCTGAAGGAATGAATCTCCTCAGTGAGCTTTTGAGATTCTTTTTCCATCTGGCAAATTCGACTTTTTAAGGCATTCTTCTCCTCATTGCCTTTTTGAGCCTCTTTTGCAATTTGAGTTAGTCTATTTTTTAAGGTGTTATTTTCCTCAGGCTGTTGACTGTCATTTCATACTTTTCTTGATTCCTTCTAATTTCTCTTCCCAATTTTCCCCACACTTCTCTTATCTGCTTCTTCAGGTCCTCTATGGCCTGTAGCCAGCTTGTATTTTCATTTGGGGCTTTTGGAGCAGGTGTTCTGACCACACAGTCTTCCTCCTGTGCCATGCTTTGATCCTCTTTGCCTCCAAAATAGGAATCTAAAGTTGCATTTTTCTGATTATTTTGTTTCCTTTGCCTAGGCATCTTGCAACTTAATTACTTGATTTTTGGGCTTCTGCCTTTCTGCACTGAATTGTGAGGTTTTTATGCCCTAGTACATGGGCAGTTTGTTTTTTTTGTATGTGCCATGTACTGCTGAGAAGAGGTCTATTCCTTTTTATCCCTATTTAGTTTTCTCCAGAGATCTATCATATCTAGTCTCTCTAAAATTCTATTCACGTCCTTAACTTCTTTCTTGCTTATTTTGGGTTTGGATTTGTCAAGTTCATAGAGGGGGAGATTAAGGTCCCCCACTAGTATAGTTTTGCTATCTGTTTCTTCCACCAATCCCCTTACCTTCTCCACTTGGAATTTGGATGTTATACCACTTGGTGTATATGTGTGAAGTAATGATATTGCTTCATACTCAATGGTGCCTTTTAGCAGCATATAGTTTCCTTCCTTATCTCTTTTAATTAGAACAATTTTTGCTTTTGCTTTATCTGAGATAAAGATCACTACCCCTGCTTTTTTATTTTTTTTACTTTAGCTGAAGCATGATATATTTTACTCTAGACTTTTGCCTTTACCCAGTTTATCTCTTTGTTTCAAATGTGATTCTTGTATATAGAGTATTATAGGATTATGGTTTTTAATCTATTCTGCTATCTGCTCCATTTTATGGGAGAGTTCATTCCATTCATGTTCACAGTTTTGATTACTATCTGACTCCTTCCTTTATCCTATTCCCTCCCCTGTTTATGCTTATATTTTTTCTCCCCTTCTGCTTTCCCCTCCTTAAGAGTTTTCCTTTTGACCACTGCCTCATCAGTATTTCCATCTTATCAGCTCCCCTCCCTTTTTCTCCCCTTCCCCCTTACTTCTTCCCTTCCTTCTAAATACCCTCCCCCTTTCTTAGCCCTTCCTCCCTCCTATTGCCTGTAGGCTACTTTTATACTTAATGTGGTATGTTATTTCTTCTTTGCACCAAGAGTGACAGAAAGAAATCTCATGCAAATCTCCTCTCCCTCCCCTCTTTCCCATTATTATGCTACATTTTGTGTCTCTCCTCGACAGAGTCCTATGCTTAACTGATTGTGTTATTCCCTCCTTGCACCAGAACCAATGAGGAACATGCTCATATGATAATCATCCCCCTCCCTTCTTTCCCTTTGCTATATTGCTTTTATGCCTCTTTGTGTGGCATACTTTACCATTTTTCACTTCATTATTTCCTCTTCTTCCATTGAAGTCCCTTTGTAGCCCTTAATAAGGTTTGTTATTTCCATTTTGTGTAATTTATACTCATACCCTGTACTTGTCTATAAACAGTTTAATCTTATTAAATAACAGGGAGTGTGTGTGGGGGGGGGGGCGTGTGTGTATGTGTTCTCCTTGTATACATTTCTATGTCTCGTTTGTTTCTCTTAATTGGAGATTGAATTTCCCATTGAGCTCTAGCTTTTGCATCAGGAAAGACTGGAAATATGTTATAACATTGAATGATCGTCTCCTTACCTGGAAGAATATGTTCAGTTTCACTGGGTGGTGATCCTTGGTTGTAACCCAAGCTCTTCTGCCATGCAGAAAATTGTATTCCTCTTCCTCTGATCCTTCAGTGTAGAGGCTGCCAGATCCTGTGTAATCCTCACTGTGGTTCCATGATATTTTAAGTGTTTCCTTCTGACTGCTTGTAACATTTTCTCCTTTACCTGGTAATTCTGGAGTTTGGCCACAACATTTTAAGGACTTTTCAATTTGGGATTTCTTTCAGGAGGTGTCTGGTGGATTCTCTCGATTTTTATTTTACCCTCTGGTTCTAGTATCTCAGGGCATTTTTCCTTTATGAGCTCTTGGAAGATGTTGTCCAGGCTCATTTTTTTCATCATGATTTTACAATAGGCCTTTGATTCTCAGATTATCTCTCCTTTATCTTTTTTCCAGGTCTGTTATTTTTCCATTGAGATATTTTAACTCTTGTTCTAATTTTTCATTCTTTTTTTTTTAATTAATTTATTAGTTTAGTTTCAGTTAACAAGATTCAATTCCATAGTTCCTTGATTTTCAAATTTCCTTTACTTCCCTCCCCCCTCCCCTCATGACATCATATAGTACAGTATAGGGTCTGCAAATGCATTCATATTAAACATTATTCCAATTACAAAGGCATATTGTACTAGGTGGGATGAAAGATGGTAAGGAAGAAGTAGAACCAAACAATGAGAAGAACAAGATCATTTAGTTTGCTTCCATCAGGATTCAGGCTCAGTTCTTTCTAGTTATATCTCTGGATGGCGCATTTCTCACTTTCTTGAGTCATTCGGGATTACTAATTTTTCATTCTTGATGTTTTGTTTGACTAATTCTTGGTTCCTTATAGAGTTATTCACTTCAATTTGGTTGATTCTAGTTTTTAGCAAATTATTTTCCTTGGTTAGATTTTGGAGCTCCTTTTCCTTATCACACAATTTTCTTCTTGAAGAGCTGTTTTTTTCATTGTAATGTTTTTTCTAGATTTGCAATTTTGATTTTAAAATAATTATTCATTTTATCTTCTCTCTCTTTAATTTGATTTTCAAAGTTCCTTTTGAGCTCATCTAAGAATGCTTTCTGTGCTTGAGACCAATTACCTGTTAAGGCTTCAGCTGTGGGTCTGGAATACACACTGTATCCCTCTGAATTTGGATCCTCTGTCTCAAGATAGTAAGACTCCAGAGTCTCTGTCTTTGCAGGTTGCTTTCTACCCATTTTGAGACAAGGCCCTAGCCATGCCCTTCCTCTAGGGTTCCCAAGCTTTTACTCTTTAAGGTTTTGCCCTGGGGCAATAGTTACTATGTTTTCAGGGGCGGGAGGTCCGGATAGCGGCTTTTTAATATTTCTGGGCTGTGGATTGGTAATCCCAGGAGTAGTTGCTGCTCCTACCAGGGGCCCTGCATTTGATTCTTGCCTTGCTCCATCCACTCCCAGCCCTGTAGTGATAGGCTTAGCAGTGGACCTTGTGGTTGGTGGGTCCACTTGCCACCAGGTTGATCAAGCCTCGTCAGGGTCTCTGTCTGCATGCCGTGGCATTTGGCCTCTGTCTGTGTGCTGTGGCATATTGTCCTTTTATTTTCATTGTTTCTTATAGTATAGTGATATTCCAATTTATCCATGTATCACAATATGTTTATCTATTCCAATTGATGGACATTGTTTTATTTTATTAATTTATTTTTAGTTTCAACATTTAATTCCATAATATTTGGAGTTTCATATTTCCAACTCTTCCTTCTCCTATCCCCTCCCCATGATATCTACAATCTGATATCAAGGCTACATAGGCTTTCATATTAAACATATTTTAATAATAGTCATGATATAAAGAAGAATTAGAACTAATTGGGGGAAGCATGAGAAAGAAGAAAACAAAACAACAAAGCCAATATCGGGCAAAAAGTATGCTTCCATCCACGTTCAGACTCCAAAGTTCTTTCTCTGGATGTGGATAGCATTATCCATCATGAGTCTTTTGGAGCTGTCTTAGATCCTTGCATTGCTGAGAACAACTAAGTCTACAAAATCAGTCATCACACAATGTGACTATGAATGTGTGCAGTGTTCTCCTGGTTCTGCTAATCATCGGTTCATGTAAGTCTTTCCAGATTTTCTGAAATTCACCTGCTCATCATTTCTTGTTGCACATTAGCATTCCATTGCATCCATATACCACACCTTGTTTTGCCATTTCCCAATTTATCGACATCCCCATAATTTTCAATTCTTTGCCATCACAAAAAAGCTGCTATAAAAATCTCTGTATATGTTGGTCTTATCCCCATTTTTATGATCTCTGTGGGATATAGACCCACAAGTATTATTACTGTGTCAAAGGATATAAACAATTTTATATTCCTTTGGTCATACCTCCAAATTGCTGTTCAAAATGGTTGAATCATTTCACAAATCCACCAACAATGCATTAGCATTCAAATTTTAACACATTTTCTCTAGCATCTATAATTTTCCTGTTTTGTTTTTTTTTTTTTTTCATATTAGGCAATTTGATAGTTGTGATGTGGTACCTCAGCATTCTTTGGATTTATATTTCTCTAATCAATAGTTATTTGGAACATTTTTTCTTTAATTTCTTCTTCTGAAAACTGCCTGTTCATATCATTTGACCATTTTTCAGTTGGGGACTGACTTGTATTCTTATAAATTTGACTCAGTTCTCTATATATTTGAGAAATGAAGCCTTTCTCAGAGACACTAGTTGTAAAAATCGTTTCCCAGTTTTCTGCTTCCTTCTGAATCTAATTTGCAAAGGCTTTGTTTGAGCAAAAACTTTTCAGTTAAATGAATCAAAATTTTCCATTTCACACTTCATAATATTTTGTATTTTTTATTCATAAATTCTTCCATTCTCCATAAATCTGACAGATGATCTCTTCTTTGCTCTTAAAGTTTGCTCATGGTATTAGCTTTGTCATATCAATCATGTACCCATGTAAGATATCTGTCAATGTCTAGTTTCTGCCATACTATTTTCCAGTTTTTATAGCAGTTTTTCTCAAATAGCGAGTTCTTATCCCAGAAACTGTAGTCTTTGTGTTTATCAAACATCAGATTACTATAGTCAAAGAGTATTATGTCTTGCTTACATAACCTATCCCACTGATCAACCCCTCTATTTATCAACTAGTACCAAGGTGTTCTGAGGATTGCTCCTCTATAATCCAATGTAAAATTAGTTACTAGCCCACCTTCCCTTGCATTTCTTTTCATTAATTTCCTTGATAGTATGGACTTTTTTCTTCCAGATGAATTTTGATATTATTTTTTTCTAGCTTTATAAAATATTTTTTGGTATGATGGGCATTTCTGATCAGTTTTCTTTCCAGTTCTTTTCTAGAACAAAAAATCTTACTATAAATACTTTCCAATATATGGGAACTTTGTCCTTATCAATGATATACTCAGTGTGCAAACATAATAATAAAATATCTGGGATAAGATATATACTCCAACCCTTTAGTGTACTCTAGAACACATGGGCTATTTTCCTTATCTATTTGCCTAAGGAAGGAATTTGGAAAGGAATAAGGATTTATTAAGCACATACTATAAGCACACTCTGTGCTAAGCACTTTATAAATATTACTTCATTTGATCCTCACAAAAAGCTTGGCAGATAGATACTATTTCATCCTCATTTTACAGCTGAGGAAACTGACTAGGCAGAGCTTAAGTGATTTGCCCAGGGTAACTCTGTTAGAAAGTTTTCGATACTGGATAGGGACTCTGGTCATTTAGGCTCCAGGCTCAACATTTTATCAAGTACACCACCTATACTCCCGTGAAAAGACCCCAGTTATCCTCTATTGTGGTGATGAATATTTTCCTCAAATAATACTTTGCTAACCTCTACACTATTTTAGAAGAAAAATTATCCTACTTACTGACAATCATATTGAACTTTCTCAAAATTTTAGTAAAATTTGACTGTAGTTTCATTTTCATAAGAATATTTATTTAGGGGTGGCTAGGTGGCACAGTGAGTAGAGCGTCGGCCCTGGAATCAGAAGGACCTGAGTTCCGATCCGGCCTCAGACACTTAACGCAAACACAAACAAAAAACCTAGCCATGTGACCTTGGGCAAATTACTTAACCCCAATTGCCCTCCAAAAGGCAAAAAAAATGAATATTTATTTAGGTAGAATAATCCATATTTTTGCTATATAGATAGCTGCTTATATTCCACTAGAAAATTTGCATGATGAAGTACTAATAACTTTAGTTGTACTGGCAAAAGGATGATGTTTTGCATGGAGGATTTCAATTCACTTTTCAGTTCACATTTAATTTAATTCAATAAGTATTTAAATGACAATACACTGTACTTACTGCCAATTATATCAATTTATGTGATAATTTTTCATTATGTAAATATATCATAACAACATAAATGACATGTGGTAAACTATAATGCATTAAATTCAATATATCTTGATAATAAATATATAATTCATCTATTGTATATAATATGTACATATATGTGTAAAAACATACATACTTAAATTTACTTGGACACGTTATATGTGTATGTTTGTGTTAAGTATAATATGTGTGTGCATACACAGAGGTGTGCATATATGTATGTGTAGGTATATATTTGTTTACCTATGTGTGCATATATTATATATTATGCAGATATGTTTGTATGTGTGTATATGTGTATGCATCTGTGTGCATGTGTGTGTGTGTATATAAATAGTGATGATGTAGAAGCATTGGAAGCCTTTGAACAAGTTTGAGAAACTGCAATTGTTTGGTTATACCAAAAGGTCAAGTTAAGTATTATGACAGGTTCCTTCTGATGTGTCTTCTTACCCAAAGACAATGAAAACTGATGATTATTGCCCCTTTGTGTACTATAGTGTATGAGAAACCATAACTGGTGACATGTGGAAAAAATGAGAGGTAATGTTCTCATGAAAGTACTCAAAAGAATTTAGAAAGACCATGTGGTGCATAGAGTATTAAAGTACATCCCACCAGAATCCTAGACCATAACGACCTTTACATTTATTCTACTATATCTATGGACTTTTGATTTCTTTAGGATATTAATCTCTGCTCAAAATTGTCCTTGCTTGTCAAAATGGATTTGGGTTGAAAAACCTATTGCAAAGTGCTTCTTTATTGTCTCATGTCTTTTGAAAAAACTACCACCCTGAAAAATGATGTGTCTCTACTTTCTACCCTAATTAAAATCACTTCCAAAGCTTAATCTGCACTAATAACTTTATCCATGAAACAAGGATAACTAGCTGACAATTTTATTTATATAGAAGGGGAAATAAATGACCATATAAAGGAATTTCTCTGGTTAACTCTTCCAAAATCATATTTATTTTAGAACAATATATGCATGGTAATGCAATATGGTTCCTTAGTCCTTAAGGCTTTGTGAAAATACCCATGAAATGGCTATTTGATTAACATCATTATGAAAATTGGTAATTTAGTTAGACGAAAGTAAATTAGGTAGGAAAATTAGTTAGACCAAAGTTATTCTCGTATATAATTAACCATTTACCCTGGTCAAAAAAAAAAAAAAAACAAAAGCATTTGATGCTCTAAGAAAAAGAATAAAATAAC
The DNA here is from genome assembly GCA_011680675.1 of Gymnobelideus leadbeateri. Classification (NCBI taxonomy): domain Eukaryota; kingdom Metazoa; phylum Chordata; class Mammalia; order Diprotodontia; family Petauridae; genus Gymnobelideus; species Gymnobelideus leadbeateri. Next base: position 891,955 of record WOXC01006455.1, read on the forward strand.
AAAAGGAGAAATAAGGGTCATGGTAGAGGGGTAAGTTCCCACATCCCTGTTCTATTTATTTTTCCCCCATCACTAAAAAAGGAATGATGTAGTTTTTATTGTTTGTTTTTAACCTCTTAGAAAGGTTATAAGAAAACTAATTACGGGGGCAGAGCAAAGATGGCAGAGTAGAAACATCACTTCCAAGTCGATCTAGTCCATACCACTTTAAAATTATGTAAAAGGGGGACTCTGAACAAGCTGTGGAGCTCCAGCACTCACAGAACGACACAAATAGGCTAACCTCAAGGAGAGGACAGCCCAGCAGGGAGCGGCCAGCGCAGCACTCTAGGAGCTTAGACCATGACTGCATGAATAGGAGGTGTTAGCCCCAGGATGGCCAGTCCAGCGGCCAGCTGGAGGGACCCCAGAAAACCGGCAACTGTGTCTTATCCAGAATTTCCAACAGAAAGTGAGACAATAGTGCCCTCTGGACTTTAGGACCAGTACTTGGGAATGCATCAGCTTCTTCCCCTAGGGGCTAGAAGAGGCTGAGGAGACACAACACAGCCGCCATTTTGCAGCTTCAGTTGCAGCTTCAGCTCCTGCCTGAGAACTATAGAGGGATCCAGCAATTAGTCTGGGGTTAACCACTCTTGCTTTAACCTCCTTGGATCTGGATTGCAGTCTGGCATGGAGGTCTAGGGGTGTGTCTCTAGCTTGCCAGAGTGTGTTGGGGCTTCAGGGAGGACACCCAACTAATACCTCTGGAAGTTGAGAAGATCCCAATCTTTAGGATGGAAGATGCCTTGTCTGGTGGCAGAGTCCTACTGTGGCAACAAGCACAAAAGTCAAGTAATTAAGTGGCAACATGTCTAGGTAAAAGAAACAAAATAAACAGAAACATTTCAACATTAGAATCTTAGTTTGGTGGTGAAGAGGATCAAAGGCTTGAACAGGAGGAGGACTGGGAGGTCAGAAATCCTGCCTCAAAAGCCCGAAATGAAAATACGAGTGGGTTACAGGCCATAGAGGACCTTAAGAAGGATTTTAAAAATCAAATAAGAGAAGTCAAAGAAAAATTGGGAAGAGAAATGAGGACGCAGGAAAAGTATGAAATGAAAGTCATGAGCTTGACTGAGGAAAACAACACCTTAAAACATAGACTAACTCAAGTGGTAAAAGAGGCTCAAATAGGCAATGAGGAGAAGAATGCCTTAAAAATCTGACTTTGCCAGATGGAAAAAAGAATCTCAAAAGCTCACTGAGGAGATTCATTCCTTCAGAATTAGACTGGAGCAAATGGAAGCTACTGACTTCATGAGAAATCAAGATGTTGTTTAACAGATCCAACAATTGAAAGAATAGAAGGCAATGTGAAATATCTCATGGGAAAGACCACTGACATGGAAAATAGATCCAGGAGAGATAATTTAAAAATTATTGGACTACCTGAAAGCCTTGATCAAAGAAAGAACCTAGAAATCATCCTTCAAGAAATTCTCAAGGAAATTTGCCCTGATGTTTTAGACCCAGAGGGCAAAATAGAGGTTAAAGAATCCAGAGATCACCTCCTGAAAAAGATCTCGAAAAGTAAACTCCTAGGAATATTATAGCCAAGTCCAGGATTCCCAGATCAAAGAGAAAATTCTACAAATAGTCAGGAAGAAACAAATCCAATATTGTGGAAACACAATCAGAATAGCACAGGACCTAGCAGCTTCTACATTGAGGGATTGAACAGCATGGAATATGATATTCCAGAAGGCAAAGGACCTGGGATTAAAACAAAGAATCACATACCCAGCAAAACTGAGTATTTTGTTTCAGGGGAAAATATGATCTTTCAGTGGAATAGAGGAATTTCAAGCATTCTTGAGGAAAAAAAAAAACAGAGTTTAATGGAAAATTTGACATTCAGACACAAGAAGGAAGAGCTACTTGAGAAGGAAAACAGGGAAAAGTAATCAAAAGGAACTTATCCAAGTTTAACTATTTACATTCCTACATGGAAAAACAATAACTGTGACTGATGAAACCTTTCTTAGTATGAAAATAATTGAAGAAGGGCATATGGGCATATGAATACATATGTGAATATGTGAATATATGTTTACAGTTATACATGGATAGAGGGCACAGGTCGAATTTGGTGGGAAGGGATGATACTCAAGGGGTGAAGTTAAGAGGTGGGAGAGGAATGTGGCAAGAGGAGATGGGGAGAGTTGAGGGCAGGGATTAACTATATAATATAGAAGGGACAAGGAGAAGTAGTCGCAGGGGAGGAGAAGAACAGGAAGGCAAAAAATGCAACACCATATTCTCATTGAATTTGCCTCAAGGAGAGAATGACATACATACTAAATAGGATATCTCACCCTGATAATGAGTAGGAGGGAGGGATACGAGAGGGGGGAGGATGGAGGGGAGGGCATTCTGAGGGGAGGGGAGGTTGGGGGCACCCGCTTTTAAATGGGGACATTATCAAAGTAGGGAATGGACTAGGTGGGGGTGGGATGGGTGAGAGGGTATTATAGTCAATCTTTTACAATATATCCACTATGGTAATTTTTTGCATAGCTATACATGTACAACATATACTGAATTGCTTATCTTCCCAGTGGGAGAGGGCGACAAGGAATGAAGGGGATGGATCTGTGATTCTAAGTTTTAAAATTAAATGTTTCACACACACACACACACACACACACACACACACACACACACACACACACATATATATATATATATATATATTCTATTATTTATATTATTTTGCATGTAACTGGGAGGTAATATGTGCAGGCACTGGGGGACAGAGATTCACCTTGCCCTAATGGAAAAGTCGAAGGAGATATGGGAGAAGATATGGGAGAGAGAAGATTGGATGAGGGGATATCCTGTGTGACTGCTATTCTGGGGTAGTGGGTAGGGGAAAAATGGGGAAAAATTGTAACTCAAAATCTGGTGGACATAAATGAAGTAAACCAGAATTTAATAAAGCATTTGGAAAAAAATAAAAGAAGACTATTTATGGCTCTTCTCAGACTCTCTATGGATTTTCCTCAGCTCCATTGTCTCTTCCAGTTTGGCAGTCATTTTGGGTGCTTCTGGCTTCTAACATGACAGAGAAAATGGGTGATGCCATCTTATCTTTAGCTTTAAGTCTCTGGGGCAAAAGTCAACATGGGAGGAGCCTGCAGTCCCCTCATATCTATATCACTAACTTCTACAACAGAGGTTTCAGAAAATATTTCCTTGGATGAGATTTTGGTCATTTTACATATGTGTGTCTGTGTGTGTGTGCATGAGTGTATGTATATAAGTGCAAGTATGCATTGATGTGTGTATATTTGTGTGTATGTGTGTATGTGCACCCCCCCATTTCTGTTTTGGTATCATATTGTACAAATGAGTTTCTTTGAAAAAAATAGAATATTTATTAAATATATACTATGTGCCAGTTACTGTGCTAAGTACTAGTTATACAGATAAAAACTAAAAATGACAGCCTCCACCGTCAAAGAACTTACATTTTAATTCAGGAAGAATACTCATAAAAGAGTTGAAATGGGATAAAGGGAACAACATAATAAAAGAAAGGAAAGTGGATCTCTGTAGTTATGGAGGCCATGGCCACAATTTTCCTTATATGTGTGCCCCACTGAATAATGAACTCTGATTAATATCTACTTTTCCCTCTGACATGTAGTGTGTATGAAGGAGAATTCACTTTAGGTTTATGGATAAAATATTGTGTAGCTACTATTCTTCTATTTTACTAAATGCCTTTGCTTCAAACAAATTATATCTATGGGCTGACTAAAATACACACAAGGAAACAAACACACACATGAGAATTTAGGAGATGTGGCTTTAGGAATGTGAACCAAGAGTAGTATTCACCCTTTGAGGACTGAAAGCTGCTCACATGCATGCTAGATATAGTAGTCTACAGAGTGGGTATAACAAGTCAATCTATCTCATTATTAGCCTAGTACCTGGAACAGAATTATAACTTAGAAATGTTAGTTAGCTGACTGATTTCTGTGGCATGGTCATGAATTCACCCATCCAATATTCTTATCATTCAATTCTGTATGCTTTTCACCAGCTTACATAGTACATTGGAAAGAATTTTGAATTTAGATTCAACAATTTCAGCAAATTTCCTACCTCTATCACTAAAAATTGAGATGAATTCGAACAATAGCAACCTTCATGGGATCCAGTTTCCTTATTTTTAAAATGATGGATTAAAGTAGGTATCTTCTCAGTCCCTTTCTACCTCTAGATATGTGATCTTTGTCAGCTTATCCTAATACTTCATAAAAAGTGTTATCTACAACTGAACACAGAGCATCATATGTGACCTTTTCAAGAGAGAGTAAATCAGAAATATCATATCATACCTTCTTATTTTGGACAGTATTTTACTATTATTTCAACCCTACTTTAGCTTATTTGCCTTTCTTCTCTTCCTATTGACACAAGTATGTAGTGGTTAAAAGAAAAAAAATGAAATTAAAGACTGTGAGCATATTTATTCTTTGGACAATGCATGGCCATTGCCTAACAAACCAGGTTAAGACCCCTTGAGTGTAGGCCTAAATCCTAAATGCAGCAGGAGAAACACTTTTCTTGGGCTTTATTCTCTGCCCACCCATAGACACCTAAAACTGTTGTGGTTTCATGATGTGTTGTTGTGCAATCATCTCAAAGAATTCAGTCATACTACTTCTAGTTCAAGTTTAGGCATTTATTGAGATTGATGCCTCTCATAAAGTGGGCTAAGTTCCAAGAGGAACCAGCAACTTCAGAGAAAGTGAGATGAACTTTTATAGATTAATGATGCAATTACATAACAGAAATTTTAAATATTAAAAAAGCAGGGGATGTTTGTTAAGTAATTAGTTCATATGGGAAGGGTCCCAGTCACAATGGAACTGTGCATGCCATCACCCACAATTCAAACAAAAAAATCCATTGGAGAGGTATGTATATAAGTATGGTCATGATATTATAATCCTCACTATGTCATCAATTCATTCTAGGTCAATTCTTAACTTTTACTGCACAGCAGCCAAATTTGGGAAGGTCCCTTCTATTGTTCTGAGTTCCACATCCTACTTGGACATCCTGGTGGTACTAATTTATCATTAGTTAAATATTGTGGTTTTTTCTAAGATTAGATGGGTGTGGTTGTGGTTGAGTGCAGGGACATACCTGCTGTTTCTGTGAGAAATATGTGTTCATGGACACACCTGTTCAAATGAGCAGTGAGACATATATAAAGAAGTTAGAGTATTGAATGTTTGTGTGTGTGTGTGTGTGTGTGTGTGTGTGTGTGTGTGTGTGTGTGTGTGTGTGGTGAGTGGCTAGATAGGGGCAGTGAGCCTGCTGTTAAATAAAACCTATAAGGAAGTTAGAATATGGGGGTTGGGGACTACTTTATTAGGATTCCATCACTTCTATATGTTAAAACAATTCATCAAATAAGAACAGACTGAAAGTAAACAATACAATACTAGATAATCTGATTTCTAAATAGATAAAATATTAGGGACTTTCCAATTTGGGAGTGGGAGAATGAAAAGGGACAATTCTCTGAATTCAGAAAAAGAGGTGCCCCACACTTCAAGTACCTCTAAACAGTTAATAGAATATGGAAACAATGATGGATTGATCAGTATGGGGCCAATTTTCAGATAAAAACATGGATGGATTGAGATGTGCAATTATGAGAAAGCACCTTGCATTAATCTTTGGGTCTGACTGGGTTTCTGGTCGGCACAATCTAGGTCCTCAGTTAAGGGTCTCTAAGCAGTTGGTAGAGGTGGTTCACCTTCCCAGACACAGAGGGCTAGGCACAAAAAAATGGAACAAAGGTTTTAATTTTTTCAATTCCAACAGTTGAATAGTCTTCTTACAGGACAGAATTTGGTTTAAACCCATAATTGAACAGAAATGGAACAGAGGTAGCTTAAGAATTAACTCACAAGGTAGAGTAAGTGTGGTTAATTTATTTCCAATAAAAACTTACTGTCCTTGTCCTCTCAGTTCCCTCAGGTATGGGTTGTAGCACATGTTTCTTTTCACTTAGGTTCTGTGACTAGTACAATTGACATATATTTATTAAGTACCTACCATATGAAGACTATGGCTCTAGATGATGAATTAAATAGATTTTAGACACTGCTTTCATAAAGTTTATAGTAGTTGAAATATACAAATATTTGTACTGCAACCTACATGAAAAGTATATGAGGGGATTGCACAACAATGTTCTTTGAATACAGATCAGTGTGTTTACTGACCGATCAAGAAGAAAATATAGAGGAATCTGAAGACATCGTGTTTTGAGTTCCAAAAGACAATTTGGTGTTCAAAGTGGTTAAAGGAGATAAGACACTTAGAAGATAACATGAGCAAAATTTAAGAATGCAGAAATATATATTTTAAGGAGCAAATGAATGAAATATTCTGAAACAAATAATATTTATATATATAATATTATATATACATATATGTTTGTATATGTATGAATGTATGCATGTAAGCATTCTGATTTACACACATACACATACATATTCAATAAAATATCAGTTTAAATATAGACTTGGATACATACTAGGTATTTGAGTGTGGGCAAGTAAACCTCTGTCTGCCTCACTGTACCCATCTGTAACATCAGGCTAATAATAACAACCACCTCCCAAGGTTATTGTAAGTATAAAATGAGATAGTTGTTATAAAACAATTAGCACAATTCTTGGCTCATAATAAGCACTATATAAATGTTTATTTATTATTATTATTATTTTATTTTTATATATTTCTACATTTCATTGCATATTATACTCTATGCTTGACCCTACACTGTCTAGATAGCCAAAGGAAACATTATGGTAACAAAAGTGATTCACAACTTCTTTCCCACATCACATTCTGCTTCGAAGGGGTAGGGCCATTCTGATGCCAGTCATCTTAGCTACAATTTTTCTCTGTAAGAGAAAGGATCTAGAGAAACTTTGGTACCCATAATTAGAAAACATTATATATAGAGATCATAATTTTAGAAACTTAAAACTCTCAAAGCATAAATTGTCTCAGTTTCATAGACCTATAGCTGCTGCTGACTCTGAGGCATTGGAGTATAAATGTCCACATGACTTATGAGTAATTCTTGCTTTTATTTGAGAATTCACCAGTACTTGATTTAAATTAAAACTGACTGAGGAAATTATGCACTGAAGTAGATGAAATAGTGTGAAATACAAAAGAAAATCGATCCCTGCAGACTGCATATTTACTTAGAAAAATACACATTAACATTTTCTACATTGTATTTTTTAAAGTTTATTTTCTTAATCATTTCCAAATTTCATTTTAGTCTGGTTCAGGCCGAACTCAGGAGATGTGCATGAGAGCACCCAAAATGTGTTTAGGACTTTCTTTCCTTCTTTCTTTTTTTTGTTTTTCAATTCTGCTTACGTTTATGTTCCATTGACTTGAAGAGCCTTGGTTGATGTTGTTCAGTCATTGCAGTTGTTTCTGACTCTTTGTGACCCCATTTAGAGTTTTCTTGGCAAAGGCACTGGAGTGGCTTGCTGTTTATTCTTGCAGCATTTTTTTTTATGAATAAGAAAAATAATGTAAACAGAGTTAAATTCCTTGTCTAGTGTCATGCAATTAGTAAGTGTCTGAGGTTGAATTTGAACTCAGATCTTTCCAGATTCCAGGCTTATACTCTATCCACTGTACCATCTAGCTGCCCCGGACATGCTGTCAAAACTACTCGACAATTTATTTCAATTCTACATGCATTTTTTGAGAGCCTTTGTGAAACAGACTTAAACTGCAAGTTAGAGTGGCATATAGGTTACTATGTCAGAAGAGGATAAGAAAATCTGCTTTTTGGTCATAAATTTTCAATCATGAAGTGACTATTTTGCCACTAATTGTGCGACTTTGTGCAAGTCACTTAGTTCTTTTGGGTCTCATTTATCTTAGCTCTAAACTGAAGAGATTAAAAGAGATGATATTCAAAGTGTCTTGGATGCCCTACAAGTTATACAATTTATTGGAAAAAGCTCTGCTAGTAAAAACCCTGAATTCCAAAGAAAAGCATTCTGTGGAAATTATAGTCCTTTAAGATGAGGCTTGGTAGTTCCACTTTCCACTGTTAAAAAATGTTAAACCAATGCAGCAATTTTCTAAGATTCTCAAAAGGTTCACATTATTCAAAATCCATCTAAACCAGGTTGAGGTTTTGATTATTAAGCTCAGTTCTGTTTGGTTCTTCAGTCATTCCTTGGTAGTAAATTTTAGATGTGGGAAGGTGATTTTCTTTTTCTCAGTCCATTTGAGCATTTTTTATAAAATTCTTACGACCATGCAGTAAAGCAGGCATGAAAATACTACACAACAGAAGCAAAACTATGCTCTAAAAGCTAAAATGTAGGGAGTGAAGAAAGTTTCTAGCATGTATCCTTCTCACATCTACTCTGACTCTATAAAATCAACCCCTTGCCATTCTTAGTTTTAGTAGTGGAGGACATAGTGGTGGTGGGGAGACATAAAGAAAGATACAAGGAAAAATGTAAACAAGAGGCAATAAATAGGAAATTTAAGGGGCAGCTAGGTGGTGCAGTGAATAGACCACTGGCCCTGGAGTCAGGAGGAGCTGAGTTAAAATCTGGCTTGACACTTAACAAAAAACTACTCATGTGACCTTGGGCAAGTCACAACCTCAACTGCCCTCCAAAAAGCAAAAGAAAAATTGGAATTTGATAAATTAAAGGAAGTTATGTTATGTGTGCTCACTCTGAAGTGAGAAATATATTTATTGCTCCCAAAAGAGCAGAAGCACCACCCCCACCTCAGACATTTTTCCTACCTCATGCTCAGTTAATGAGCAATTTAATAGACAATATTTGATGCTATGCCCCTCCCCTAGGTGTAAATATCCAAGCATCATAGTGCTTCTTCCGCTTCTGTGCATTTTATACTTTCCTTATCCCTGGCAGATCTAGGGTTTGTAAATGGTATGCATGTAGCTGAGGAAAACTGAAATATTGTGTTGTTCTGTGCTTTAGTGCCAGGACACAGAAGGCTTATCTCAACCTTTTCTCTGTTGTTGTTTTTTTATGCTTCTGCTCCTGCCTGAAGCTTATATTGACATCATCAATTCATCAATGAACCTGCCTAAATATTTTCAAAAGAAATTAATGAGGCATCCTCAAAATAATTTTAAATAAAAAATAGGTTCACTATTAACCCCATAGCTTTATAATCAAAGAATATTTTGGTAGTGAATGTGAGGTGGTGAGGTTCTGATTAATGAAGGGAATGATCATTTTTGTTTGCTTGTATTTCCAGATGACTATGAATACTATCAGTACTTTCTTTCAAATATGAGAGACTTCACATGAATGTGTTACAAATGAATATTTCTCACTTATATTTAATAACTATTGAATTTGGACTAAGGTTTTTCCCCTTTATAACTTGCTCATCCAGAAACCAACCACTGTGGGGAATTTCTCTTAAAGATTTACCCAGGTCAATATATAATCAGACAATAAGAGAAATTCCAAGTTTCGGCTCATGGTTGTATTCTTGCTCATTCTGCTTGCCCATACAGGTCTAGGGAAACATTAATTCTTCCTATTATCAAGACAGGTGGTGGAAATTGATATCTGTTTGACTAAGATTTGAATGACCCAACTCACGTATGCTGATAGTCCATTTCTCATTGTTAAGCAATAAGAGCCAATTAGGCACCCTTTGGGAATGCCTACTCTTCAAAGGGCAAATGAATTGTGCACCCACTCACTGTGATAAAGTCTTTTGTACAAGTTATACAGACAAATTATCATTCTTTTATTAATAACCTGCTGGCCTTATTAATAAAGGGATTAAATTGTCCAGAATTGATGTCTCTCCAACTTTTTTAATTGTCAAGACTACAATGATGTAAATGCTAATCCTGTGAGCTGAAAGATGTGTCCTAGTAACAAGTGCCCTAATTTATATGACTTAGATATCAGTGAGTTCGGGATTGGAAGTCAATAAGTTTCTTTTAATTAACTGGTTGGGGACTCCTGAGTTAAATGGAAAGAAATGATAGCAGATGTAGAAAACTCATAGGGAAGATCTGAGACCACTTGTGTGGGTCTCTGATGTCTTGACTGTCTGTTATTCTCTACTCTGTGGTATCATTCAATCACTACCTTTATGACCATATGCAAGTTTCCTCACTTCTTGATAGTTTTATTTACTAATTTTTAAAGATGGGGATATTACTATTTATACTACAGATATCTACCTGAAATCATGGACCCAGGATTCATGGAAAACATCGAGGGCTACTTTTTTGTTCCTGGTAGAGAAGAAAAATGAAGGAAGGATTCTTTCAATTGTCCCCCTCCCTGGAATATCCACTTAAATACTTCTTATTCTGCAGTATAATAAAGGAACATTGAACTTGGAAATTAAGATAGAAAAGAAGTAGGTAGGAGTATCAGGGCAGGGAGAAGAGACACAAGGAGGGATATTCCTACTATGGTTTGAAAAGTATCATCCATGAGGCTCACCATTGACATGCTGGTTCTCCCTCTTCCCTGGATGTATTTTGAAATGTGCTATATCCGTTACAAATCTGAGGGGTTTGACGACCTACTATAGCTCACATATATCAGTATTACAGTCACAATGAAAGCATTGAAATAGATAATGATGGGGGCGGAGCCAAGATGGCGGAGTAGAAACAGCTCTTCCAAGCCTCTCTGCCCCCAGATTCTCCACAAACTATGTAAAAAAGGACTCTGAAAATCTTCTGGAGCCCCAGCACCCACAGAACGACACAGAGAAGCTAACCTCCCGCTGAGGACAGCCCAGCACCCTGCAGGAAGGACCAGCGCAGTGGTCTGGGAGCCGGCAGCGCGCAGAGCGCAGGAGCCTAGCCGAGCCCAGGTCCACGTGAGCCGAGGTTTTAGCCCCAGGGCGGCAGGGCCAGCAGCCGGCTGGAGGAACCCCAGAACACCAGGAACTGTGGAGACGCCAGAATTATCAACATAGACTTGCCTAGGACAAAGTAAGAGGTTAGTGTCCTATGGACTTTGGGACCTGTATTTGGGGAATGCGTCAGCTCCCTCCCCTGGGGGCTAGAAGCTGCTGAGGAGACACGCCACTGTGTAGTTTTCAGAGGCATTTCCGGCTCCCAGCCTACAAATCGTGGGGAGATCCAGCGATCAGTCTTGGGGGGTAATCGCTCTTGCTTTAACCTCCCTGGATCTGGATTGTGATCTAGGGTGGAAGTTGTGGGTGGGTTTACAGCTTGCCAGAAACGGAAGTTGCCCCCCACACGTTCGGGACGAAAATTCCTCTATCTGGCCTTAAAGCCATAGTGTGGCAACAAGCCCAAAAGTCAAGCAATTAAGTGGCAACATGCCAAGGCAAAGGAAACAGAAAAATGCAACCCTAGACTCCTATTTTGGGGGCATAGAGCGGGAAAAGGACTGTGAGGTCAGAAGTCCTGCTCCAAAAGCCCCAGGGGAAAACATGAGCGGGTTGCAGGCCATAGAGGACCTTAAGAAGGACTTTAAAAATCAAATAAGAGAAGTGGAGGAAAAATTGGAAAGAGAAATGAGAAGGATGCAGGAAAAGTATGAAATGAGGGTCAACAGCCTGACTGAGGAAAACAACACTTTAAAAAATAGACTAGCTCAAATGGCAAAGGAGGCCCAAAAGGGCAATGAGGAGAAGAATGCCTTAAAAAGTCAAATTTGCCAGATGGAAAAAGAATCTCAAAAGTTCACTGAGGAGATTCATTCCTTCAGAGTTAGACTGGAGCAAATGGAAGCTAGTGACTTTATGAGAAATCAAGATGCTGTTAAGCAGATCCAAACAAATGAAAGATTAGAAGGCAATGTGAAATATCTCATGGGAAAAACCACTGACCTGGAGAATAGATCCAGGAGAGACAATTTAAAAATTATTGGACTACCTGAAAGCCATGATCAAGGAAAGAACCTAGAAATCACCCTTCAAGAAATTCTCAAGGAAAACTGCCCTGATGTTTTAGATTCAGAGGGCAAAATAGAGGTTGAAAGAATCCACCGATCACCTCCTGAAAAAGATCCCAAAAAGAAAACTCCCAGAAATATTATAGCCAGGTTCCAGAATCCCCAGATCAAGGAGAAAATACTACAAGCAGCCAGGAAGAAACAATTTCAATATTGTGGAAACACAATCAGAATAGCCCAGGACCTGGCAGCTTCTACACTGAGGGATCGAAGGGCATGGAATATGATATTCCAGAGGGCAAAAGAACTGGGAATGAACCCAAGGGTCACCTACCCAGCAAAACTGAGTATTTTGTTTCAGGGGAAAATATGGTCATTCAGTGGAATAGAGGACTTTCAAGCATTCTTGAGGAAAAAACCAGAGTTGAATAGAAAATTTGACATCCAGACACAAGAAGGAAGAGATGCCTGAGAAGGTAATCAGGGAAAAGAAATCAAAAGGAACTTATCAAAGTTGAACTATTTACATTCCTATATGGAAAAGCAATATCTGTGACTGATGATATCTTTCCCACTATGAAAATAATGGAAGAAGGGGGTGTGTTCATACGAATACATATGTGAATGTGTGTGTATATGGTTACAGTTATATATGGATAGAGGGCATAGGTTGATTTTGTTGGGAAGGGAGAGTACTCAAGGGATGAAATTATGAGGTGAGAGAGGAAAGTGGCAAGAGGAGATGGGGAGAGACATGGTAGGGTAAACTATCTCATGTAGGGGGAAGTGGTTGCAAAGGAGGGGGAGAATAAGGAAGGCTAAAAAGGCAAAACCACATTCACATTGAATTTGGTTCAGGGAGAAAATGATATACATACTAAATGGGATATCTCAACCTGCAGCAGGATAGGGGAAGGGGGATGAGAGGAGGGATGATGGATGGGAGGGCATCCTTGGGGTGAGGGGAGGTTGGAAGTACCCACTATAGAAGAGGGACAGGATCATGTAGGGAATGGACCAGGTGGGGGTGGGGATGAGTGGGAGGGAATTATAAGCAGCCTTGTACAATATATCTACTATGGTAATGTTTTGCATAGCTAGACATGTACAACATATACTGAATTACTTATATCCCAAGAGGGAATGGGTGACAAGGGAGGAAGGAAATGGATCTGAAATTTGAGTTCGTAACATTAAATGTTTCAAATATA